>CM060243.1:21306827-21337790 GCA_030555515.1 Acutogordius australiensis
TGTTATGCAAGGTGCAATACATTTAATCTTTAATTTTTCAGTGGATGGCGATTTTAGCTAAAAGATCCGCAAACCAATTTGGTCACTATTTGATCAGAAAATTGCTACACACATTTTAAAAAGCATTCTCTAATATTTTTGACCAATCATCATATAAATAAAAGTTTGATGACCTGATATATAGTTCAAACCTATAGATGCACATGGGTATTTGGATTGCTAAAGATTGACTAGCGATTAGCACTGTAGGTCCATATGGACCCCAGCACATCCTAAATTTTGAATATCTTTAGAAATATTATATATTATTGGTCTTGTGATTTTTTGTTAATATATATTTAATTGGGTCTAAGTCTAATAACAACGTTTAGAAATTACAAAATGAATTAAGGTTCTTAAGGACCTCCCATGGTCAATTTCATAAAAACCATGATATTGCCTCAAATGTAACTTCTGAATAAAACCTTATTTTATAGGTATTCTTTCATAATTTTACATATTAATTATAGTAAAACATTGTTTTTTATAATAATGATATAATTAATTTTTTCTCTATATAAAACATCTAGTTTTTTGGGTGTAGCCAAAAAAACACTTTTTTATTTGATTTCATATTATTTTAATTTCACAAATCCTTATGAAAATGTTCTACAAGACCTAAGAACACGATTCAATCAATAATAGCGATACATATAGTTTATTAACAAGATTTATTATATAATATAAAAAAATTAAAAATTCCCATTTTTAGATTTTTTTCTACTTTGTGTTAAATAAAAATTTACAAAATTTAATGATAACATATATTATTTAAAAAGAGCGCGCTTTTTCTCCAAAATATAAAAAAATAAAGTTCGCAGCTCTGTAGTATTTGATACGATTTTCACACCCTAGCATTCGTGTTAATAAAAGAATCAAATGCAATTTCAATAAAATAACACTGGACAACAAAAAAAAACAACATAAACGATTTTTTGAGGGTTTTGTAGAGAATTTTCTTGCGATAACGATCCCGGGTTTTGTTTTTTTTTTCCAATGCCTCCATTTAGAAAAAAATTCACAAAATTTTAACTATTAATTTTCTACAAAATCTATTGGCATATTCAGATTCCTTATAAAAAACATATCTAAAAAAGGTTATTACCTAAAATTATTAGCAATTTACTTTCAAGTTATTTAGGATCAAAAAACGGATTTTATGACGAAAACCACTAATTTTATAAAAATGAAAAAATAAAAAAAAATTAAATATTTAAAAAAAATTTAAACCCCTTACGTTAATAATGAATGTTTTCGTTATCTAAATATATTTTTAAACTTTTGTTACTACCCATAGGTTTTATGATATAGAAGCCCAAAATACCCCAAAAATTGAAAAATCTCAACTTTGACACCGAATAACTAAAAATCTGAGGCATTGGCTAAAATTCTGATTTCATATTCGTGATCAGCGCCAAAAACTTGACCAAAAACCAAAGTTGCCATAAATGCTTAGGGTCGTCCAAATTTTGTTGTCCAGTGTAATCCATAATAGTATATTCTTTATTTATTAGAATACTCATTTAAACATCCATTTCTCTCCATTGATAATGCTACAATAAGCAGAAAGAGCAGTCCACAAATGCTGATGCAATGTGATAATTCCGACACAATACATATGCTTATATCGGACAATAAAGGTGCGAATCCCATAAGCTTTCCAAAACAATTATATATCCAAAAAAGTGAAAATTTAGCAAATCAAAGTTTAACTGTTACCTCTCACCATAATCATGAGAGCAACGATTCCAGTTGGCCCGCAAATGGAGCAAACAATAATGTAAATGGCCTGAAGCAGCACGATATTAAAGTAGATACCTAATTGTGTTTTATACGAATAAAAAAATCTTTACGAGTGCAAATTTTAAGAGGAAAGTTATCAGTTAGATTAAAACTGATTTACTTAATTTAAATATTGTTAGTTTTATATTTTTTTAACTTCCCATAAAATAAAAAATATGATACCTATATCCTTAAATATATAATAATTTGTTTTAATAAAGTTATATTTTATTTTCTAAGGACAATTAATAAATTTATAGTTTGATATATTGGAATTATTATTTTTTAATTAAACAAATTTTGAGTAATTAAATTTAAATTTTTTTTATGTTATAAATTCTCAAATTCGCAACTTGTATTGTATTAAAACTTTAAATGATTTAAAAATGACTTATGAGAATTGGTCTCGGAAAACGGAACAAATTTTAAATGAACAGAATACATTTTTCTGTTATTAAAAAAATTACACTCTGAATTACGGTAATTCCTAATTTGTCTGTAATTAATATTGGCTCCCTTCAAAATTATTTTTAATAATATTAAAATAATGTTTTATATTAAAGATTAAGGTTCCAATGTGATCAGGACCGGTACAAGATATTCAAAACTATTTGTCACACCCTTCAAGGCGCCTTTTTCAGAGCTTTATATTAAAATTAATGAAAAACAGAATTTCGTATTTAAAATGTGGTTTATGATGAACGTATAGCTAAATGCAAATTAACAGTCAGCGCCGTAAAAATGTGAATTAATTCAATGCCCCGTGACCTAAATTAGGCAATTGATACAATTCGATTAAATTAATTTAAAAGTACTTAACATTAGGGCTATTACGTATGAAATACAATTCTAAAATTTCAGACAAAATGAAATTAATAGTGAGTGTAAATTTCAAATATTTTTATATTAGCCTTTTTCTCCTTGTGCCATAAACAAATAAAAATTACTAATTATGCCAAAGGGACACTCTTTAATAATAATATTTAAAAGGTTTTTATTGTATAATAATATTAAGAATAATTTTGTTTTTTATATTAAATATCTAATTTATGAGGTGAAAAATAGCCAAAAATAAATCTTTGTTTTAACATTTATTTTTCAGGAGCTCTTAAAATGTTTTATTAGACCTAAATTACAATTTATTTAGTAATATTGTATTTAGTTTATTGATTACATTGTTTATAATAGAGGAAAATAAAAAATTCTTATTTTTTAAAATTTTTTCTTGTGTTAAATATAATTTAATATATATTAATTTAAACTTATATTGGATTTCATATTTCAAATATTTATTCAATCGTAATAGTAATATTGCTAATAAAAACCATATATTCATACTTTTTGCTGTCACTATCTTACAAACATGAAAAAAGCTTCAAAATTTAAATAAAATTATAAATTGATTAAATGATGAATAATATTTTTTGCTAATAATCTTTCACATATATAAAAAAATGAGATTACGTTGAGCATTTTTTCATCAAATATAATAAGCTTAAAAACCTCTGTCTCCGCAAGTTTGGCTATTGCTAAGAGAAACTTTTTAAATGTAGTTTAATTCAAAAGAAGGAATGGATTATGTCGAGAGAATTTATATATGAAATTTTTTTTATATACATAGAAGAACTCTTATTTTGGAAACCTGCGGATAAGGTCAAATTATAAAAATTAAATATGAGTTTGGGGGCGCCCCTATTAGGTATGTTAATTTAAGATTTGGAATCTGTTTGGGGCTGGATCAGATCGGACTCAAACAAATTTTGAATCGCATTGGCACAAAATAATTTTGTTCCTGGATCGGGACCAGACCGAATCCAAAATGTAGTGAGATAGGATTGGACCTAAAAATCGGTCGGTCTACTGTCTAATAAAGCGATGGGCTGATTCAAAATATATTTGTTTAATTTACCATTTTTTTAAATTATATTTGTAAAATAAAGGTGTCAACACCCATTTTCAATTATGCCGAATTTCGTAAAAAATGGATTTCAAGTAACATTTTGAATGGAAAAGTTTAAACTCATGGGAAAATACGAATAATATGGATACGTTACAGCGGAAATTAAATCAAGAACTAAATTTTCAAAAGGAAGGCCGCGAAGATATGTTAAAACAGGAGTCAATCATCCACGGAGTTCCAAATACAAAGGGTATATTTAAAAAATACTACTAGTAATCATAAAAAACTATTATAACTTTTGAAAATACATTCTAGCAGCAGATCTAAGTGAATCAACCAAAGAAAGACCACCAAAGGTAAATGGAAGCCCTAAAGCAAGCACACCCCCACCATTGAATAACCATCTTAACTTGGTAATGAGTAAATTAGCCGACGTTTCTAAGAACAATGTGCTAGCACGATCTGTAACACCTTCAAAGCAGGCATCTACCCCGTATAAGCGGGAACGGTTTACCTTTAAATCAAGTCACTTAGACGTCCTCGAGCAATTTTTTCGAGAAGATGCCTATCCTGATAGCGTGAGACGCGAATTTATTGCTGATACCTGTAATCGTACTATTATGATACAGGATGAAAAAATGGAACTCACTACTAGGGAGCGAGTCACTACGCATGTTGTGGCCAACTGGTTTGCAAACCGTCGTAAAGAAAGCCGAAGATTGAGAAAAAGTAGCTTTGAATTTGCTTGCATTAATTATAAAGAGAGCGTTTAATTCTGAATTTCTTATTGCCCATAATGTTTATTTATTAGTAATTTCTTTACCCTTTGTCGAATTATGAAAAATTTTCATAAAACATGTAGTAGGTTACGTTATATTAAAAAAAGGTCCTTATTTATAAAGTTTTTTGAATTGTTTATTTGTTTAAAAGATATATACTATTTTGATTATACTAGTAACCCGGGCTACTTTAATACACATAAATTCTGAATAAAAATTAATTCATCAATGGCGTAAAAGTTCACTTCAAACTATTTTTAATATTAGTAATTTTTTTATTAAAAAAATGAGGTAAATTAAATATTTGAAAGAAAACTAATAAATGTATCACTAAAAAACGCTGACATTAAATTTTAGTTATCCTAATCATTTTTATAAAAAACCTTAATTGAAACACTGACGATTATATCGACCCTAGTTATATTTCTACCAATAGTAAAAACTTTTAAAAGATTTTCAAATTTATTTGTTAAAATTTTTGAAACTCTTGCATTCAATTTATAACATCTAATTTGTTGCACAGGTCAAAAAATCAGTGAGTGAAAAAGAAAATTATGACGAGGGAAAACAATCTTCATGGTGTATCTCATATGTATTTTCTACTTTCCTAAGTTTCTTGAGACTCAAAAAAGAATCAAATTCAAATTGACATATTTTGCGACCTCGAATACCTTTAAGTGAAAAATTTAAGATTTTCATTATAAAATCGCTTGTAACTTAAATTTTTCATTCAAACAATGATATGTAATATCTCTAACAACATTTAGGTAATATATGGCACCCGAACCTAAATAGGAATCGATATATTGCTCTGAACAACAAAATTTAGACCACCTTAAGCATCTTTATGGCAACTATCGTTTTTGGTCAAGTTTTTGGTGCTAATTACAAATATGAAATCATAAATTTAGCCAATGCCTCAGATTTTTAATCATTCGGTGTCAAAGTTGATATTTTTCTATTTTTGGGCTATCTTGGGCCTCTATATCACACAGGTCAACAAATATCAATGTCAGAAACGTGAATTATTTAAAAACATAAAAGAATGCATCCCCATGATAGCCTAATCTCATACATATTTTTCGTTTTTTTAAGTTTCTTCCCTCTTTGGCTCTTTAGATCCGTCTATAACAAAAAATGGCCTTTTTTGACCAAATTGACAGATCTAAATATACCCTAAAAAAAATATTTTAAATCTTTTTAACATATTAAAATCCCTTGTAAATTATATTTTTAATCATAAATAATGAAAAATAAATTTTATTAATATTCAAGCTCTTACATCGGCATTTAGATAATACAAATTATTTCGCGTCCAAACCTAAATACGACACGATATATTATCGGTTTTAAATGAAAATATTTTTTGAAGTTTGAATTTAACAGTTTAACTATTGTAAATATGCAAAAATTAAATTTTAATTTATTTTTGTTTTTAAATCTTTATTGGTTTTTAACCTTTTTTCTAAAATTTTCAATGTTTATAACTGACTAACTAAGTTTGATTAGGAAAAACGGTAAACGGATTTGCTATTCCCTAAAATGGCAGGTTTGAATCTCTGTTGTTAACTCATAACTCTCAAAAAATTGTTGTACTGTGTCTTAAAGTGGTTTTCGTCCTAAAGTCTGTTTTTTGATCCTAAATAACTTGAAAGTAAATTGCAAATAATTTTAAGCTATAACTTTTTTTAGATATGTTTTTATAAGAAATCTAAATATGCCAATACCAATAGATTTTTTGGAAAATTAATAGTTATAAATTTTGTAAATTTTTTTCTGAACTTTGAACACGGTTAAAATAAAATTTGAGGCATTGAAAAAAAAACTAAACCCGGGATCGTCATTGCAAGAAAATTCTGTACAAATCCTCCAAAAATCGTTTATGTTTTTTTTGTTGTCCAGTGTTATCGGTTTAAATAAAAATGTTTTGAAGTTTAAATTTAGCAGTTAGCTGCAAATATAAAAATATTTTTTTAATATTATTTTGTTTTTGAATCTTTTTTGTTTTTTATAGGCTTCCAAAGTTATATTAGAAAAAACGGTAAACGGATGATTCCCTAATGGCATTTGACTCTGAAGTTAGCTTATAAATCTCAAAAATTTGTTGACCTGTGTTATTTAATATATTATGTATTTTTGTTCATATAATAATTTTTTGCCCCTATTGAGTCTTATATTATTTTAATTAGATCTTAGGCATTTAATGTAGTAGGTGCCAAACATTAAATAACAATTTTGATTGTAATATTGGCACCTGGGATCAGTTTGCTTGGAGCGTCGATATTAAATTAATTTATAAAATATTTTTTTATACGATTAGATCGAGTCCGAAACTTTATTTTAACAGTTTTGGAAATTAAGTTAAAATAACTTATTAAAAATTTTAAATGGAATTTAAACTGTAAAAATTAAAAAAAAGAGACCAGGATTTAGAAATTTTAGTTTTTATTTGATGGAATAAATTAGAAAGCTGGACAAAACAAATATGCCTTCTTAGTACAATACATCCAAATAAAAAATGGATTTGTTTTGCTTCTAGATATTAATCTGTTTGTGCAAAGAAAAAAAACATTTTTTAGGTCTAAACGCCCCCGCAGTTTATATGTTTAACACCATTTACAAATTGAATCTGTAAATGATATGATTATAAATAAGGGTCATATTTGGCAGGTCCAATTACTGAAAAAATGACAACAACAAAAACCAACATTTACGATTTTTACAAGTTTTTGTAGAGTTACGATTACGACTGTCTCTTTTCCAATGCCTCCAATTTTTTTATGATGGGTCCAAACTTAAGAAAAAAATTCACAAAATTATTAATATTGAGTTTTTAAACTGTTAGCATTTTTAGATTCCTTATTAAAAGTTTCTAAAAAGTTTATTCCTCAAAATTATTAACAATTTACTTTCAATTTATTATAGAACAAAAAACGAATTTTTTGACTATAACCACTAATTTTAGAAAGACAAAAAATTTGAAAATAACCAAATTTTATAGAAAAATTCAAACGCCTTAATTACGTTGTTAATGAATGTTTTCTTAAACCAAATTTCGTGTTTATAATATAAAAGCCCGAAATACCCCAAAAGGAAAGTGTCATTTTTAACACAAATTAAAAAAAAAATCTGAGCCATGGCTAAATTTTTTTTCATATTCGTAATAAGTACCTAAAACTTGACCAAAAACGATAGTTTTCATAAATGATGCTTGAGGTCGTGCAAATTTTGTTGTTTAATGTAATTTATGTGACATTTGAAGATTACCCAAAATTACCCACTCCGAGCCCTAAAAAAGGACGATTAGCTGCTACAACCAATACCACGTTTAGTAGCCATCAAAATTCAAGTTCCAAAGAAGAGGTACTTGCAATTCCCGGCAAAATCGACATAAACATAAAAGATAGCAACAACTTAATGTTGAATCCTATTGCCAATGGCAATAAAGAAATGGTTGAAAATGTGGAAACCATGGAAAGCCACGACGTTAATGGTATAATTCATAATAATGCCATTAACACCAATACCTTCATGCATCCTCCTATTAGCGAAGGAAAACTTTTAACTGATGAGAGTCTTCTAAAAAACAAGATTCGGGAGAATAATAATTTTGATAACTCGAAAAAGGATTTGGATATTTATTTGAATAAATCAAATGGGTCTAAAGATTTAGTGCCGTCAATACTTTATTCAGTGGAAACCCAGCCAATAATTAAAAAGGAACGATTAGAACAAGAAATGACCACGTTAAATAATACTATACTGTCTCTAGTTAATCAACACATTAATGGCAGCAGTAGTTTTGATGCTGGGCTAGCTAAAAATAGGCAAATCTATGATGACTGGTTTAGCAACAAATCTAACAAGTGAGAATCAAAAACTCATTATAGATGTGTAATTATTTTACAAACATTCTACCTTTTAATAAAGTAATATAATAAAAAATAAATATATTAGCGAAACTGCAATATGTCGCGAAGAAGTTTGTTACGATAACGAACGTGTTTAATTACCCTCCATTATGAACAGGCAAATTCAGGCACGATTCTAGACCCCTTTTGGGGGGGCAGTGCCCCCCAAAAGTTTTTGATTGCCCCCCCAAAAATAATTGAATTTGCCCCCCCAAAAATACATAGTAATTTTATGTTTGCCCCCCCAAAAAAAATTGAATTTGCCCCCCCAAAAATACATAGTAATTTTATTTCTTCCGCATAAAATAATTAATTTGCTCCGTCAAAAATATTTAAAAAATATTATCCTAAAAATAATTACTTTTTTTAAAAGTGTTTTTATTCATAAATAATTCTTATCCGCAAGAGAGAACAAACTAACAGAAATATATAGAAAAATTTGATTTTACAGAAAGCTTTATATTTGTGAAACCAATCCATAAATCTGATGCCTAAGAAATTTTCTCATTTAAAAACAATCTTTTGGTAGAATATAATCTAGAACCAAAGAACCTGATCGCACAATGCTACGATGGGGCGAACGTAATGGCCGGGAAAAAAATGTTGTTCAAGTATTTCTAAGCAAAATAGCTGGACACCATGTCCCGTATATTCACTGCTTTAACCACCGATTGCATCTTGTTGTAAAAGTTTGTCTTATTTTAAGTGAAGGGAACGATTTTTTTGATAATTTTTCTTCCCTTCATAAATATTTTCAACATGATGCAATCAAGGTATTTAGTGAATGCGGGACCATACCCCGGCTGTTGCCCCATTGGTGGTGTGGTCACTACCTGCCCATTGTTTTTTTTTTAAAATTACACAGAAATATTTAATACTCTTTTAAAAATTAAATATAAAAAAACTTTTATATTTTCAGGTCACAGGGCCGAATCGGGGTTTTTTGACTATATTTATAATCATCTATTTATTTTTTTGTATTTAATTGAAAAATTATTATATTTATTAAAAATAATTATAGATCAATTTCAATGCAGAACGATTTATATTTCTAAAACTTCTGATTTAATACACCATTGTTTGTTAGAAAATGACCAATTAAGAAATAAAAATACATTTGAAAATTTATTCAAAAATTGTTTTGATATTAATATTTTTTTAAATGACAATAATTTATCTATGGATAAAAGAAAAACTAAACCTAAAGATTTTTCTGATTTTTATTTATTTTCTACTCATAAGTTTGAAAATATTTTAAATATTAATGATGAAAAAAGTATTTATTTTAATATTATTGATTTATTTATATTTTGATAATAGATTTTTTACCGATAATAGTTGTTTAAAATCTTTAGAATCCCTTTATAAATTTGATTAACCTTTATTTTAGATATAAATAAATTAGAGCCTCTTTTAAAAATAAATAATATTGATAATTATTATCTAAAGAAATTGACGTAGCCAAAAATTTTTTAATAAGAAACTTAATAATTACAAAGAATGTGTTACTATTGATTTTGTTAAATTTTTATATGGATGCGTTTTCTAATCTATTTAACATTTTTCCTATAAGTTTGTTAATTGGCTCTTCAACTTCGAGTTGTGAGGCCACATTTTCTTCTTTAATAAGGATAATAACGGCTGACAATTAGTGACCTGCTTAAAGGTGATTTGGTTCTTTTAGAACACGAAAAATCATTAACTAGGGGCGTTGAATTTTGATGAATATTGTAATTTAATTAAAATCCTCTAAGATAAAATAGTTTGATCAATACAATACTGCTCATACATAATCAGCTAATTATTGCTTACTATTTTAAAATGGTTGCAAACTTTTTTTTATGCGCATTTAACGTTTATGTCCATGTTTTATTTAATTTTTTACCCTAATATCAATAACTAGTTATATATAACCAGTGTTTATTCATATATATTTTTCCAAATTAGCATACTTATACATTTTGTTTTCATGATAATCAATCTTATTTCACTTTTCATTTTCTAAAATCCAAAGTTTTATATAATTCATTTTTATCATTCATATATATCATATTTTTAATTTTCATGCGCAATGATACCAAATGATAAAATTATACTTACAATTAATTCAAATCTCATATCTTTTTAAGCACAATTTAGTGAAAACAATTAATTTTAATTCACATATTCAATTTATAAACTCATTTTTTTTAATTTAAGAATATAATAAATTACTATTAATTTGTTAAAAAATTTTGAACATGGATTCTTTTGTTGTACATGTATATTGCCGTGACCGAAGGTCACGGCCAATTTTGCCGCCGAAGGCGGCAAAAAATTTTTTTCTGCCCCCCCACGAGTTTTTTTTGCCCCCCTAAAATGGAAAAGCTAGAATCGGGCCTGGGCAAATTAAACCCTAGTTCAGATCTACAAAAACTATGGAAGGTTTGAATACTACAGTGAAATATTTTATCATGTGGCCTTATCTATATCTTTTATGGTATTTTAATTGACTTTGGGACAGGGCCCTACACACCTTTGAGGAAGTTTGAAAAAATGACTGATGTGACCCCAAGACTATTAAGTAAAAAAATCATAAAATTTTTTAAATTTTTTGTTGAAATAATTAAATGTTTAAATATAAGCCTTAATACTCGCATTCAAGTTAAAAAAAAATTTTGCACTTCAAATCCTAAATGCGATTGTTTTCGGTTTAAAATATTATTTTAAGTTGTTGACTTCCACTATGTATATAAATATCCTTAAAAATTTTAAGTTTTCTTTTAATTTTTATAGCAGGCTTACAAAGTTTGACCAGAAAAATGGTACACGGTATTAAAAATGCAAATGATAGTAGCCTTGTTTTGATTAACTATCATATATGAGGCATTAAACGATTTAGGGCAATAGCTTATTGCCCTGAATATACAATCGTGCGATTCTCTGGGCATTGATTGTTTTCCTTTTATTAGGTTTGCTTTTCAACGATTATTACTGTATCATTTCATATTCCCTCTATATAAACCTCGATTTAAATTAACATTCCAACGCCCAGCGTCCCCTAATTAAAATCAGTAGAACATCGAGAAGCCCACGTCTTCAAAAATCTAAAATTCAGAGTTTAGCTAAACCTAATTTAAAGATTTTTTCAAATATCACCCTGCCTTCAAAGGATGTGACAATTTATTAAAATATCGAATAAGCTCTTCTCACTTTACCATCTGGCACTTCTAGAAAAAAGTGCTTATCTTAATTTTATTCTTTTCCTTTGTTTTTATTGCGGGCCTAATAGTCCACAGTTTTACGCTAAGAACAAAAAATGTAAAATATAATTTAAAATGTTTGTAATCAGCCAAACTTGTTTGAGAATAATGATTGCCATATTAAACAGGTCAACAAATTTTTGTGATTTATGAGCTAATTACAGAGATCAAACCTGTCATCTTAGGGATTTAATCAGATTACTGTTTTTTCTAATCAAACTTAGTTAGTCAGCTTTAAAAACTGTAAATTTTAGAAAAAATGTCAAAATAACAAAAAAAGATTAAAAAAAAAAGATCTTGAAGTTTTTTTATTGCATATTTACAACAGCTAAACTGTTAAATTCAAATTTTAAATAAATTGTTAAAAACCGATAATATATCGTGTCGTATTTAAGTTTGGACGCGAAATATTTTGTATTATCTAAATGCTGATGTAAGAGCTTGACATACTAAAGAATGTTATGTCTCATTATTTGAGATGATAAATATAAGTTACAAAAGATTTTATATGAAAAATAGATTCTTAATTTTTATCTTATTCGGGTATTCTCGAGGTCGCAAAATCTGTCAATTTGGTCAAAAAAGGCCATTTTTCGACAAAGACGGATCTAAAGACCCGAAGACGGAAGAAACTACGAATTGAAGATATATATGAGATTAAGGTCATCATGGGGATGCATACTTTTATGTTTTCATGAACATATTTTATGACATTGATATTTGTAGAATTTTTTTGTTCAGTATTATTTACATTGAAATACATGAATTAAATTATTTAGTTCGATCTCAAATCAATGTTCCACATTGCTTCTGGGTGCTTTTTGCGGGAACTAGTGTAAAGGTTGTAAGGCGTGGGTCCAATAAAACTATCGTTATTAAGGTCATAAGCTGATTGGATGATATGGCTATTGTTATTATTAAGGTTGGATTGTTTGTTAGAGGAGGATTTACTATGGGATGAGTTTACATTTTTGGAGGTTGAAGCACCTGACTGAACAGTGGGGAAATTTTTGAGGCTAACAACTTCTTTCGTTCTCAGAGGCTGATTAACAAATTTTGATTGGTGTGCTTGTTTTGCATTTGGTCCTCCCGGTGGGCCCTCAATGTAATGTGCTTGTTGGTGGTTTAGCTCCGAATCTATTTTTGTTTGAAAAGAATGTGCCCTTATTTCTAATTTTTGTGACTTTTTTTTATTAGACAAGAAATAAAACTAGTAAATAAAATTTGCTCTAAATCTAATAACAAAATTCCTTTTAAAATTTAAGGTCAATTGGGATCCGTACCTCACAGGGTCACAATGTTGAAAACCATGATATAGCCTCATTATTATTTAGGAAAAACAGACTCTAAATATTTTCATTTGGAGTTATAAAAAAGGGTTGTATTCTAAAATGCTAAATTAGTTTTTTTTCCTATTAAATATCTAATTTTTAAGGTTTATAATAGCCGAAAATAATTTTGTTACATTTTTTTCACAAATCTTACTTATAGATCTAAAGACACAATTATTCAATAATATAATCTTTAGTATGCTGAAAGGATTTATCTAATTGTTCAAGAAAAATCGAAAATTCTTTTTAAGATTCATTTCTTTTTTGTATTAAATTATTATAAAATTTAAGGTAATATTGGAGTTTGGATTGCTTTTTAAACTTCTTACCCTAGCACTCGCGGGTGAAGTGTAATGCCTGATAAAAGACATAATCTAGCCTGGCCCCAGATTTATTTTAAAATTAGATCAAACTCGACTTTTATTGATAATCAAGTTAAGCTGGTGCTGGGCCTGTTTATTTCTTTTTTTTAAAGTAAATTTAAATCTATAATAACATTCGATTAAATCATGATAAATTGTCTTTTATAATTTTTACATTATATTTGGTATACTTTTTTGTTTCCTTTTGGCAGCCACGACAACAAAGGCCATTATGCCTATCCCTAGAATAACAACGCAAGCCACAGCTATACCAATGGGAATGAAAATGTTTACTTCTTTAGTATAACTTCCCTTTGAATCTCTTTTGTCGGACTCTAAAAGTTAAAAAATCCAATTAATCAATTCACTTCGAAGAGTCCTTTAGGTCCAGTGCCTAAACGATGCCTCCCTATTTAAAAAAAACTTTGAAAATCTAAAACAAAATAAATAATGTGTTACCAAAATAAAATGGCATTACGTAATTGTGGTTGAAGTCTTTGGTGTGTTGACTATCTATAAAATCAATTATATAATTAGAGTTGTATCTCAAATGCACCCTGCAACCGACGCTCTAATTTTACATGTTTAAAAGTAGTTTAATATTTAAATGCAAATATCGCCAATTTAAAAAGAATTACATGCAATTTTAAAAAACAATTATATTTCACAAAAAAGTGACCTGCGCATCGAGTTATTTAAATATTAAAAGTACATGCATGATAATCCATTTAAAACTCGCTAAGGCATTAAAAATTGGGTTTAATGCCAACCATAGCGAATTTAACGAATATCATCTAATAACTTTTAAACATCTGGAAGCCTTACCAAATTAAGAGGTTTGCCCAGAAGGGCTTCGACTCTTTTAGATTAAGCATTAATATTGCCTACGGGTTTAATAATGAAAGTTGCTCGGACGCCCACCACCTATTATTTTGACTTAGGGTTTCACTTAAAATATGTTATTCATTTAAATTGGTTAAACGAGTGAGTGTAATTTTAATTCAAAAAATAAGCCGCATATGCCTGGCATCGAACACATATGTTTAGTTGGAATGTTTTTAACGAGCTGACAAAAATTTAAGAGATCTGAGAAAATACGGTGACGGTTATTAAAAAGAGGACACAAAATTTATTTACTTCTCTTTCAACAAAATTGTCCCCTTGTAGTCAAAGAAAAATGATGGACGCTGCTTGACTTGGGTCATGCGTCTTTATTGTAATAATTTGTAAATTTATTTCGCGGAAGAATAATTCTGATTAACTTAAGTTTCTTTAATTTTTATTCCTGGTAAGTTAAATGCGTTTATGGCAATAAAAATTAAACAAGTGCTCGCTTATTTATAAATATTAGCGTACTTAAAGAAAAAAAGTATAATGAAAATGCGCACAATCACGCGCCTAAATTTACCAATTACATCACAGTAACAGGCAAAGCTATCTAAAATCCATGAAAAGCTTAAAATTATAAAAACAAGTTCCGCCTTTGTCGTCACCAAACGGCAAGTCATTTTATTGCCTTCTTTTAACAAAATTCCAGGCATACGAACTTCAACCAAAGAAAAGATTATTATAAAAAACCATAAGATTCCGCGTCAACTTTAATCTAGTTGGAAATAGACAATATATTAATTTAGATAAGCGAAGCTATTATAATACTTTTAATTGTTATATGATTTGTTGTGTATGGCGGTGCCTCCAGATTGCGGTATTTATCCGACATATCGTATGTTGAAGTTTCCATTTGGCTACCTTGCAGAATTAGCGTCGTACTTTTGTCTTCTATGTTTTTAAGGGCACTTAAAACGCCAAGACATTCAAATGTGTTCCCATCGCGATCATAACAGGTGCCTTTATTGTCTTAAGTATACATATAAATTAGAGATCAACGTCGAGACCGGCGCCTGCCCGGGGCCGGCCCACCTGAAAATTGGGCTGGCTTGGGCCTATACTTGGGGGCAGGGGAACTGGGCTTAAATTAGAAAAAAATGAATAAAGGGTATTACTTCACATCTGTATTTTGACGATATAAGTGATAGACCACAAACTCCAGATAAAGGCATTTTCATTAACGCGCAAATGTTGTCTCAATAGCACGCAGCTTTTTTTTTATTTTTTTTTCAAAAGCGCACGAATTATATCTCAAAAGTGCGAATTTTTTTTCGTCATGCTTGAAAGCGCCCGAAAGACTCTCAACGCGCGCCGCCTAGGACTCTAAAAGAACGCAAACAAATAGGCGCGCTGCCCAAAACTCTCACAAGCGCACAAATTTTTGATTGCTTGATATTTAAAATTTCTGGGCCATATAATTAAATTCAGACCGGGCGGCTCGAGTTTAATAAAAAAAACTATTCTAGCCGGGCCTAAGTTGAAACATGTCATGCGGGGACGGAATATCACGACCTGAATTTTAATATAAAGTATACAATATTATATAGGTGGGGCTCGGTGTAAAAGCAAAAACAGGTGGCACAAACAAGAACAAATACGCGAGGTCAAAAACAAAGACAAAAACACTTGGTAATAAACACTAAAACAAAGACAAAAACACTTGGTCAAAAACATAAATTCCTATCAAAAAAATAATTGTTAATAAAGCTCACATTTAATTTGATACAATATGGAGTATATAAATATTGTAAATAGCGGAAGAAATGAATAATTATTTATAAAATATTTAAAAATTTTCTACCTAAAATATATAAAATGGAAGTTTTTGATGTATATAAGCTTAGATATGACAAGAATTATACCATACAATAAATAAGTTTAAATTTTAAAAAAATAAGTGTGGTTAAATAAACTATAATTTCATATATACATTAATTTAATTGTAGACAAAATTAAGTATTAAAAAAAAGTCTCTTAAATTTTTAGTTAATGCGTAAATAATTAAGATGCTTTTGGTCAAAGTTAAATAATTGCCTAGTTAACAAGGATTACAAAGGGCTATGCCCCGGGTATGTTGTCTAATAAAGGAAGGGGGAATAGTTTGTAAATAATTTATTCTGGCCTTCGGCTATTGCCAGGGTAGTAAAGCCTGCATGGTGTATTATAATATTAGCGAAAAACTTACTTAATTTGATCCCGGGGTTAAAAAAAGTCACCGACCAGCAAACTATATTAACTTTTATTTGCAATTATAATTAATAATACATTTTGCAGCATATATTTAGTTTGTTAATGTTATGGCTGCAACTAATGTCTTTACGTTGCGCCGTAACGTTATTTTTATTTCTTTAATAAAACATGTGTAGTATAAAAATTTTTTAGTTAAATAAATAAAATAGGCATAACCTTTGTTGTTGAAGATTACTATAAAATACAAAAACCGATGTAATATATATAAAAATGGTTTTCAAAAATAAACAAAAAAAAAGGGTTGACAAAAACAAAAAACTTGTTAATAGCTAACAAAAGGAGCGTTAAATTTTACAAAAAATTCACAAAACAAAAACAAAAAAAAATCAACAAAAACGCCAGTTTTATCATTTGATATTGCATAAAAATGTAATGAGCCAAAAAATGATTGTCAGTTTGACTATGTTTATATAATATTTATGCATAATAGTTTTTAAAGATTAGATATCTTCTAAATTTGTTATGGGGAGGGGGTTAAAAATCACAAAAAACTGCTCCTTTGATGTTAATTCCCAATTAATTAGAGTTAATAGGTTAAACTGGAAGTTAAACATAGAGTTGATAATCTCTACTACCTTAACATAAGCAAAAAATAAAAAAAAAAGACTTATGCTTAGAGTATTGAACCCCTCTATATGTGGCCCTAATAACAAATAAATGGTATGTTTTTTAATAAAATTATAAAACAATGAATGTGGATTAACCTGAAAATGACGAAGCCTCATAAATGTCTGTAGACGGATTTGTTTTGCTAGTAGTGAGCCGATCTAAATTCTTTGACGCGTCTATTTCTTCTTCGTCTTCATTAGAACTTTGGGTGGTAAAGAAAGATTGTAGTAACCCTTCATTTCGTAAACCTAAAGTTTCATCGTTTGTTTTAACTTTGTCTATCGATTTAAGCCTTCCTTGCACCAAATTTCCCATATTAATTTGATTAGAGGCGCCTATGGAATCAGCTCTCCCATATTTGTTCACTATATCGTTCTCCCGATAATTTTTAATTCCCTCGGGGGACAATCTTTTATTGTTTCGTTTACTACTATGCGCCCTAATTATTTAAAAGGCAGACTGTTGATAAGGCATAAACCTAACAAGTCTACAAAAGTCAATGAATGTTTGGCGAAGTGTGTGAAACTGCAGCGAAATAATCTACTAGATGGCCTAATCTCAAATATTCTTTCGGTTAATAGAATCAATATATGAGGCCGGCTTATTTTTTAAAAATCGCCAAATTGGCTGAATTTTAGACCTTGAGAATACCTGAGAAAAAAATAACCAAATGTAAATTCTTTTTGATTTTAAATGAGATATAAAAAGCTCTTACATTAACAAGGTTATTCAGAATATTTTGCACCCCAAAAGTTTAGCTGGTCGATACATAAAAATAATTTTCTCTAATATTTTTTTATTTGTTTTAACAACTTTTTTTATTTTCAATGTTTATAGTTGGCTTACAAAAATTTGATAGCAAAAACGGTGGATTTGAAAATCCTTTGTCAAAAATTTGTTTCGAAATGTGTGTTGTGTCAAATTAAAAGTTAAGTTTATATTTTTATTATATTACACGTGTCTCATTCGCAAATCTCTCCAAACATTGTTAAAGTTGTGATGAATTTCGTTATTGAGGCTGCGGTAGGTTTGTGTCATGTATTTGTGTCGGAGGCGGTTTAGCCTATTTTGTCGCATTTTATTAAATATATTCAAACCGGCTACATTGGTCATTTCTCGCCTATGTTTCCGAACGGCACCTATAAATCCTGTATTCCATTTCCTATTTTCGTCGTGTTCCTGACAATAAAAATATTGTGTTAATGTTCACAAATTTTTATCCTAAATACCTAGTCCCCCCCCCTCTTCCCCACCCGAACACTTTAAATTATTGGGGTGGCAACAATTTGAGGTCAAAACAATTAAGATTGATATATCTTTTGGAAGTAAAGGCTCAAAGGTTAAAATAACATATTTCAATAAATGTATTAAAGTTAAAATGAGTGTATATTTTTAATAATAAATTTTTAATTTAGCAAAACAATTTCTGTGCTTATAATTATTTTTGGCATTTGTAAAATTGTGTCATTGGTCCATGTAAAGTTGTAAGGTTTGCAAATCAGGGAAGATGGACTCTATTTAGGCAGAAGGATGCAGACCAGTGGCACTAAAAGTGGTGGTGAATGGGAATAATTTAATGCGCAAAAACAAAAAATAGCTTTTATAAAAACCTGTTACATTTTTTGCTAAAAGTTTTAGGCTTATACAGCCTAATTCGTTCATTAGGGGACTTGTTTACAAACAAATTTGAGAAATCTGATTAAAATTTTTTAAATTTGAGTTGCATCAAAATTATTAACCGTTGTTTTAACAACACAGGTCAACAAATTTTAATGTCAGAAACGTGAATTTTATGAAAACATAAAAGAATGCATCCCTATGATGGCCTGATCTCATATATATTTTTTGTTTTTCTTATTTTCTTCCGTCTTTGGCTCCTTAGATCCGTCTATAACGAAAAATGGCCTTTTTTGACCAAATAGACAGATCTAAATATACCCTAAAAAGAAAAAATTTAAAAATCTTTTTTGCATATAAAAATCCCTTGTAACTTATATTTTTAATCACAAATAATGTAAAATAAATTTTATTAATATATCAAGCTTTTACATCGGCATTTAGACAATACAAAATATTTCGCGTCCAAACTTAATTACAACACGATATATTATCGGGTTTTAATGAAAATATTATTTGAAGTTTGAATTTAACAGTTTAATTATTGTAAATATGCAAAAACAAAATTTCAATTTATTTTTGTTTTTGAATCTTTTTTGGTTTTTTGACGTATTTTTTTTAAATTTTCAATGTTTATATCTAACTAATAAGTTTGATTAGGAAAATCGGTAAACGCATTTGATATTCCCTAAGATGGCAGGTTTAATCTCTGTAGTTTACTCATAACTCTCAAAAAATTGTTGAACTGTACAATATTTCCTAATACTTGAAGCAGTTGCTCTAAGTATATTTAATCTTGATTAATTAATGTCTAAATCTATATAAACATAGCTGATAATCATTTCAACAAGATTCTTATAATTCTAACCCTTAAACATTTTTCAACATTGAACCAATATTTTTAAAAAAAAGATTCAAAATTTGAATCAAGTCTACATGCGCCTTTATGTAATTATGTATTTATTTTCATTATTAAATTTTCCGCATAATGATCACAATTTATATCAGAGATAATTATTCCAAAAAAAAAAAATTTAAATAGTAAATAGCAATTTAAAGTTTGCCAAAGTAGACGAGAAGAAAAACGATAAACGGATTTTAAAATAAGCCTAATTTAATTCTATTGTTTTAAGTAGTTATTATCTTGACCATTAAAATTTGTAGAAATAATTTCTTACAATAGCCTTCTTTATACCGACAATAATTTACAAAAAATAAAGAAAATATAAAAGTGATAATAATTGTTCCGGTGTACTATCTACTTTAGGAAAAAAAATTTAATTTATAATATTAGGGCAAAATCGAAGTTGTTATAAAATACAATATTATTGATTTAAGCATTTCTATTAAATTTAGCCTATAAATATATCGATGAAAATTTAAAGCTTACCAATCTTTTGTTGGTGCAGCGTTGGTGAAATAATCTTATAAATGACGGTCGAAGGACCTTAAGTTGCTGAAATTTTCTTATTCTATAACCCGCGTTTTTAGGCAACATAAAGCCTACATTAATGAGTCACCACCAGGAACCAGCCTCCGGATTTTTTTGAGGTTCTAGACTTAAAATTAAATCGCTAATGTACATAAATATTTTATCTCCGCGGCGGGATGTTATCAAAAATATATACTGGAGTCATTGCGACCTATTACCCTAATTGGGGAAAACATGGGGTCTTTAATTTATATTTGTTTATGTTAACAATTCTCTATATCTACATCAAATTAATATCTTAAATTCTAATGGCCCTCTTTGGGTTGAACATTAATTATAAAAATTTGCACATATTTTTTAAATTTTTTTACCTGATAAAGAGAATCTTTAAATTTGTCAGCATTGCAAACTGCAGATTTAATTAATATTTGGACGATATGTATTAGGTATATCAAAATCGAAAGTTTCATTTAATTTCTGAATTAAAAAAATATATGCTATAATTGCCTTTTTAGAATCAAATTTTTAAGAAGTTTTTAGAATGCTCTGAGTTTAACATCAAATTACAACCAAGTCAACCATAATGTCATGGAATCTATCTTTAACTGAAGTGGTTTTATCTCTTGCAGTTAGTTAATACATAAAATAAGAGAGCCCTAAATCATTGTCTAGGAGAACTATAGGCCAGTGTTAAAAATATGTGGGCCGGCAAACAAGATTATTTTTATATAAGGTCACAATGGCTGCCTATTAATTTCAAAAAAAGGAATAAGAAAAAATAACAATATGATGCTAGCCAATAGAATTTGCCCGGCCGCCGGGCTATCGATAAGATTTTTAGGACCGCAGTCTATTGTGCGAGAACGAAAAAACTTGGCACTTTACAAAAAGCTTTTATACAAACGCCCATTTATTTCAAAAAAAAAAAACAAGCTTATTAGTATAAGTATTGTGGGTAATTTATAACATAGTTATAAATTTTCATCCTGAACCTATCTAATTTTCTTAGTAAGCCATTATTTTGTTACGAATATTTTAATCCTATAAAATGTCGTAAGATTTATTAAAAACAAATTTTTCGGATTAAGCGATTTAGGGCAACAGCTTATTGCCCTAGGGCTTTAAGCGATTTGGCCAGGCTTCAAAACAAAAACTTTTATATATTTTGTATAGGGAAAAAAATTTTGATAAAAACCTAAATATTATAAAACAAAAGATTTCCTTAAACTAATTTATTTATTAAATACTTTTGTTTATGCTGTATTTCTTATATAAAAATTGCTAAAATTACCTCAAAATACCGGCAACAATTTTTTTTTGAATATTTACAGGTGTTTTGATATTTATTATAACACATAATCAATTAAATATATTAACTTTAACCCAATAAATTAACAAAAGGCGATCGATTGCTTATATCCTAGGGTGAGCTATTGCCCTAAATCGCTCATTGCTTTAAATATAAAATATATTTGGTGCAATTTTAGTGCATTTTATATATAACACAGGTCAACAAATTTTTGAGAGTTATGAGCTAACTACGGAGATCAAACCTGCCATCTAAGGGATTTTTAAATCCGTTTACCGTTTTTTCTAATCAAACTTAGTTAGTCAGCTATAAACATTAAAAATTTTAGAAAAAATGCCCAAAAAACAAAAAAGATTCAAAAATAAATTAATTTTGCATATTTACAACAGCTGAACTGTTAAATTTAAACTTCAAATAAAATTTTTATTAAAAACCGATAATATTTTGTGTCGTATTAAAGTTTGGACGGAAAATATTTTCTATTATCTAAATGTGTAAGAGCTGAATATACTAAAAAATTTTATTTCTCATTTATTGATATGATAAATATAAGTTACAAAGGATTATTATATGAAAAAAAGATTCTTAATTTTTATCTTTTTAGGGTATTCTCGATCTGTCCATTTGGTCAAAAAGGCCACCTTTTTGATAATGGACGGATGTAAGGAGCCAAGGCCGGAAAAAACTAAGAAAAACGAATTATATATATGAGATAAAGCCATCATGGGGCAATATTTTTTCATGTTTTCATATAACGGTTGTGCCATTTATGTTTGTTAGTAATAATATTTTATTGGTAACTTCAAATAAAAAAAACTTAGTGCTTTTAAATTTCCAAACCGTATTGATAAATTCGGGTCGGCGCATGTACGAGCGAGGGCGTAAGCTATAATTTGCCAGACGGGTTGGGCGGCAACATACGGCAAGTTTAAACTCTAATTCTAACACGTGTTGGGGTAATATTCACATTAGAAATATTTCGAATTTTAAATTTTGTTGACTCTAATGCCATCCGGCCATATTTTTCAATTCTTTTAAAATGTTTTAATACTTAATCAGTTCACAAAAAATAATAATGGCCAGTAGAGTCCCAAAAAGTATTAATGTCTAGAGCCGATTCGTTAACTGGACAAAAATTGCAGACCACTAATAATAAACCTCCTCCTACCAACTTCCATTTGGTAATTAAAAGATCAGGCCACGCAGGTCTTGTTAATTATGGCTTGCTAAATTATTCTAAATCCTCGGCTCAAAATGATTTTGAGCTTTTTTGGGTTCAAAAAGTATAAAATAGGATACGCTGTTCGGAACCATTTTTATTCTATACCTGCACATGGAAGTATGAGAAAAATAATATTTGTGGGGTTTCTGTATTATTATACAGGTCAACAAATTTGTGAGAGTTACACAGGTCAACAAATATCAATGTCAGAAGCGTGAATTTTATGAAAACATAAAAGAATGCATCCCCATGATGGCCTAATCTCATATATATTTTTCGTTTTTCTTAGTTTCTTCTGTTGGCTCCTACGATAAATGGCTTTTTTTGACCAAATTGACGGATCTAAATATACAAAATTTAAAAATCTTTTTTGCATATTTAAATTCCTTGTAACTTATATTTTTAATCACAAATAATGGAAAAAAATTTTAATTAATATATTAAGCTCTTGCATCAGCATTTAGATAATACAAAATATTTCGCGTCCAAACTTAAATAAGACACGATATATTATCGGTTTTTAATGAAAATATTATTTGAAGTTTGAATTTAACATTTTAATTATTGTGAATATGCAAAAATAACATTTTAATTTATTTTTGTTCTTAAATCTTTTTTGGTTTTTTGACCTTTTTTTCTAAAATTTTCAATGTTTATAACTGATTAACTAAGTTTGATTAGGAAAAACGGTAAACGGATTTGATATTCCCTAAGATGGCAGGTTTGATCTCTGTAGTTAACTCATAACTCTCAAAAAATTGTTGACTTGTATTATGAGCTAACTACACAGAGATCAATGCCATTATAGGGATTTTCAAATCCGTTTACTTTTTTTTCTAATTAAATTTAGTTAGTCAGCTATAAACATTGAAAATTTCAAAAAAAATGTCCAAAAACCAAAAGAGATTCAAAAACAAAAATAAATTAAAACTTTTTTTTCCCATATTCACAACAAAAACTGTTAAATTCAAACTTCAAATAATATTTTCATTAAAATCCGATATAATATTGTTATCTAAATGCTGATGTAAGAGCCTGATATACTATAAAATTTTATTTCTCATTATTTGAGATGATAAATACAAGTTACCAAGGATTTTCATAAAAAAAAGATTCTTGGTATTCTTGAGGTTGCAAAATCTGTTAAAAAGGCCATTTATTGGATATGGACGGATCTAAGGAGCCAAAGCCGGGGTAGGAACTAAGAAAAATCAAAAATATATATGAGAATAGACCATCATGGGGATGCATTTTTTTATGTTTTCATAATATTCATTTACCTGACAATAATATTTGTTGGCCTGTGTTATAAAATTAATATCCCGTTGGTAAAATATCTGATGGGGACAGTTAAGATTAAACCTTTAGCTACCTCTGGGGTTAGTAGGATTAAGTGCGACTCTCCTCCAATACCATAATATCTATTAAAATGACGCCGAATTCTCGGTAATATTGCGGCATGCAGGCTTTACAGCCCTGGCAAAAGTCGAAAGCTAGAGTCATTCACCTGCTAAAACAAAGTCCCCCTTCCCAACATCTCTTGAAAGAGACGCCATACCCATCAGAAAAGCTCTTTTTAGCCCAATCGGGTACTAGGCAATCACTTAACCTAGACTACGAGCTAAAGAATTACTGGCCAGCAAAATGACAATATTTTAAAATTTGAGACTGATCAGCAAGCCCTAAAATTTCATTTAACCATATATTAACACATTTAATTAAAGATATTAATTCATGCAAGTATAAGCATTTTCATGCAGAGCAGTGAGGAAAGAAATGAACAAGTGGGTCATCAACTACTGATTTACAACATAGACAGTCGAGGTCGCTTGTATAATATTCTTGCCTATCTCAAATTCCACCAACTACCCGATCTCAAATTAAGCAGAAGTTTGCAGCAGAAAGCAATTATGCAATCGTCACCTTTTAATTTTTGTAAAGATTAATGAAAAAAGTTGCTGATTTATCGTTTTTAGACTTACTTTCAATTGCTTTGTTAAGATTTACACCTAATGTTATTGAGATAATTTCACACTAGCCGCCTCAATGCTATTCAAATGCGTGCGATTTTTTTTTCGTCAAATTTTTTTTTCCCAATAGCCGCAGCCTTTGTAACTAAAGAGCACGTATTTTTCTTAAAACAATAAAAAAATAAAATTCATAGCTATTAAAGTCTTGTTATAGAGGTTTAAAATTGGGGTCCGTATGGACTCCACAGTCATTGGCTGCGGCACTAATTTCAAAATTGTAAAAAAAATATTTCTAAAATTAAAAAAAATTTAAGCAGCTAATATCAAAAAATGAGAATTGATGTTTTTTGGTCGTTTTAGGATTTGCCTAACAAAAAGATAAATTTTTATTTTCTTAAATTTTTTTTCCACTAGCCACCTTGATATTAAACAATGCGCTCAATTTTCTTTCTTTAAACTTTTTTTTTCACTAGCATCCATTCGCGGGTTAAAAAACACATTTACCTAACATGTGTACTTCCTATATTACATTTGGCAATTTGGGAATAACTCTTTTTTTAATAGAAACATTATTCCGTATTTTTCTGGGCCCATTACCATTTCCCATTTATTAGCCCATTTTAAAGAACTGCATGCATTTTAGTAGATCAGGGGATACAGCTTTTCAAAAAATGAAAAAATTAATTTACATGATTTTATTGAAGAACTATTTTGTTCCTTCTTAAGTCTAATAATGATTGTTTGAAACTAGCAGTTGTAGGCGCCTGGCTAGATTTAACAACTTAGATAATTTAATTTGGTATTTTTTATTTCAAAAATTGTTCGAAAATCTTCTATTGGTTTTGAATATAAATAATATTTTTTGGATATTTTACCTTATTAATAACTTTTAATACATAGTTTTATTTTATATTTATCTATTTATTTTTATATCTGCATTTTTTTGTGTAATATATAAATAAAAATTATTGATAGAACATTTTAAATGCTTTGTGAACATAAGTAATAAAATGTTGTATGTATATAAGTTAATTTTTCTTTATCAATTATTGTACCTAGTTTTGCTAACAAAATAAATTTAAGTTGCTGAGACTCCCAAAAAACGCCGAAAACTAACAAATAAATAATTGAAATAAATCATTACAAAATAGTATAAAATAATTTTTTTTTATAAAATAACTCTAAGAGGCTTTTATATAAAAAAAAAGCTCAAATTTTTTGCGCATAAGGCGGCACAATATTTTTGGAGTGCCCTCCCTTTTCTAAAATTCTGGCTACGATTCTCATATAGACAATTTAGATTGGCAATTTACATTACTCAGAATACAGAAGATTTTTATAAATTGTGGGCTGATTATAAGCAATTTTTAATTTTAATTAATATATAGTTTTTTTTTAAAGAATATATTTTTAAAAATGCAAATTACAAACTTAATTATTAAATAGTATTGTTTAGGTACCTAATTATTTACAACTTTAAAATACAATAAAAACTTTATAGAAAACAAATTTATTTTAAATATATCTAAAACTGTGCTCACAAATGTTTTAATGAGTATATTATGTGTTGGTAGCAATTTAATTTATGTAAAAATATTGTTTAATTAAATTTGATTTAGTTTAATTATATAAGACACAATTCATCGTGTTAGCATCTAGCCACCCGATGTTTCAAAATTTGCCATAAAATTACTTTTTTAACATTGTTTTTATGTCAGAAGTGAACTCCGTTGCAGCAATCATTGACTCAATTAACGATAATGATGTAGATAAATTTTGTGATTTACTCAATAACTTAAGTTTTAATTTGGATTCTATAATCGACTCGGTAATTATAAAAATTATTAATTTTATATGTGATTATTAATTTTATATTTTAAACTTTAGAAGGGCCAGACCTTGATGCATTATGCCATATTGGGGTCAGTTAAATTTATTGAAGAATTGTTGGATAGAGGAGCTGATCCTGATTCAAGTAATATACTAATTACATTAAAAGACATTTGTTTATTAATTCTAATGAATTTTTAGTGGATTCAGATGAATGGACACCTTTGCTAGTAGCTGCCAAAGCTGGTAAGGCTGAGGCTTGTGAAGAATTGCTCAAGCGTGGGGCACAGATTGACCATAAAGATATGGTAATATACGACATTAATTGCTAGTTTCTAAAATTAATATAAACATTTTTATTGGCCTTAATGTAAATTAAATTGCTTTAATATAATACATATATTTTATAGGCACGTTTTTAATTTGGCTAATTACCAATTACAAATCATTATATCTAGGTCATATTTGACTGGCTGTTTACATATATTTGTCACTTTCTTTTAGTTTTGGAAATCTTTGACTTTGAAAGTTTAAAAATGACCTTTTCCTATGATAGCTTATTATACCAACTTTTATAAAGTATTTGGATCAAGGGTAATCAAATTTATTAAATCAATCTTTTTTATTTTTTGAGAAATGTTACAAAAGTTTATACCTGTTTTGATAATAAATCACTAATGTGAGCACTGTTAGGATTTAGGGAAAGGGTTAGTGTCAGGGTTTAGGTTGTGGTTAGAGATAAATTTAAATTATAAAATGTTTTCTGGAAAACAGATTTGTAATCAGCATGCCAATTATGACCTAAATACAACAATTTATAAAAATTAATTACCCGGGATATTACTTTAAGCCATTTTATAATATATTTTAATTGCAACTTACTAGTATCTTAGTTTTAATTGTGTCGATAACATTTAAATATAATTTAATATAATATCTTTGTTCATACCAAACATTATCAAATAATTAAAGTTTCCTGAATTTTAATAAAATTTGTTTTGAGAATCAGTTTTTCTGTTATAATTTATTATAATCTTCCTAAAACTCTATTAGATTGTAGCACTTTGTATTTTTTTTAATAGAATTTATGCTCTAAAGTAAAAATTATTTTGTAATCTTTTTGAATTTTTTAGAGTGGTTGGACAGCTTTAATGTGGGCATGTTACAAAGGATGGCAAGATGTTGTCAAAATACTTTTAAAATATGGAGCTGAAACTCAACTGAGAGAAGAAGTAATTTGATTAAAGGAAACAAAAGTATTTTGAATATCTTGTTGACATCAGTTATTTATTAAAAATTTTTGAAAGTAATTTTTTCATTGATTAGTTAATTATAAATTTTTAAAGCTTTATTTTTTATCAAATTATAGAAAAAAGTGTATATGATTATGTTGTAAAAGTTAAATATTTCTTATATTTTATCATTTCCTTTTTATTCTATAAAAATGAAAATGTTCTGGCTAAAACTTGAAGTTCAAAAAAACCGCTTATCGTCAAAAAAATATAAATAATTTTTTTTACATTTATACCTAAATATCTTAAATAAAATTAAGAACATTTTAATGGTGAAATTTAGATTAAAATGCAAGTTTTTTTTTGTTTTTGACTTTATTATAATGGATTTGGAAGCAATAAGAGTTGCAAGTAGAAATGTAATGCAATTACATGTTTTAATAACTGATCCAAATTTATTATTTCATTATTTGTTATTTATTTTATATAATGGTTGAAGGGAAAAAAATTATTTTTTCTTATAGCCAATGTGATAGTGTTATGTTATTGCGTGAATTACTAGATTTTAAATTTCATTAAGAATAACTTATGTTTAGACAAGGGAGTTAAACTTAGGCCAACAAAAATTTGAATAAAGGGACTGCTTTAGGTTTAAAATCATGGTAGTGCCAGGATTTTACAGCCATTTTTTTGCATTTGGGTGATTAGCTTTAGACTGTAAAATAATGCATCTAATCTGAAGTAGTACTTGAATTTTTTGCTACCACCTATTTAACAAGATAAATTGTGGTGTAAAACAATTTTTTCCCCCCATATAACATGAAAAACAAATTTAACATTCCTAGAAACGACATTTTCTAAATTTTTTTTAAAACAATAAAAGCCCTTTTAGAAGACATTCATAGTGATTATTGTAAAAAAAAATTTTTTTTCCTTTTAAAATATTTTTACCAAGATTAAACGAACTTAGGTAAGTTGATAATATATTAAATTTAATGATTGATTTTGCTTACCTTATCTTTTAGCATGGCATGGCACCGATAATGTGGGCAGCGGGTCGTGGATATGCTACCATTGTAAAAGATCTTTTGAATGCTGGCGCTAAAGCTCAATCAATTGATAAAGTAACTATACATTACTGTTATTTGTTATCATATAACTCTATGCATCTTTGCTTTTGTTTTCATTATCCCAGATCTAAGTAATTTTTATACATGTATGATAAAATAGAATTCAGATAGCTCAGTATCAAATATGCCTCTCTTACAGGCAAGAGGTTTGGGGCAAGAGTTTTTTTTTGGAAAATAATACACACGTGTAACAACTTTGAAACTGCTGATTGGCCTGCTCGAGTAGTCGGCTTTATATATCTTCAAGCGGAAACCTAGGTTAAAAACCTATGTCGCCGGCGTACGAGCAAATCCTACTATTTGACCCTTCGGCAACATCAATTGCTTTGTTTGGATGAGTCAATCACTGAACGGATATGGCCCCCATATATGAGGGGAAAGAAATGGGGGAAATTTCAAACCTTATTTTTATATGAAAAAAATATAAAAAGTTAGCTTTTTTAAAAATTAATATTTTTTTGTTTTTGAATTATTAATATATTAAATTTAAATAAAAGTTTAATTCAGGTGCCTTGTTATGGGCTTGCCGCAAGGTTACAAGGATTGCGCCGAGCATCTATTGGCTTTGGGCGCCGCTATAGACACGGTCGGCATGAACGGTTGGACCCCTCTCCTCGCAGCTTGTCACGCTGGCGCTTTGAAGCTGGTCAAGCTCCTATTCAATTATAATCCCAACCTCAATCGTTATTGGGATAAGGTTATATGCAAATTATTCATATGTTATGCATTCCTTATGTTCTTTAAGCCCTGTCAAATAAGGACGGTTTTTACATCCTCCCAATTGTATCTCTTTTTAAAGCGCAAAATTTTGTGACTTTTTTATTTTCAATACGCAATTTTTTAAACTCAAATATTATTTATATTACTAATTATATGAGTCTAAAATATTTTTAAAAGAGAACATTTTTTCAAGAAATGTGTTCCTATACAATTTTTATTTTAGCATTAATAGTTTAATATTTATGTACTGACTTAAAAGCCTCAAAAATTGATTATCTTTTCTAAATGAATATCAAATAAAATTTTCTGTTCCAGTACAAATATATCAAGAGTGCAGATAATGTAATGGAAAGAGCAATTTTATGTGATATGCTTTTGGTTTGCACAAGAAGTTTTAAATTTTTGGAAAAAGTTTAACTGAAATTTTATCCAACTCCTCCCTAATTTTAAATGTTTTCAGTCTAAAAGAAACTTTCAGTTGATTTTTATTGACATACTAATCAAATTTTTAATTAGAGATAGCATGACAGCTGTTGCTTTGGCTGCTCAAGCCGGTTTGAAGACATCGTGATGGCTCTTTTACTCAAAGGGGCCAATGGGCCCTTCCCAACCATACTAAACCACACCACTCATACTCGCTGCTAGAAATGGACACACGGCGTAGTTAAAGTTCTCCTCAATAACAATCTTGGCACTAACGCCCAGTTATAACTTTTAAATATTAAACTTTTTTCAACGTTTTCCGGCCACAAATTTCAATTTAAATTGACTCAATCGAAAGAAATTTTGATATTTTATTATGTACTATAATTTTTTTTAATCTATTGCTTCATTAAAGCTACTTGTATTTGTAAATTTTTTTTTTTCAGATATTTTTAGCGAAGTATGGTATTCCAATAGTGCCTCTAAATGTTGGCTGACAATTGTGCCCATGTATTTTTTTGTTTTTTCTTCTTTATGAAATTAGCGATGCCGTTGCTATCTTTTTATCGCTTGTTTGTCAATTTTGGAACTCGCGTTTGTTTGCTGAACTAGTTTATAAATATAGTGTATAAATTTTTATTTTTAAGGGACACCGCGGAAAAGACTGCGTTATATCACTCTGTGGAAAAAAATTATAACGATATTATTGTACTACTTTTTGCGAAATTAAATGTGATACTGAGATACACCTGATTAGATTATATTTATCCTACCATACAGCTAATTTACACAGGTCAACAAAAAAAATGTCAGAAAAAATAAGTTCATGAGAAAAGATAAAGATCTACATTCCCATGATGGCCTTATCTCATATATGTTTTCGGTTTTTCACACTTTCTTCCGCCTTCGGCTCCTTAGATCCGTCCATATCGACAAAATGGCCTGAAACACGCAATCACACACAACACACTACCATCAAACAGCA
>CM060243.1:21337990-21707990 GCA_030555515.1 Acutogordius australiensis
TAGCCGCCTCAATGCTATTCAAATGCGTGCGATTTTTTTTCGTCAAATTTTTTTTTTTCCCAATAGCGCAGCCTTTGTAACTAAAGAGCCGTATTTTCTTAAAACAATAAAAAAATAAAATTCATAGCTATTAAAGTCTTGTTATAGAGAGGTTTAAAATTGGGGTCCGTGTGGACTCCACAGTTATTGGAAGCGGCACTAATTTCAAAATTGTAAAAAAAATATTTCTAAATTAAAAAAAATTTAAGCAGCTAATATCAAAAAATAGAACTGATGTTTTTTGGTCGTTTTAGGATTTGCCTAACAAAAAGATGAATTTTTATTTTCTTAAATTTTTTTTCCACTAGCCACCTTAATATTAAACAATGCGCTCAATTTTCTTTCTTCAAACTTTTTTTTTCACTAGCATCCATTCGCGGGTTAGAAAACACATTTACCTAACATGTGTACTTCAAAATTTTTTTTTTAATAAAAATTATTTATTTTTTGTATTATTTCTTTATTATAAAAATATATTTATAATAAAATTAAATTTAAAAATAAATTTAAATTATAAAAAACTATATTAAAAAATAAAAAAAGGAAAAAAGCTATATTACATTTGGCAATTTGGGAATAACTCTTTTTTAATAGAAACATTATTCCGTATTTTTCTGGGCCCATTACCATTTCCCATTTATTAGCCCATTTTAAAGAACTGCATGCATTTTAGTTGATCAGGGGACACAGCTTTCAAAATTGTTAAAGAATAAATTTACACGATTTTATTGAAGAACTATTTTGTTCCTTCTTTAATAATGATTGTTTGAAACTAGCCAGTTGTAGGCGCCTGGCTAGATTTAACAGCTTAGATAATTTAATTTGGTTATTTTTTATTTCAAAAATTGTTCCGAAAATCTTCTATTAGTTTTGAATATAAATAATATTTTTTGGATATTTTAGATGTTGAAATTTTATTAATAACTTTTAATACATAATTTTATTTTATATTTATCTATTTATTTTTATATCTGCAATTTATTGTGTAATATATAAATAAAAATTAATAATGATAAAACTTCTTAAATGCTTTGTTGAACATAAGTAGAACATTTTCAAATTGCATGTTGAATTAGACAACATAAGTAATATAAAAAAGAAAAAAAAAAAGAAACAAAATTCAAAATGTTGTACTGTATATAAGTTAATTTTTCTTTATCAATTATTGTACCTAGTTTTGCTAACAAAATAAATTTAAGTTGCATAAGAGACTTCAAAAAAACCCCCAAAAAACGCCGAACAAAACTAACAAATAAATAATTGAAATAAATCAGTACAAAATAGTAAAAAATAAAATTTTTTTTTATAAAAAAAACTCTAAGAGGCTTTTATTATAAAAAAAAAAGCTCAAATTTTTTGCGCATAACGCGGCACAATAGGAGTGCCCTCCCTTTTCTAAAATCCTGGCTACGATTTTCATATAGACAATTTAGATTGGCAATTTACATTACTCAGATTACAGAAAATTTTTATAAATTGTGGGCTGATTATAATTAAAAATATAGGATATTTTTTATTTTTAAATACACAAATTTTAATTAATATATATTTTTTGTTAAAAAATTTATTTTTAAAAATGCAAATTACAAACTTAATTATTAAATAGTATTGTTTAGGTAACTAATTATTTACAACTTTGAAATACAATAAAACTTTATAAAAACAAATTTATTTTAAACATATTTGTAACTGTGCTCACCAATGTTTTTATATGTATATTATGTGTTGGTAGCAAATTAATTTATGTAAAAATATTGTTTAATTAAATATGATTTAGTTTAATTATATAAGACAAAATTCATCGTGTTAGCATCTAGCCACCCGATGTTTCAATAATTTGCCATAAAATTACTTTTTTAACATTGTTTTTATGTCAGAAGTGAACTCCGTTGCAGCAATCATTGACTCAATTAACGATAATGATGTAAATAAATTTTGTGATTTACTCAACAACTTAAGTTTTAATTTGGATTCTATAATCGACTCGGTAATTATAAAAATTATTAATTTTATATGTGATTATTAATTTTATATTTTAAACTTTAGAAGGGCCAGACCTTGATGCATTATGCCATATTGGGGTCAGTTAAATTTATTGAAGAATTGTTGGATAGAGGAGCTGATCCTGATTCAAGTAATATACTAATTACTTTAAAAGACATTTGTTTATTAATTCTAATGAATTTTTAGTGGATTCAGATGAATGGACACCTTTGCTAGTAGCTGCCAAAGCTGGTAAGGCTGAGGCTTGTGAAGAATTGCTCAAGCGTGGGGCCAGATTGACCATAAAGATATGGTAATATATGACATTAATTGCTAGTTTTTAAAATTAATATAAACATTTTTATTGGCCTTAAATTATGTAAATTAAATTGCTTTATATGATATTATACATATATTTTATAGGCACGTTTTTAATTTGGCTAATTACCAATTACAAATCATTATATCTAGGTCATATTTGACTGGCTGTTTACATATATTTGTCACTTTCTTTTAGTTTTGGAAATCTTTGACTTTGAAAGTTTAAAAATGACCTTTTCCTATGATAGCTTATTATACCAACTTTTATAAAGTATTTGGATCAAGGGTAATCAAATTTATTAAATCAATCTTTTTTATTTTTTGAGAAATGTTACAAAAGTTTATACCTGTTTTGATAATAAATCACTAATGTGAGCACTGTTAGGATTTAGGGAAAGGGTTAGTGTCAGGGTTAAATTAGGCTGTGGTTAGAGATAAAGTTAAATTATAAAATGTTTTCTGGAAAACAGATTTGTAATCAGCATGCCAATTATGACCTAAATACAACAATTTATAAAAATTAATTACCCGGGATATTACTTATAAGCCATTTCATAATATATTTTAATTGCAACTTACTAGTATCTTAGTTTTAATTGTGTCGATAACATTTAAATATAATTTAATATAATATCTTTGTTCATACCAAACATTATCAAATAATTAAAGTTTCCTGAATTTTAATAAAATTTGTTTTGAGAATCAGTTTTTCTGTTGTAATTTATTATAATCTTCCTAAAACTCTATTAGAGTGTAGCACTTTGTATTTTTTTTTAAAAGTTATGCTCTTATTAAAAATTATTTTGTAATCTTTTTGAATTTTTTAGAGTGGTTGGACAGCTTTAATGTGGGCATGTTACAAAGGATGGCAAGATGTTGTCAAAATACTTTTAAAATATGGAGCTGAAACTCAACTGAGAGAAGAAGTAATTTGATTAAAGAAACAAAAGTATTTTGAATATCTTGTTGACATCAGTTATTTATTAAAAATTTTTGAAAGTAATTTTTTCATTGATTAGTTAATTATAAATTTTTAAAGCTTTATTTTTTATCAAATTATAGAAAAAGTGTATATGATTATGTTGTAAAAGTTAAATATTTCTTATATTTTATCATTTCCTTTTTATTCTATAAAAATGAAAATGTTCTGGCTAAAACTTGAAGTTCAAAAAAACCGCTTATCGTCAAAAAAATATAAATAATTTTTTTTACATTTATACTAAATATCTTAAATAAAATTAAGAACATTTTAATGTTGAAATTTAGATTAAAATGCAAGTTTTTTTGTTTTTGACTATTATATGGATTTGGAAGCAATAAGAGTTGCAAGTAGAAATGTATGCAATTACATGTTTTAATAACTGATCCAAATTTATTATTTCATTATTTGTTATTTATTTTATATAATGGTTGAAGGGAAAAAATTATTTTTTCTTATAGCCATGTGATAGTGTTATGTTATTGCGTGAATTACTAGATTTTAAATTTCATTAAGAATAACTTATGTTTAGACAAGGGAGTTAAACTTAGGCCAACAAAATTTGACTAGGGACTGCTTTAGGTTTAAAATCATGGTAGTGCCAGAATTTACAGCCATTTTTTTGCATTTTGGGTGATTAGCTTTAGACTGTAAAATAATGCATCTAATCTGAAGTAGTACTTGAATTTTTTTGCTACCACCTATTTAACAAGATAAATTGTGGTGTAAAACAATTTTTTCCCCCCATATAACATGAAAAACAAATTTAACATTCCTAGAAACGACATTTTCTAAATTTTTTTTAAAACAATAAAAGCCCTTTTAGAAGACATTCATAGTGATTATTGTAAAAAAAAATTTTTTTTCCTTTTAAAATATTTTTACCAAGATTAAACGAACTTAGGTAAGTTGATAATATATTAAATTTAATGATTGATTCTTTGCTTACTATTTTTAGCATGGCATGGCACCGATAATGTGGGCAGCGGGTCGTGGATATGCTACCATTGTAAAAGATCTTTTGAATGCTGGCGCTAAAGCTCAATCAATTGATAAAGTAACTATACATTACTGTTATTTGTTATCATATAACTCTATGCATCTTCTTTTCATTTTTCATTATCCCAGATCTAAATAAATTTTATACATGTATGATAAAATAGAATTCAGATAGCTCAGTATCAAATATGCCTCTCTTACAGGCAGAAGGTTTGGGGCAAGAGTTTTTTGGAAAATAATACACACGTGTAACAACTTTGAAGCTGCTAATTGGCCTGCTCAGGTAGTCGGCTTTATATATCTAAAGCGGAAACCTAGGTTAAAAACCTATGTCGCCGGCGTACGAGCAAATCCTACTATTTGACCCTTCGGCAACATCAATTGCTTTGTTTGGATGAGTCAATCACTGAACGGATATGGCCCCCATATATGAGGAAAGAAATGGGGGAAATTTCAAACCTTATTTTTATATGAAAAAAAAATATAAAAAGTTAGCTTTTTAAAAATTAATATTTTTTGTTTTGAATTATTAATATATTAAATTTAAATAAAAGTTTAATTCGAGTGCCTTGTTATGGGCTTGCCGCAAGGGTTACAAGGATTGCGCCGAGCATCTATTAAACGCGGGCGCCGCTATAGACACGGTCGGCATGAACGGTTGGACTCCTCTCCTCGCAGCTTGTCACGCTGGCGCTTTGAAGCTGGTCAAACTCCTATTCAATTATAATCCCAACCTCAATCATCGGGATAAGGTTATATGCAAATTATTCATATGTTATGCATTCCTTATGTTCTTTAGCCCTGTCAAATAAGGACGGTTTTTACACCCCAAAGTATCTCTTTTAAAGGAAAATTTTGTGACTTTTATTTTCAATACGCAATTTTTTTAAATTTAAGTATTATTTAATTACTAATTATATGGAGTCTAAAAATATTTATTAAAAGGGGAACATTTTTTTTCGAAATGTATTTCCTATACAATTTTATTTTTGCATTAATAGTTTAATATTTATGTACTGACTTAAAGCCTCAAAAATTGATTATCTTTTCTAAATGAATATCAAATAAAATTTTCTGTTCCAGTACAAATATATCAAGAGCTGCAGATAATGTAATGAAAGAGCAATTTTATGTGATATGCTTTTGGTTTGCACGAGAAGTTTTAAATTTTTTGGAAAAATTTTAAAACTGAAATTTTATCCAACTCCTCCCTAATTTTAAATGTTTTCAGTCTAAAAGAAACTTTCAGTTGATTTTTATTGACATGCTAATCCAAATTTTTAATTAGGATGGCATGACAGCTGTTGCTTTGGCTGCTCAAGCCGGTTTTGAAGACATCGTGATGGCTCTTTTACTCAAAGGGGCCAATGGGGCCCTTCCCAACCTGCTAAACGACACACCACTCATACTCGCTGCTAGAAATGGACACTACGGCGTAGTTAAAGTTCTCCTCAATAACAATCTTGGCACTAACGCCCAAGTTATAACTTTTAAATATTAAAATTTTTCAACGTTAATTCAGGCCACAAATTTCAATTTAAATTAAGCTCAATCGAAAATAATTTTATTATGTTCTATAATTTTTTTTAATCTATTGCTTCATTAAAGCTACTTGTATTTGTAAATTTTTTTTTTCAGATATTTTTAGCGAAGTATGGTATTCCAATAGTGCCTCTAAATGTTGGCTGACAATTGTGCCCATGTATTTTTTTGTTTTTTCTTCTTTATGAAATTAGCGATGCCGTTGCTATCTTTTTATCGCTTGTTTGTCAATTTTGGAACTCGCGTTTGTTTGCTGAACTAGTTTTATAAATATAGTGTATAAAATTTTTTATTTTTAAAAAGGGACACCGCGGAAAGACTGCGTTATATCACTCTGTGGAAAAAAATTATAACGATATTATTATGCTACTTTTGCGAAATAAATGTGATACTGAGATACGCACTGAAGTTAGATTATATTTATCCTACCATACAGCTAATTTACACAGGTCAACAAAAAAAATGTCAGAAAAAATAAGTTCATGAAAAGATAAAAGTATACATTCCCATGATGGCCTTATCTCATATATGTTTTCGGTTTTTCATACTTTCTTCCGCCTTCGGCTCCTTAGATCCGTCCATATCGACAAAATGACCTTTTTTGACCATGACTGATTTTGTGACCTCGAGAATACTCTAAATAGAAAATAAGGATTTTTTTATTTATTCAATTTTTCGTAACTTATATTTATCTCAAATAATGAAAAATATAATTTTTTAGAATATCAAGCTCTTACATTCGCATTTAGATAATACAGAATATATCGCGTTTAAACTTAAATACGACACGATTTATTATCGTTTTTGAATAAAAATGTAATTTGAAGTTTGAATTTAACAGTTTAGCTGTTGTGAGTATGCAAAAAAATTCAATTTATTTTTGTTTTTGAATCTTTTTTTGACATTTTTTTAAAATTTTCAATGTTTATAGCTGACTTAATAAGTTTAATTATAAAAAACAGGAAACGGATTTGAAAACCCCAAAGATGGCAATTTTTTCTCTGTAGTTAGCTCATAACTCTCAAAAATTTGTTGACCTGCGTTATATGATATTTTATATTAAAAAAAAAATTATTTTTTAAATTTATGGGTATATTTAGTTAATACATTACGTATAACACTATAATGTAAAATGTGTGAACTAGGATGGCGAAACGGCTTTACATAGGGCTATTCACAACAGAAACACGGTGGCTGTTCAACTCTTATTGGAAGCCGGTGCTGACGTTGCCAAACCTGACAAGTTTTTCATTGTTTTTTTTTCATTGTTTTTCTATAAACGGTCAATTTTGCCTCAATCCAGTCCGGGAAGGTCACCCTCTCAGATTTGGATTCAATTTTGCACGAAGATAATGTCTAAGGGTATCTTATTATTTGAAAAGTTTTTTGACCGGAAGTATTTTTTAATGAAGTTAGGAGCAAAAAAAACCCGAGGTAACATTTTACGCCAATATGGGAGGTCATAAGTCAAATTTTTGCTTTATATATCATTTTTTTTACTTTAAAGTGGACAACAAGGGCTATCTTGCATGCGTTTTTAAATTTTTAATTTTCCACAGAATATTTAATTTAGTAAAAACATTTTTTTTTTAATTTTTTGAAAAAATGCTAAAATATAATTCTTTTCATTATGAAGACATGCCTGAATTTTTTAGAAATTAAAAAAAAATATTTTAACTTGGGACATAAACATTCCCCCTTCACTATTAGACTTAAAAATTAAAAAATTGTAAAATAAAGTTTAGACATAGGGGCAATTATATTAGGCTATAGCGATTTAATTAATGTGATTTATTGTAAATTTTGAAAAAAAATGACCTTCAGAGCAAAATAATGGTCAATTTTTAACTATTTTACTCCTACCTTTAAAGCCGACTTTCTGGCAAACCAACATTTCAATTTTATAGATTTTATACATAAAGCATATAACATATACTACTGCCAAATTTTTTAACGTATGGCTCATTATATAATAAAAACGAACATTTGCCAAAATTCAAAAAATTTTATGGTGTAAATAATACAAACATAAAATTTACGCTTATATTTGTTATCCTTTACTAGTCTTTTGGGTTTCTTAAGATATAATAAATTATATATAATTCTCAATATTTATTGGCAAAATTTAAAATTTTTATTAAAAATTTTGGGAGTAATAATTATATAAAAAATGTTGCGGGTAAAAAATTTGTAACTTTTTATTTTTCCTCTAAAAACGTAAAATATAATATAAAAGGTAAATTAAGATATTTGTGGCCTATACAAGCATATCAACAAACTTTGGCCTATTTAAAATAATAAAATTTAAATGCAATCTTTACATGCACATTAACAAACTTAAAAAAAACATATCAAATATTTAAGGATTTACAGTGATACGGTTTTATGGTATTATGAATACAAATGGCGAGTTAGTTTTAGGGTCTATAAATTTTTAAGATTATACTGGGTAATATGCTTCAATAAAGAATCTAGATGCTTTAGACATTAAGTTCAAATTCACAAATGCTAAATATTTTATTGAAATGTTATTTAGAACAAGGCAAATTATACAATAATTCTAGTTCTACATCACATTGTTTTTTAATTTAAACATAGACCTATTAATTAAAGAATTCAATATTGTTTGATTCTATAGGCATATGGATGCATTGACTCAAAGTTTTTTAAAACTTATTGTGTTCCTAAATAGTTTTTTAACATTTTTTACCAATCCTATAAATTATATATTTAGTTAAAATAAGATCATACATAATCTTCTTTTTTTGTGTTTCTATCACGTTTTTTTGAGATTTTCTATACATAAAGCATATACTATTTTTGAATACTTAAATATGCAAATTATGAATGATTTTGTACTTTCTAAATATTATTGGTTAAATCTGCAAACAAGATAAAAAACAAGCTTGCACGGACGAATAAAATCTGCGTTAGTTTTTTGACACCTAAAAATTCGCTGTTTTTTTTTTTGGTAAATTTTGGTTTTTTAGTTAATAAAATACTAGGGCTCCTATATGTAATTAAGCAATATTTATCTCTAAAATGCACCTTAAATTTAAAAAAAAGTTTGCTGGTTAACCACAAAGTCGATTTTGTAAACAAGTGAAAACTTTTTATCGGTTTCAGGGGTCATTTATTCATTGTATATTCAACAATAGTATAAATAATATAAGTTTGTCCCTATGTCTAACGTCATGAATATAATCAAAATTGGCACATTGGCATATTTAAACAGCGAAGGACAATTATGGCAAATTAATTTTCTCAATTAAGTCATACCGGTCCCAAACTCATTCATTTATTTATTAATATTGAGATCAAATCAATTTTTCAAAATATTCACGTTTTTTTAGTTATTTACTTATACAATTGACATTAGTGTTTTGGTAACTTATAAAAAATTTTAACATTGTTTGCGCCTTAGGTAGCCCAAATTTCTTTTAGAAAAATAATGACTCCAGCTACATTACTTTTAAGTATACATGCGTTTAAAGAAAAATATTTTTGCTCATATCTTGGTCAAAAATTAGTTTGGGTCAAAAAATTAGGTTTTTAGCACCAAACGACTCTACCAATGTAATAATTTTCAACGGCTCTAATGATACCGCGTTTACGTCGTGGAGCTATTATTCTCTAGAGAATACAAATGGCACTTATATCTCTCCTGATTTTTTAAACGAATGGGGCAATAAACAACAACAACAACAATAATTTTTAACCAAACTAAAACTTGAAAGGAAAAAGTGTCGATTTGAGGTGGAATTGACCATATATATATTGTCTTTGTAAATTTAAATTATTCTCATTAATTCTAATTTTAGACAAGTTTTTGCTAACTGCATATATAATGTAATTTAGAAAGGAGACACTGCTCTTCACTTATCAGTTCGGATGAGGAGTAAACACCTTACGGAGATGCTCCTTCGAAACCCTAAACATAGCAAAATTCTTTACATTCCTAACCATACCGGACAAACGCCGTACAATATTGACGCCCAATCGGCCCACCCCTTCCTACCTTACCTTTTTGGAGCTCGTAAGGACCATATATTATTTTTTTTACAGGTGTCCCAAATTCAAAAAATATCCTTCCTTTTTATTCCACAGGTCACCAAATTTTTTATGAGCTCACTTCAGAAACCAGATCTGCTCTCTTAAAGATTTTAAAGTTTATTTACCGTTTTTTCTACTAACATTGTAAGCCGGCCTAAAAACATTGAAAAGAGAAAATATGTTAAAAAAAAACAAATATAGATTTAAAAATAAAAATATATTGAATTTTTTTACATATTCACAACAGCTAAACAAACCTTATGTAATGTTTTATTTTATAACCGATATATTCTATTACGTTTATATTTTTTATAATCTTAATGTTGTAAAAGCTTAAAAATTTTACTTTTTTTATTTTAGATATATAATATAAGTTACAAGTGTTTGTATATGAAAAGATTTTATTTTTAAATTTTTTACCTTTTTGTACTAGGTCGCAAAATTAGTTATTTTGATCATATTTATTTTTTCTTAAATAGCCGAGGTGTAAAGAAATTTTAAAAAATGGAAAATATATATGAGATAAGACCATCGAATTATTTTCCCGGTGTCATAATATTTTTTTACCAATGATTTTTGTCCACCTGTGTTATGGAAATTAGGAAAACAACTGATTGATCAAATTATATTTATTGATCTATATGTTATTCCTTTTTGATAAAAAGGAAAATTTTACTTGACCCCAGTTTTTATAAACTTTTGTTCTTTTATAACAGCCTTAAAATACTTAATGATATTGTATAATATATACATTTGTTCTCTTGGATCCGTAGATATTTAATGTAATTAGGCCAGATTGCCTTGGGTCGATAAAATTTTATTTATCTAAATATGTTGCATTTTGTGTCACACCAAATTGTGAAACTTTTTTTTGTTTTACTTTATTTTTTTGAAACAAGGTTTTTTATTTTATAAAACAACTAATAACAATTTTCCTCAAAGCTAACCGGCCCCTGAAAATAACAACATTTAACTAGGTCTTTTTCAGTGAGTAGCATATTATTAATGATTAGCAACACAAACCAACAATATTTAAACAGGTGACCGATTCGGTTTGACATAAGCATGATTTATACTATCACGCCAATTTATTTCCCTCCTTTTTTTAAATAATTTTCGTTTTTTTGTCGATATATTTTTAAAGGGATAAAAATGACACATTTGCGATTTCGAAATTAAAAAACTAAATTATATATTAAGAAAAATTTTACGCACTAATCAAAAAAAATTTTTTAATTTAATATGCTATTTTTAGTTTATATTTTATTTATATTAGTAGTAAAATTAAAATTCTAAAAGCCCAGCTTTAAATTAAATTGTGTTGATTTTTGATATGAAATAAATTTTTTATATATATTTTAAAATCTAATCGAAGTAGTCCAATTATAAAAACTTGCAGTTTTGATTATATTTTTAAAGAATATACTTTTGATATTTTTATGTTCTAAGTCTTAAAGTTGCAAAAACTGCCATTTGGATTTTACTAATTTCGAATGTTTATGACTACCTGAGAATAATTATAATGAAAAAATAAAAAAAATTATTGAAAAAGAGTATACAATGTACAACTAACATAAATATTTAACCTATGGATCTGGTGTTTTTATAGACCTGTGTAATAGAAACTATCCTGAATGATTTGTAATTAAATTGTTACTTCTAGGTCTAATATATTTTTTTCGTTTTTTCGAAGTGAAAATGTATATCGTTTAATATTAAATATATGACAAAAGTCACTGTTTTTAAACTTTATAACTAAATTAAAAATTTTGAAGTTATTCTCCTAACCTAGATTTACGCAGTTCATATTAGGTCACTTATTTTATTGATTAAACTTGAATTTTATAATAAAATTATCTGTATTAAATTGGTTAAAAATCTCAGCTTGCGAAAAGCCATTTTTATGAAAAAAATAGAAATTTGACTATTGAAACTTTTTTAATTACCCTAAAAATTTCATCATTGTTTAAACGCTAATAAAATAAACTATGTATATAAATTATTATTATACAAGAACATTTGAAAAGCTATGATTACACGGAAAACATGCTTGGTTACGACCTCTACAGTAGCGCTCTCGCTGATGTTTTGTGTGATCCTATGTTGGGACTTCCTCTTACTGTTGGCCTTTATGCAAAATGGGGGAGCGGGAAGTCGTTTTTGTTAAAAAAACTACAAGGTTTGTTTAATATATATTTAAACCAGACTATTTTGGTTATTCGCCTAGCTACATGAAACGAGCCAAAGCCCATGTTAGTCATTAATTAGCCAAAATACATGACTGCCTTAATACGCTAATTGAGAAATTATAATTGACTATAACTAGGGCCTTTTTGAAAACTCAACGTTTCTCGTTAAAACATAATATTATTGATTTGTCCATACATTGGAAAATGTGCAAATATGCTTTTATAACACAGGCTTCAAAAATAAATGTGGGAAAAAAATAATATTATCAAACTGTGGGGAAACAATCCACATTTATGGCCTTATCTCATATATATTTTCCGTTTTCCCAAGTTTCTTTGGCTATTTTTTTAAGCATGTATAAAAAAATGACCAAAATGGACTAAATTGACTTATTTGCGACTTCAAGATTTTTAGGAAACCCGAAAAATTTTTTTTTTGCATTTTAAAATCACTTGTTACTTATATTTTCTATCTCAAATAATGAAATATTAAATTCAACAATTTTTTTAGAGTTATGAGTTAACTACAGAGATCAAACCTGCCAACTTAGGGAATATCAAATCCGTTTACCGTTTTTCCTAATCAAACTTAGTTAGTCAATTATAAACATTAATTTTAGAAAAAAAGGTCAAAAAACCAAAAAAGATTCAAAAACGAAAATAAATTGAAATTTTATTTTTGCATATTTACAATAGTTAAACTGTTAGATTCAAACTTCAAATAATATATTCATTAAAAACCGATAATATAATGTGTCGTATTTAAGTTTGGTCGCGAAATATTTTGTATTATTAAAATGCCGATGTAAGAGCTTGATATATTTATAAATTTTATTTTTTATTATTTGTGAATAAAAATATAAGTTACAAGGGATTTTTTTATGCAAAAAAGATTTTTGAATTTTTTCTTTTAAGGGTATATTAAGATATGTGAATATGATCAAAAAAGGTCATTTTTCGTTATAGACGGATCTAAGGAGCCAAAGACGGAAGAAACTAAGAAAAACAAAAAATATATATGAGATTAGGCCATCATGAGGATGCATTCTTTTATGTTTTCATAAAATTCACGCTTCTGACATTGATATTTGTTGACCTGTGATTAAGCTTCAACATCAACACTGAGGTTATATAGCCTAATAAGCATTCCAACCTAAATAGGACACGATATATCCGTTTTGAAATAATTATTTGAAGTTTGAATTTAACAGTTTAATTGTTTTAAATATAAAAATGATTTGTTTCAAAATTTTATTGATATTGAATCTTTTTGTATTTTCTTAAATTATTTAAAAAATTTTTAATGTTAATACGTGGCTTACAAAGTTTAATTAGAAATAATGGCAAACTTATTTAAAAACACCTAAGATAGCAGGTCTAGTCTTTGAAGTCAGCTCATAAGCTTATAAGCCAATTTAAACATTTCTTTAGCATATTTTGTATATTATCATTAACAAGATGAAGATAAGACAAAATTATTATTGAAAAAATGTCGCAACAAAACTTTTGTTATACAACATTGCATTTTTGCAAGAAGCTTGATCATAAATTGTTTATGTTGCTTTTTGCAGACGAAATGAAATCCTTTACCGACCACGAATTGGCCCCGACCTTTACCATATCGGTTTTCGTATCAGCTATCACTGTCGTCTTTGCCTTATTTCCGTCCCTATTCGTCAGCCTTACCGTTGCCTGGGAGTATGGAATATACGTTTTCCTTGGATTACTTGTCATATTTTACACCTTTTACGGTATATTTGCCTTTTAAAATCTATTTTTTTTAATGTATAAATATAGCACATATCGACAAATCGGAACGTGTCCAAGTTGATTTTAATAAAACTTTATGTTTTATCTTATAATTTGTTTACCGTCTTTTAAAATCTCGCAAAAATTATTATATAAAATTGACTAACTCTTAACAACTTTAAATTAACAAGAGTTGTTTAATGTGTCCACCTTATTTTCATGTTGTTATTGTGTTAGGTAATATTTTGTATGCAATCTTATCTATAAGAAATATTAATAACTAATTGTTTTTTGAAATAAATAAATTTCATTTATACTATTGATAATAATCACAGATACAAGGCTTCAGGTTTTTGCAAATTAAATTTCTATGAGATAGATAATATGTTGCAGTATTCGCATTTAAAAAAGCTAGCTCATAATAATAAAATTTATAATTATATTTTTTTATTATTATATACGAACGTTAAATTGTTTACGGCCATGTTTGTTTTACATTTTATATATTATTTGATAATGTTCAAAAACTCTAATGATACCATAAATTAAGTAATGCTCTATATTGTTTAATAGGATTACTCGCTGTGGCCACTTATTTCGGATGGAAAAGGTTTATGCCGATCAGCGAATATATAGCCATTAAATTTAATAAATTGAAACTACTTTTTCAGATAATTTATTGTAATCCTTACACAACTATCACTCGAGATCTTATGCCTCAGGGAGTTCGGTATGTTTTTTTTTACCTTTTTGATTTTATATTCTATTTAAACGTCGAAAATTTGTTGTTTATGATTATTTGAAACATTTTTATTAGTTTACATGTGTAGAGATCTTTTTTCCAAAGGTTTTGTTATATTTCATCAATCATATCAATTGAAAGATTTATGTGAATAATTTTTTTATAAATATGATTAGATTATAATTCGCACTATATAACCCCTCTACAGTTTATAGAACTTAAAATGCTTATTATCCGATATTTGTGGAATAGATTTTTGTTCACCGATTATATGAAGCTTACAATAATGGGAGGGGAAATCTCAATTGCAGGAATGATTGCGACTCTCTGTGATGCCGCCGAAAATGAATTTGGGCTTCTTACTGTTCGATTTTTTCGCGTATTTCACCCCAAAAGTAATTTTGTTTTGGCCTAGTTTGTATTGTTTAGGTTAACGAGACTTTTTTTTTAATTTGTTTAATAAATAACAACAACGGCCGAGGTAGAATTTTAGAAATAGTTTGCGTTTGTTTTTGATAAAGAGCACCTTTTAACGCTACGATTTATTCCTGCTAAGGCCACACGTGCAAAGTGAGTTTTTATTTTTTGAAAATTTTATATTTTTCAAAATTTTTTTAAAAATTTTTATTTCAAAAAAGCATGTTATGTACATTAAAATTAAATTTGGCAACTTTTTTATCTGCTTTTTATTACAAAATAAATTTTTTAAAATTTGACGTAAATAATAACTCACTTTGCACGTGCCCTAGTTAAAATATATCTTATTTTACATTATTAGTTAATGACAAACGACGCACTAAAACGTGCCTATTTATCCCGAGGTATTTTGTTACGATAGCTATTGGTCTATGTTTGACAGCTCTTGTAGCCATTATATTTAAGGCTTTCGTGATTGATGGAACACCTCCCTCAAGTTCGGCCATTCCAACGGGATCACTGCAGTTTAAGGCAATGGTTGGGCTTGGCGCTGTCATTCTACTCGCTTGCATAGGTTTTTATATGTGTTCCGTTTTGTGCTGGATTAGGCATTGTAATAGGCTGTCGCAGGGCTCGGTGCAAAAAATGTTTGTTTACCTAAACAAAAATAGTTTGCAAAAACAAAGACAAACACTAGAGCACAAAAAGCAAATATAAAAATTAGTTTTAAAAACAAAATCTTTTCGTTTTTAATATTTAAACTAAAATTAAAATATTTAACTGTGAAATGTATGATTTTTATTATTATTTTTGATTAGCATATAATCGAAATGACGATGACTTTTAAACTGTAGAAATAAGCGCAAAAGATGTAGAATTTATATGTTTTCCCTAATAATTTCTAAAATATTTAGATACCTACAAAATATAGTCATGCTTTTTAAAGTCGAAATATAGGCTAAAATTAGCTTAGATGATTTTATATAACAACAAAGGAACTTTTATAAGCATCTACAAAATTTGGAAGAATTTATTTTTAATTTTTAATATAAGTTTGGAAAATATGTAAAAAAGGTAGAACTGCTCGAAAGAAATTTTTTTGAGAAAAAATATATTTGGAAAAATGAGGACATTGGTAAATTTTGTAAAAGAAACAGATGGAGGGATAAGTTATTTAAATTATTTTTTGTTGTCCGATGTCATTAAATGTATAACGAATTCCTAAGTATATCTATACACTGCCGCTTAAAAGTTTTTGCCGACCTTTTAAATTAAAAAATGCTTAGTTTATTTTAATTTGGAAAAATTTTTAGACCATAAACTTAGATTACAGCGGACAACAAGATTTGAACGACATTAGGCATCATTTATAAATACCATTCTTGGGCAAGTATTTAATCTTACGAATATTTTTAATAAATGTCAAATTTTGTTCCCAAAATGAGATTTTTATCCGAGGTGTAAAGTCTAAGTGTAAAAACAAAAGTTTGAACATAAATTGGAACAAAACATTCATTAATAACACAAGACTTTTGGATTTTTTTTAAATAAAATTTAGTTTAGTTTTAGTTTTTTTTTGTTTCAATGATTTCTTATAAAATCCATTTTTTGACCTTAATGAGTCTGAGTTTAAAATTATAATAATTTTTATTAAATAACATTTTGGACCAGTTTTATATAAGAAATTATGCAATTAGACAAAAGTTAAGTTTAAATTTTATTTTTTTTTGATTTTTGGCCCAATATAAAAAATTGGATGCATTAGGAAAACTAAACTTCTAATCTTTTAGAATTTAAACCCCTGACCTTTTTTTGTTTTCTAGTATTGTAATTCTTATTATTAAACAATTTTATAAATCTGGTATTTTATTTAAGAATTATAAGCTTTTAAAATGAGATATCAACTTCACGATTTTCGCAATTTTCTATTTTTTATCAAAACGGGTTAACTTTATTGTCCAATATTAATGTTATTTTAAAACTTTTTTCCCTATTTTTTTTTATTTTTCTTTTCTCTAATTGTTTTTCGTCTTTTCTCCTTAAATTTGGGGTTATATTGCGAAAACTCAGCTCGACAAGACATATGAGCTAAATTTAGAGACCAGAAGTGCCGTGCTATCTTTGGGATTCTCAAATCCCGTTTTTTCTAATCAAACCTAAGCCTTATTAACATGAAAATATTTAAGAACATATTATAAAAGCAAAAAAGATTAATAAAAAAACTATAATTAATTTTTTTATATATTTACAACAGCTAAACAGTTGAATTCAAACTTCAAATAATATTTACATTTCAAAACAGATATCTATTATGTCTGAATTAGGTTGCAGTGCCAAACATTTTGTTTAACCTAAATGTTGACGTAAAAATTTTTTATATTTAGAAATTTTATTTCTCATTGTTCAAGATAAAAAATTATTACAAGTGATTTAAATATTAAAAAAACCTTGAATTGAGGTCGCAAAATTTGTCATTTTGGCCATTTTATCCATATATACCCTAGAAAATAGCCAAAGTCTGGAGAAACTTTGGAAATCGGAAAACTTGTTAGGTAATATGATCAGGGGGATTATTTTTTTTTCACTCATTGATTTATGTCGATCTGAGTTATATTTCGATTTATGTATATCACAGCAAATTTAGGCATATGGAAGCGCTTGGCCCAATACTCTTTTCGGTCACAAGCCCATATCGTGCTACACTCGGCTGACAATCTCGAAGGAAATAAGGCCGAAGGGTTTATGCAAAAAATCAAAGGAGAGGTTTGTTGATTTATTTAATAAGTGTCATGCTTGAACATTTTTTGTTGTATTATCACGTTAATAAGGCAGTCTTTTATGTAATAAGTCTTTTTGGGAGGACCGCTTGCTTATTTTTTAATTTTTTATTGAAAATTAATGATTATAGTTCTTTTACTTGGATTAACATATTGTCATTCGTAATTTGGCAGGTGACACATTTAGTGGATATGGTTCAGTCGATCGATCTTTTTACGAAGCGGCACACACGGCTTGTTGTGATTGTCGATGGACTGGATAGTTGTGAGCAGGACAAAGTTCTTCAGATACTTGAGGCTGTCAAAACTCTTTTTTCCGACTCCAAAGCGCCCTTCATTACTATTCTTGCAATTGGTATTTCATTTCAAATATCTTGTGTACACAACGCTTTTACTTTTTAATTTAAGTTTTTTATTTTTAGATCCTCATATAATCATACGAGCCATTGAATCAAACTTAAATAGCGCTTTTCAAAAATCAGCCATAAAAGGTTACGAATATCTTAGGAACGCTGTTAATCTCCCTATCTTCCTTCAACGGCAGGGATTGTTACAGTTTTGCGCTGGAAAGAACAATCCCGATCAAAGATTTAAGAATATTATAAAAGTTTATTTCTTTTTTACCTCAGATTAAATTAACCTTGTGGCACCTCATTCTATGCATTTATTCATAATTTTACGTGAGAATTTGCTTACGCCTTTATTTTAACAATATATGCCTTCTGATCTTATTAGATTTTTCTTCATTTTTTTTAAATTCATTTATTTCCTAATTCTATTATTTTTTCTTGATAAATCTCCATTTATCACAAATAAAATCCAATTATCAACCTTTTTCTCCTTAATACTGCAGCTTTAACCTCTCTTTTTCAGGCAAAAAAATACATTTCTAAATTTATTGATATGCTGCTTTCATATATAACATCTATTTTTCTGTTACCATTAGGTTTTATTATTTCAGAGTTGTTTAAAATGCGGTCTGCTTTAATAAAAAATTAACAAAAACAAAGCCTATTTTTAGACCTATTTATTTTTAATTTAGCGTCTTATTTTTTTAACAATGTTTTAGGTTTAATTTTTAACATTTTTTCACATCATTATTTTTCCCTTGTCAATAGTACCTAATATAATTGATTATTTTCTGCTTTCCTTTATTTAATTTTTATTCGCCTTTATTTATGAAATATTTATTCATTTCTGCTAGATTTCTAAAAAATGTGTTAATGTAAGTTTTTATAATTTTATAAACATTTTAATAGGCATTTAAAATATTTGTAAACTTTTTATTAGCATATTTTTTTATGCAAACATATATGTTTTTTATCAAATAATTAAATATTAGGGCGAATTGGGAAAAATGATTATAGGATTTAATTCAGGTCAGATTTTCTAAAGATTTGACCTGCGTGCCTTTATTTTTAAATGTTATTCAACTTGTTGTCAAACTTAATGATATTTTAAAAGAAACTTCGCATTTTGTATTTAATAAACAACTGAATGAATATAAATTATTTGCTATCTTTGTAGAAACAGAATTTGATGTATTCTTCTAATTTGGGGTTGAGTGCCACGAGCATAAAGGGTTTAGGAAAAAGCAGTTATCGTACCCTTTTACAGCACCCACAGCCATTTAATGGCTCTATCAAATTAAATGGACCGCGGGCTAGTTTTACGGAAAGCATTGCGAGCAACAGTGGTGACAAATCTCTTCAGAATCACCCTCATGGTGCCTCATCGAACGCTTTTAAAGGTTTATTTCTTTCCCTTGCTCGCTGTTTTTCTTAAATTAAATTGGATGGGAATATTAATAGTTGGTAAGGAAGTTTTTTAATTAATGTGATTTGGGTTCTAGGTGATGCATTTGAGATCTTTGTCTCGTTAAAAATAATTTTATATATATCAAGCTATTTAAATCTAACCTCCGACGACGATGTTAGCACTACCAATAGTCCTATGTAATTATATTTACTTCTTATTTATTAGGTTCATCAATGTTTGGACTAAGCAATATGGAAAACATGGACTTTCAAAAAATTTTCACCAACGATCACTACTTCAGTGACATCAACCCGAGAAGCTTAAGGCGATTAACTAACATCGTTTATGTGGCTGGTAAAAGCACTTTAATAATTAATGCTTACAATGTATTCGTAAATCGATTACACTGGACAACAAAATTTGGACGACCCTAAGCATCATTTAAGGCAACTATGGTTTTTGGTCAAGTTTTTGGCGCTGATCACGAATATGAAATCAGAATTTTAGCCAATGCCTTATATTTTTAGTTATTTGGTGTCAAAGTCGAGATTTTTCAATTTTTGGGGTATTTTGGGCTTCTATATCATAAAACCTATGGGTCGTAACAAAAGTTTAAAAATCTATTTAGATAACGGAAACATTCATTATTAACGTAAGGCGTTTATATTTTTTTATAATATTTAAATTTTTTTTATTTTTATAAAATTAGTGGTTTTTGTCATAAAATCCGTTTTTTGATCCTAAATAGCTTAAAAGTAAATTGCTAATAATTTTAGGTAATAACCTTTTTTAGATATGTTTTTTATGAGGAATCTGAATATGCCAATAGAATTTTTGGAAATTTATAGTTTAAGAAATTTTGTGAATTTTTTTCTGAACTTTGGACGCGGTTTAAAAAAAATTGGAGGCATTGGGAAAAAACTAAGCCCGTAATCGTTCAAGAAAATTCTCTACAATACCCTCAAAAAATCGTTTATGTTGTTTTTTTTGTTGTCCAGTGTTATCGGCAAGGCAAAAAAGTATTTAAAAAAAAATTGAAAAGCATGCATAAAAAAATGCATTATTTTGGTTTTACAGCGCCAAGACTTGCGTTTTTTATATAAAATACATTTTGTATAGGTCGACTTATGAAGGCTTTTAGCATTGATTTTCAATGGGTTCGACTTGCAACCTGGGTCAACATGATCGAACAGTGGCCCTATCGGTCTTCCTGGATTATCTTATATTATGAGGAAAACGAACATTACTTAGATAGCAAGCTTAGCTTGAAGCATATTTACGAATCGTAAATTTTTTATTCCTGGAAACAATCTATTTACATACCATTCAATATTGATAACTATCAATATAATTTTATAGCAAACATTATTTGTTTGTAATTTAACATATTTTTAGTTTGATTTTGATTCAAAATTTATAAAACTATCGGCTTTATTGGATTTTCCACCAAGCTGGAAGTTTTTTTTTAAATTTTTTTTGAATGCATCATTAGTTCAGACAAGCCATATGTCAAAATTTTTATATTCCAAATAAAAAAATTAAGTCAATAAATATTTGTTTTTTTTGGAAGAGCCTAAAATACTCGCGCTTTAACACAAAATTTATAAAAACAGGCACTGAGAATATATTTAAATTAATCTTAAAATTGGATTAAAAACCAGGGTTTGCACAAATGTTATAAGTTAAACTTTTATTTAATGTTTTGTTATTTAAATAATAATATGATGGCATTTATCACAAACCTAATTTTTACTTTAGTATTTCCCCACTCATACCTACCTCGCGTGAAATTGAACCATTTTTGGAGTTTGATAAAAATGACATGAAGTTGATTTACATGCTTTCGGGCTCAAACATTAAACTTACGGTAGCCGATGTCAAACTTTTTTTGCCGTTTAGCGTTAATTTGGATCCCTACATCAAAAAAGTTATACGAGGTATTCTCCATCTCCAAAATTTACTGGGAGCAGAGCTTCCCCCCATTTTTTTTCCATTTCAAGGGTATGCAAAATTATCAAAGATAATATGGTTAGGGTAAAGCCGTAAGTTTTTTGCCGCTAAGTGCTCATTTTAGTCATTCAGCAACTTTGTTGCATATGCGCATATACTTATATTTCAAATAAATATAACGCTTTATATGTTATTGAACCCCAAATCTTATGCGTGATAAAACTGGATTAGTCACATTTATTATGCTTGATTTCGCATCATATTTATTTGTGATTTGTATTAAATGATTTTACTCATATTTTGAAACGTTTAAGCTTTTGATTGGGTAAACCTATAATATATTTTCCTTAATGTGAGATTTTTTGTTATATACAGAACACATTGGAGATTTACTTAAATGCAAATCACCCTCAGGCCTTCAACAAAACCTGAATACGAATACTCAACAACTTCCCATGACGGCCGGAATAAAACCACTAGATTATTACCTGAGCGGCAAAATAAGCCCGACTATCCCAGCCCCTCCCCATCAAAGTATTGAAGATCAACTTACACCTAAAACGCCAAACGTAAAACTTTTTTATTGATTATGTTTTACACCCAACACAGTGACAAATCTTCCATGCCATAATCTAAAACCAGATTAAATCTTGTCTAAGAACCATATTATAAGAGTCCTTAGTCCCTTAATAGTGAATAGGCTGATTTAGTCATAATTGATTAAACTTTGCTATGTAGGTGTTTGTTGAAGAAGATTTTTCTGAATTGGCGTCCACGACGCCTTACAATGAAATTCTAAAGCAAAGTAATGATTTTGTAATTTTTACCATTACATTTCTCTTTAAAATTGTTATATTTTGATTATATTTTCTGGCGTTAAATTTATTACAAATTTATAATTAAAATACATAGTTTTATTTAGTAAAATTAAATTTTATTGTTTACAAATTCAGACAAATATATTAATTTAGATTTAGGTTACTATTTTATAAACAGTTGTCTACAGAAATATTAGAATCAAAAGGTAAGCATTTAGGGTAGTTTTCGTTTTTTTGAATTATAGTATAACATTTAAAATTGGTTAAATGCCAAAAATGACACTTTTCACGAACTAAATATTTAAAAATTAAAAAAAATTAAAAGTATGTTGTTTTATTAATAAGTTTTTTGAAAATTTTGAATTTTAAATAAAATTATTTTTCGCGTAATTTAGTTAGTAAAATATATATAAAATTAAAAAAAAATCCCATTGCAAACAAAATTAAAGTTGGGCTTTTAAATTTTAATTTATCTTACTAATATATAAATAATATAAAAAATAATATTTTGATCTAAAATTATATCTTAATTTGGCTTGTAAATATATTTTCAAAAACATTATTTACTCTTTGTGTCTCAAGTCGCAAAAGTGTATTTTTTGGCATTTATATGAAATAGCCTAATGTCGAGGAAAAAAAAATTTTTTGGTAAAAGGAGAGTCGGCTAATAACTTGGACCCAATAGTAGAATTAATCATGCCTAATTAATTCGCTTTGGGCTCCAAGTCGGATTCTGTAGACCAGTGCCATTAACATAATAAATATATAACACAAATTAAGCTCAATAATTAGAAAATGTTAGAATTTTTTTTTTAATAAAACAACTTAAACTTTAACTTGACTAAAAACAAAATTTTTATTTAATCTAAAAAATTGATTTAGAATTTAAGACGCGGTATATTTTTGAACTATTACATTATTAAAAAATTTATTAATTCCATATTTTAGATGAAAAAAGTTACTTATAATTTTTATATAGAAGGAAATTTATTTTAAATTTTGGAATCTTTGGTCGTAAAAACGTCACCGTTTTACATTTAGTTATTTCTTGGTTTGTTATACGGAAATTAAATTTTAAAACGAAATATTGTTTGGGCTAAGACCTTGAAGTTGTTTACTCATGTTTCATAAAATTCACAGGATCTCATCTCTTTGTATATATTATATGCATATGTACGAAGTTTCATATCACAGGTCAACACATTTTTGAGAGTTATGAGCTGATTACGGAGATCAAGCCCTTAGGGATTTTTAAATCCGTTTCCCATTTTTTAAAATCAAACTTAGTTGGTCAGCTATAAACATAAGAAATTTTAGAAAAAATGCCAAAAAAAAACAAAGATTTAAAAACCAAAACAAATTGAATTTTTTTTTTCATATTTACAACAGCTAAACTGTTATACAAACTTCAAATAAAACTTTTATTAAAACCCGATAATATATCGTGTCGTTTTTAAGTTTGGACGCGAAATATTTTGTTTTATCTAAATGCAGATGTAAGAGCTTGACATACTTTATTTCTTATTATTTGATATGATAAATATAAGTTAGGGTATTCTCGATCTGTCAATTTGGACAAAAAAGGCTTTTTCGTTATAGACGGATGTAAGGAGCCAAGGCCGTAAGAAAATAAGAAAAACGAAATATATATATGAGATAAGGCCATCATGGGGATATATTCTTTTATGATTTCATAAAATTCACGGTTTTGCCATTTATATTTGTTGACCTGTGTATTATAATAGAAGAGCCATTGCTCCGCTCTCCCCATCTTGGCACGGTTTCCGCCGAACAGCAAGCCATCATTTCATCCCTTTTTCAGGTTTATAACCAAATGATTCACATTACTTTTATTACTCATATTATTTATACGGATTAGCTCTCCTTACAATGTTAAAAACGCCTTTTATAACGATGTTAATTTGTTAAAACATATATATTTAAACAGAATCTCAAAATATTTAAGCCTGTAACTCAGCTAACTTCCACCGATATTGCCGACCTATTGATTCAGATTCCTGATTGGGGACCTCAGAAAGACGTCACTCTTGAATCTTATCAAAAGACAATTATTAAAAATAACATAAATGGGTTTGTACTATTAACTTGCGACAAACGCGAACTTCAAAACGTTTACACCCTTTAATTATTATCTTAGTTGAGCTTATAAATTTTATTACTGAATTTTGTGTGATTTTTTGGGCAGAATTTCTATATATTTTTATTACCCATATATTTTGTCTGGTTCAAAAAGTTTTTTTTAGTTGATTTTTTCCCCTTAAAATCCAAAATGTAAAACATGTCGAGTTTAAATTAAAAAATTTATTCCGGGCCAGGCGCGATCGATTTTTTTTTATCTCATTATTGCCTTATTGTATTTAGCTCTTATTAGTAAGGGCTAAATTTGACAAATTTATCATAACATATAAGACTTTAACTTGCTGTTTTTGATTGAAGATCTACTGCAAAAAAAATTTTAGCTTAAAAAATTTCCGGATCGTATTTATTTTCTCGAAAATAAAAGGTTTTGGCCGGACTTGGCCTAAGTTGAAAAATATGTTGGATGGGCTGAGTCTGAAAATGTCGCACGCGGCGGGCCGGCGGTTTGAACACTAGTTTTCCTCAAATTGAGCGATAACGTAAAGCAATTAATGTGTCAATGAGCTTAATAATGACATTTGTTCGCACGTCAGAAAATTAAATTTTTTGGCCTATGTTCCAACTTTCAGGTATTTCGTGACCGCATTGCCTGAATAGGCCATTTGGCATCTTGAAATTGGTGATACGTATGTGTACTTTTTTTTAAACGCCACTTTTTTCAATTTTTGAATGTTTGTTGTAGGAATAAAATGGGAAAAAGAATTTGTAAAAAGATAAATAGCATTTATCTTGATTGTTCTTAATACTATTTGGCGTGCCTTGTTATATTTTGGTTTTTTTTTGAAATTATAATTACATTTTATTGCTTTCTCAACGCATTTTATCAGTCGCCGTAGCGGCAGTGCAAAACCTTTAGGTATGATTTATGGGTTTTTAATACTTATTTTGGAAAAAAATTAAAACGAGAACATGGCTCTGGTTTGGTAGATCCTTTGCCATTTCGTTTATTAATTTGACCTATAACTCTTTTGATTAAGATTTTACGGATGAACTTTGGTGACTGGCACGTATTCTTGGGTTTCATTCTTTATTTACGATATCTTTCAAACGTTGCCATGCATAAAAAATTTGAAGACGAAGGTTACTTTTATACATTTAGATAATGACTTTTTATTACCTAACACTTTTTTTGCCCAGGAAAATCCTGGGTAGTTTTGATTTAATGTTCAACTCCACAATTATCTTTATTTATTTGCTAGATTCAGCGAATAAACTCAGTTTACAACAAGTACGTTACTTTCCTTTTTCTTATTGTATCAATTCATATTTAAACCTCTATCTCTATCAATCTGATTATTTGCTCTATTGGCTAACTTTATTTTTGACTTTATTCGAACTTTATTGACTTGTGTTTTAGGGTTAAACCTTTTGTTTTATGCTTCAATTTTGTACCTCATATAAAATTATCAATATGATTACTATTTAGTTAAACAATTTATTTTTGAAAATTAAATTATTTTATTTTGTTATCTTTAGACAGCTATTAATAATTCAGGAAATAAACTTAGTCATGTTATGCTACCAGAACGTTTCATGAACATGGGCATGTCACATTTGGAAAAAGAGGTTTTTTTTATTTTCTTATTGATTGTTTTTTATATATAATGTTTTAAAAACGTTTACATAGCAGATTACTAACATAATTTTTTAATTAATTAATCAGATTTAAACAACCATCCAGAACACCTATTTACCCGTTTCGCAATTTATTTTTGGCTTTCTAAAAGCCAAGTCAGTTAGGGGAGGGGAGGGGGGGGGGCAAAAAAAGATTGCTCTGTCAGCCATGCCCCCAATTTTGTTAATATGTTTTTGACCGCATTTAAATTAGAAATTAAAGTCTCCCAAAAGCTCGCACTGGCCGGAAAATAAGAACGGGCCGGGCCTAAATTTAAAATTAGTAAGGACCGGGTCGGGCCCAAGTTTCAAATGCCCTATTTTTTTTAACTATTATTAACAAGAACTAAAATGATAAATTTACTCTCACACAATGAAGGGTTTTCTATACTCTGTTTTTTCTTGATAATTTAAAAAAAAATTTGCTGTAATAAAATTCTTTCGGGCCTTATTAAATTTAAGCCAGGACTGAAATTTAAGAACAAAATTCCGGGCTTGAAAAATATATCGGGCAGGCCGGGATATTACGGCCCGGTTTAAACTCTTTTTCAAATAAAAATTTAAAAAATATAATTATGTATGCATGATATAATTAACAAATTTAGATAAGTTTTTTGACACTAAATTTGATAAAAATAACTTTGTTTTATGCGCCTTTAAATACAATTTTGTATATGAATTGTTATAAATTTTAGAAGAATTTACGAATTAATGAGGGACCTGCTAAAAGTTAAAGGGCGATTTTCGATTTCTTTAATAGGTTTAAAAATAAAAAGGCTTATTTTTTGTAACAAATATAAAGCCAAAGTAAACCAGGTTTTTGAAAATTTCTTTATTATCTTACTATATAATTAAGTTATGAATACTTTTAAAATTAAACCAATTTAAAACTATCTTTTGTAAATTTATAGAACTTTGTTCCGTGATTAAAGTTCTTGCATATTTCTTTTTCTCCCTCCTAGCTTGCTAAAAAACTAATATCAACTAATTCAATTTGAAGATGATGAATATAAGGGTGTGCATATTAAAGTCGGGTCGTTATTTAGGCCCGGCCCGAAATTTGTTTTTTTAGGCCCTGCTCGACCTGAACTTACAACGGCCTGGAAATTTTATATTGCAAGCTATAAATTTGCTATCAAATTATTAATAAAATATTTAGATTAAAAAATAATACTGCGTGATAATAAATTTTTTTTAGTTTAAAAAAAAATGAGGCAAAATAAGATATAAAAAGACCCGGGTTTTTAGTCTCGATTTTAATCTCTAGTGTTTATAAGAAGGACTTTGAGTTTTTATTTATCAGAAAATTTCAAAAATTAAAAACAATTTTTAAATTGAGTTCTTACATCGGAAAATATTAACCATTGTAAATTACAATATTTACTTACACCCGATACAATTCAAAGTATTAGGAAATTGTATATATCTAAACATTAATAATTATTTTAAAATCTAACTAAAAACTTCTAGCATTGAACCAATATATTTATTAAAAAAATTTCATTTTATGATATAAATGAACTCTGACATTGAATAATTTTTTTTATTAAGTCTACACATCTTTTTGCATTCTTAATTTATTTTACTATTGTTGTGAGTTTGTTATTTAGTATTAAACAAAAATGATTAATTTTTATAGTTTGAGGTGTAAGATGATAACATTATAATAACGCCATTAAACTTACCACAGTTATTTTTATTGACCGAAGCAAATTTTTTTAATTCTTTCAAGAATTGATGCATAGTCTATCATTTAAATATAATGAAAGTTAATACAATATACATTTTACCTAATTTTTTGTAAAATGGTTTTTTAAAAAGCGCCTAGTTTTTTCAATTCTTAAAAAATTTTTAAAAATAGTAAAATTAGTTTAATATTGGAAAGTTCTTTAAGCGTTAGAATTTTTAAAAGAGCGATTTTTGAAATAATTATCAGCTTTTACGAATTTACTCATAAATTTATTTCCAAATATATTTAGAGCACAATAGGAGTGAGAAAATAGAAAAAAACAATGGTTAACAATTTTCGATGTAAAAATTTAAATTTAAACCATTTAGATTTTTGAAAATTAAAAAAAAATTTAGAACACGGCCTAATATTGAATAATATTTTTTATTGCCCTAATGATGAATAATTTTATCAACCCTTACATAGTTGGCAAATCAAAATTAAATGTGTATCATATGATGTATTAATATGTTAAATCGTTAAATACTGACTATATTTCTGCTACTTTTATCAACTTTTAAAATGGAAGGTAGTAGTCTAGCAGTTTTATTTTAAATAAAAAGTAATTTTATGCATTTTTACCACATATAGGCTTCTTCACAAATTTGTTTAAGCAAAAAGACATTTTTTAAATTATTATTATATAAAGTGTTGCAGCATTAAGGAATTAGGGACCTTGACGTTAATAATATAATTAACTAACACATTTCGGCAATTTCAATGGTCGGCTTAATCACTACCCATTCGATTTTATAATAGCAAAAGTTTTGCCCTCTGCCAAAACTGTTTCACATTTTTTAAACACGCTGAGGTTTCATTTAACGGCTTTCATGTCCAAACTCATAAAAAAAGCCAAAAAATTATAATTTTTTGGATAATTGACCCTCTATGTTGTCTAAACAGGTTAAATTTTTTCAGATGGCCAGATTTAATTATGAATTTTGTTTTAAAATTTTAGAAATTTTTATAAATTTTTGTCAAAATTAGATGGGTATTAAAGTTACAGTATTTATAAAAAAAATTATATTTTTTACGAAAAAAGTTATTTTAGATTGACCGAGAAGTCCTAAAACTTAAACGCAAAATATAAGTGGAGTTTGAGGAGATTTTAAAAAACGGTGTTTGTAAGTAATACCTAAAGAACATCATGATTAAATAATATTAAATTTTTTGTCGTTATGTATAATAAAATATATCTGCAAAAAGGATTAAAAATCAATTTGTTGCTGATAATTTTTCTAATATAATTTCATGAAAAACTAAAATACTTCATGAGATTTTCGTTAACCATAATTTTTTCAAAACTAATTTCGCGACTTTGACCGTACCCTTGCATAATTTAATCTTACAGGTTGAGCAAGAGCACGAAATTTTAAGTGCGGCCATATCAAAATTTGAGGAAAACGATGCCAGAATGTCGGAATCCGATGTTGACGATGAATATCAATTAGAAGCAGGTTTGTTTTGTATTTTTTTAAACGTATTTTATTACATTTAAGCTATAAATAAATAAATTTATATATTAGTATTAAACTATTATAAATTTACAAAAAAATTACCGCCTGCTTTTATTATATTCTCGTTTCCTAAGGAACAACTCCCCAGACTGTAACTTTTCCCCCGACTCCAGAAATGACGGCTAAGCACCCGAAAACGTCCTACCACAAGTTTAGCTCTGGCGCCAATCGGTCAGGACTTAAAAAAACAATTTTAGTTCCTTCGGAAGCTAGTATTGTCGAAGGAGACGAAATAATAATTCATCCACATTATAAGAAAAAAAGGTATTGTTTAGCACATAGTTGTATACGCTTTTTGCCAGACCATACAATTATTGGATATTTTGTGCTGTCATTTTCGACTTATTTTTAGCAAGTACAGTGTCGCTCTTAAATCATTATCCATCCTTTAATTTTTAATGGATTTTTATCTCCTTTAATTAATTTAGAACTTAAAAATAAAAAATAAGAAATAAAATATTATTTAATAATTTTATTGACAACTTTAGACCCCAATTGATCTTCTTTAGAATAAAGTCGTTTGAATAAAATTTTTGACTTACTAAATATATGTTTTATGAAAAAGAAAATGAAAAAAATAGATTAAATTTAGTTAGATTTTCAAATTATAAAGGTAATTAAGAATGAATTAACTAAAAAATCAAATAGAGTATGTTGAAGTATTATTGTGTATTTGTTTATTAGGTCTTAATAATCTTAGCTAAAAGCAATAAGGCAGCTTTAATACAAAAAAATTGTTTCTAATATAGGCCCGCTTCCCGGCTTATGGGCCACGATTTTGATTTATGGTCCAGATAGACAACAGAGCAAATGAAGCTCTGAAGTAATTAAGAGTAGAAGGTGTTATTAAATGTCGTCTTCTTTTTATTAGCGAAAAATACTATCGGATTAAAATAAACAGCTATGTTTTATAAATCTTCCAAAAACAAATTTAACGCATTTGATTGCAGAATTACCGAGGGAAAAAAACCGGTTGATATAACAAATATTAACGGACAATCTGGTTTCAAATCAGGTAAAACGTTTGATGCCCTTAATTGAGTATACTTGCTTGTGTTTTACATTCAAGTTAAGCAACGTCGAACCTGGTTAGTAGTAGAATGGGTGACCGCCAACGAATTCCAAAGCCGTCCATTTATGAGCCTAGGTCTTAAAACCTGTATCACCGATGTTAAATCTCATTTAACTTTGCAGGGCCTGCTGTAGAGTTAAAAGAGGCAAAGCCCTAACAGGTATGCCGTTCCCTAATAGGGAAAAGGTTTGGAGGAAACCCTTTATCACAGATTTTTATAAATCAAAAGAATAATAAATTTATTTTCATGTGATGAAGGGCATTACTTCTACCTTATGTATTTTATTTAATAATTTTAAGTTTGTTATATAAAATTTTCAGACCGTATTTTAAATTGGGCGGGGTAAACTATAAAAACATGGCGGGCCAGGCCGAAATATCACGTTAAGGTTTGAACTTTCATTCAAATTACTAAACATTTAACTATTCATTCATATTTTTACCCGTTATAACAAAGGTAGACAAAAATTATTGAGTGTAAAAAGATAATTATGATTGGGGTGAAAAATCCTTATGATGCTCTTAAATTTACTTATCGTTTCCGAAGTTTCTCGAGACTTCGGAAATTTATCACTAATATATCGAAAAAATGGCCAAATTGACCGAATTGACAGATTTTGCGACCTCGAGCATACCTCAAAAAAAACTTAAGAATTTTTTTCATATTTAAATCACTTGTAACTTAAATTTTTTATCTCAAATAACACAGGTCAACAATTTTTTGAGAGTTATGACTTAACCACAGAGATTAAACCTGCCATCTTAGGGAATATAAATCCATTTACCCTTTTTCCTAATCAAACTTAGTTAGTCAGGTATAAACATTCAAAATTTTAGAGAAAAAGGTCAAAAATACAAAAAAGATTCAAAAACAAAAATAAATTGAAATTTTATTTTTGCATATTCACAATAGTTAAACTAATAAATTCAAACTTCTAATAATATATTCATTAAAAATCGATAATATATATGCAAAAAAGAATTTAAAATTTTTTCTTTTTATGGTATATTTAGATCTATCAATTTGGTCAAAAAAGGGCATTTTTCGTTATAGACGGATCTTAGGAGCCAAAGACGGAAGAAACTATGAAAAACAAAAAATATATATGAGATTACATCATGGGGATGCATTCTTGTATGTTTTTATAAAATTCACGTTTCGACATTGATATTTGTTGAACTGTGTAATGAGGAATAAACTTTTTAAGTATATCTAGCTCAGAGAATATTTGGCATCTTATCGTATATAGGACATTGTTACTCGATATATTATTGGTTTTAAATAAAAAAAATTAACAGTATAGCTGTTCTAAATATAAATAATTTTTTCATTATTTTTTTATCTTTAAAACTTTTTTGTTTTTTTTAGCTGGCTTACAAAATTTGATTAACGAAAACGGTGAAATTCTTTAAAATAGCAGGTTCGGTCTTTGAAGTTAGCTCATAACTCTCAAAAATTTGTTGATCTGTGTAATAACAGCAATGCGCGCTCAGAATCTCAAATGGGGAATACGGTGGTCGATTTTAATGCCATGCACTCCCCACCTCAATCCGAAAATTTCCCACTCCTTAATTATGAACAAAAACCATCGGAAGAGGACCCATCTTTAGATCCCATTGATATTCACTTTAAGCCGGTATATTCTACGCATTCATTTTTCTTTGTACCCTTTTTGTTACTTTTGTTGTTGATTCGAGCTAAATCTGATATATATTAAAGCTATTTTGTCTCCAAAATAAGGTGATTGCTTTGTTTTTAACATGTAATGGTCCTGCAATAACTGAGGCATACAAAATTGATACTTTTTACTAGAAGTGTAAAGCGGAAATTATTAGTCCGTCTACACCCCTCCATTCGGTAAATGAAGATCGCAGTAATAAACGAACTGGTAGTGTTATATCAAGTCAGTTGAAAACGGTTCACGATATCCTACAAGCCACGTTGAATAGGTATTATTAACTCTTTTTAAATGTTAGTAAGACTTCTTTGCCGGATGTTGTATTTAGGTTTGGTAAGCTGATAAAGTCCTAAAAATATAGCAAATTTTTTTTATTAATTTAAATAGTTATAATTTAGTATGGTTAATATCAGGGATGGGCACAATTACTTTTTAAAAGTAATCATTATCATTATAACTACTTTAGAAAAAAATGTAATTAATTACTAATTACCATTACTGTTTTTAAAAAAGTACTTAATTACAATCAATTACAATTACATAAATTTTCAAGTAATTAATTACTAATTACAAGTACAATTACAATTACTTTTTCAAAAATTTTTATATATAAAATTAGAAAACACGAAAATAATAATACACAAAAATAAAAACACTTATTATATAGACAATATGTAAAAAGATTCATTTATTTTGGATATAAATGCTAAATTATATAATTAAAAATATATTTGAGTTAGTGGAAGAAAGTTTGATTAGTTACTAAATCCTTATAGCCGGTTTCGTATTTATATTTACTTTTTAAAACAATTAATTTCTCAAACAACTCATTGGACAATCTGTTTCTATTAAATCTATTTAATAAAGTGACAAGACTGAATAATCTTTCGACTGAGGCTGATGAGCCTAATTCGTATTATACTTAAAAAAAATCTTTTTAATTGTTGGGTAATTTTCTAACATTGGTAGCTTTTCACTATTATCATTTATTTTAGAACCTCTAATTCTGCCTCATCGTAGAGATCATTTGTTAATTTTGATTTAGGTAAATTTTTAAACCTGTATAAACTTTGATTTTTAGAAACATTTTGACTTGAAGATATGTCAATTATTTTCATTTTTTTTGCTTCTGATATCAATAACGATTTTAAATTTTCTTTGTTCTCCCTGCCCTCTACCCAGTCTAATTTAAAAAATGGATGAGACATTGATGCTAATAATGCAAAATTGGAATTTACCGACATATTAAAATGGTCTTCAAACCTATTTTCAAAACTAGAAATCATTTTTGAGACAAGGTTTTTACAAAATTTTAAATTAGGTTTAAGGTCATTTAAATCCGCTAATTTTTCAAATAATGTTGGCACTAGTTCTCCATAAAAAAACGTTTTTTCATTTTGAAAAAAATCTAAAGCTTTGGCTAAAGGTTTAGTAACATATAAATATTCCTCAATGAAATCTAACTCAATTTGTTTAAACTTAACATTAGAAATTATTTTTGATTTATATTTTTTAATATCTTTAAATGCGTCAAATAAACTATTCCATCGCGTCGGTACAGGTGTTTTAAGTATATGCCCAATTTTCTCCTGCATCTCTTGAACACTCTTGGGTCGATGAGCCATTTTCCATAAAATGGTGCATTTTTCAATAGTTGTTTTGTATGTTCTTCCAATTAAAGTATTATTATCCAACAAAACGCCAGAAATATCGTGAGTTAAAATTAGAGACAAGGTGTGACACATGCACCGGACGTGATAGGGTAAAATATATGAAAAATTAATTATATAATCAGCTTAAAATATAAAATTAAATATAATACCATCGTTGATAGAAATAATCTCTATATGATCCTCTTCATCAATTATTTCATCATCATCACCATCATCATCCCCCCAATCTTTATCATCAAGAATTAAACCAAAATGTTTGAAACATTTAATAAAATTTCTGCCATTGTCTGTGACAGTGGCAACAACTTTATGGGATATGTTATAGAACTGATGTACTGATTCCAAAATTTTTACACCTGTACCGACGCGATTAGTTTATTTGACGCATTTAAAGATATTATAAAATATAAATCAAAAATAATTTCTATTGTTAAGTTTAAACAAATTGAGTTAGATTTCATTGAGGAATATTTATATGTTACTAAACCTTTAGCCAAAGCTTTAGATTTTTTTCAAAATGAAAAAACGTTTTTTTATGGAGAACTAGTGCCAACATTATTAGAAAAATTAGCGGATTTAAATGACCTTAAACCTAATTTAAAATTTTGTAAAAACCTTGTCTCAAAAATGATTTCTAGTTTTGAAAATAGGTTTGAAGACCATTTTACTATGTCGGTAAATTCCAATTTTGCATTATTAGCATCAATGCCTCATCCATTTTTTAAATTAGACTGGGTAGAGGGCAGGGAGAACAAAGAAAATTTAAAATCGTTATTGATATCAGAAGCAAAAAAAAATGAAAAAAATTGACATATCTTCAAGTCAAAATGTTTCTAAAAATCAAAGTTTATACAGGTTTAAAAATTTACCTAAATCAAAATTAACAAATGATCTCTACGATGAGGCAGAATTAGAGGTTCTAAAATAAATGATAATAGTGAAAAGCTACCAATGTTAGAAAATTACCCAACAATTAAAAAGATTTTTTTTAAGTATAATACGATATTAGGCTCATCAGCCTCAGTCGAAAGATTATTCAGTCTTGTCACTTTATTAAATAGATTTAATAGAAACAGATTGTCCAATGAGTTGTTTGAGAAATTAATTGTTTTAAAAAGTAAATATAAATACGAAACCGGCCATAAGGATTTAGTAACTAATCAAACTTTCTTCCACTAACTCAAATATATTTTTAATTATATAATTTAGCATTTATATCCAAAATAAATGAATCTTTTTACATATTGTCTATATAATAAGTGTTTTTATTTTTGTGTATTATTATTTTCGTGTTTTCTAATTTTATATATAAAAATTTTTGAAAAAGTAATTGTAATTGTACTTGTAATTAGTAATTAATTACTTGAAAATTTATGTAATTGTAATTGATTGTAATTAAGTACTTTTTTAAAAACAGTAATGGTAATTAGTAATTAATTACATTTTTTTCTAAAGTAGTTGTAATGATAATGATTACTTTTAAAAAGTAATTTGTATTTAATAAATATAAATATCAGTTTAGGATATTGCTTCTTTAAAAAGTTATTAAAAATATAAAATTTCTTTGGGTCAAATAAACCCAAAGAAGTGTTAAACGTGTCGATACAATTTAAAAAATATAACTTTTAAAACAAACTAATGCAAGAAAAAACAAAAGCAGGTTTCTCTTAATATCTATATACAATCTTTAAACATATTAATAAATTCAAATGGTGATTACTTCAATATAATGATTACTTTGAAAAAGTAATCATTATCATTACAACTACTTTACTAAAAAATGTAATTAATTACCATTACAATTACTTTATAAAAAATGTAATAGATTACTAATTACTAATTACTATGAGAGTAATTAGTAATTGTAATTTAATTACAAGTAATCATTACTTGCCCATCCCTGGTTAATATAAATTGAAATTATTAGTGACACTATTTGGTTTTTACTAAATTTTAATTTATAATTAAGATGAGCATACTTTAAAATCATTAGAAATAAACATTTTATTTATCAGGACAAATATTGTTTTTCCTCGTTATGAATAACCTATACTTGGACTTTCATAATTAAAAAATGTATTGGTAATTAAGAAAGGCAATTAGGTTTGTGAATAAAGATATTCACTCCTAACTTTTTTTTTTCATAAATGCTATGAATCATAATTAAATTTAAACAGGCCTGTTTTAAGGCTTGCGTAATTTTACCAATATTTCAGCCCTAAATGAATGAGGATTTGATTGATTAATTAGATATTAAAGTCAGGACACGGAAAATGGAAAACATATAGGAAAGGCCATCATGGGGTTCCATTCATTTCATTTTTCAAAAAAAAATTTTGATATTGAATTTTCTTTTTCTGTAATAAAATCTAATCATAGTCTTTTATAATGCATATGGTCAATTCCACCTCAATCCAGCAAGTCCGGGAGGGGTACCCCTTTTGATTTGGCTGAAATTTTGCATGGAGGTAGTATCTAAGAGTATCTCATAATCTGGAAATTTTTTTTGACCGGAAGTGATTTTTGACGAAGATAGGGGCGAAAGAAAAAAAAATTGCAAGGTGAATTTTCACATTTGATGTAACTTTGCAAAGTTATAAGTCAAAAAGTAATATAGCTAGAGACTTAATTTTTTTTTGTTTTGAAGAGGACAATAAGGGCCATCTTGCATGTGTTTATTATTTTAAAATAATTTTTTTGAAATTTTACAATTTTGTAAAGAACATTCAATTTGATATAACTAAAAAAACGTATTTTTGAATTTCTTAAAAAATTGCTGAAATACAGTCCTTAGTATTCATTATTAATATGTGAACTCAAAAGTATGGGACCGACTAGACTTTTTAAAAAATTAAAAAAAAAATTTTTTTTTTTTGATTTTTAGACAAAAATTTGCTCCCTGTACTATATTAAAATATTTAAAAGTGCCAAATTTGTTTATATATAAGAAGTTAGACATAGGGGCAAATATGTTAGGCTATAACAGTTTTATTAATTTGATTCAAACTATTGTCAATTTTGGAAAGAAAAGGGCAACTTTAGAACAAAAAAATTGGTAATTTTCAGTATTTTACTCCTATCTTCTAAGCCGACTTTCTGGGTCACTACCAAACCAATTTGAAAATTTAAAACTGCATTTTATACATAAAACATCACTATATAACATATATTTCCCCCAACATTTTTTAACGTACCCATAGCTTTTTATGAAATAAAAACTAAGGTTTGCCAGGTTTTTTGAAATTTTAAGGTGTAAAAAATAAAAACTTAAAATTTTTATGCTAATATATGTTAACTTTTACTAGTCATTTTTAGTTTGATGAACAATATTAGAATATGTACATAATTCTCAATATTTATCCTCGGCAAAATTCAATAAATTTGTTAAATTTATTGGATAAAAAAAAATTTAAGAGGATTTTAGAAAAAATAATAAGGTTAAAAAATTTGTAAAAATTAATTTTTTTCTATTAATTAATAGTTTTTAAATAAAACAGCCTCAACAACGTTAAATCTGACAAAAATAAGTAAAATAGAATATATTTGGCCTATTTAGAATATTATGATTTAACAGATTTTCTTTTTTTATGATTATCAACAAACTTAAAATAAACGTAAAAAGTCAATTATTTTATGAAACATAGTGATATGGTTTTTTGATATTATAACTACATAAAAGAAGTCAATTTTAGGGTTAAACAACCTTAAATGATTATAACGGGCAGAATTAGCTTCAATGATGAATTTTAAGACTAAATATTAGACCCAATTTAATATAAACAAAATATAGACAATCAGTCTTTTTTACTAATTTTTACAAATGCCAAATAAGTTTTTGAAAGGCTATTTAGAGCAAGGAACACCATATATATCTAACTGACCTTAATAAAGTTTAAAAACCAACAATTTAAGTTCCAATTACATTTTAGTTTTATAATATAGACGCACTAAACCTATTAAAGAAAGAGGAAATATTACTGTTACTTGATTCTATGGGCATATAGATTTGGGCATTGACCTAAAGTTTTTTATAACTAAATGCGTTCCTTACGAGTTTTAACACAAAAATGTGTTTTAATAAATACATTAAATTACAAATTTAATAAAAATAATGAAATGATTTAATAATCTCATTTTTTTATAATTTACCTATCTAGTTCTTTTAAGATTTTCTATACATAACATATATATTATTTTTTTAACACTTTAACAGGCAAAATATGACTGATTATATAGGTTCTAGATATTTTTAGATAATTTTGCCAAAATAATAAAAAAATAAGCTTGCACAGACGAATAAAATCTGCGTTAGTTTTTTGACACCTGAAAATTTGCTGTTTTTTGGCAAATTTAGGTATTTTTATTGTAGAAGCGTCAAAATCGAGTGATAAAAGGTGGGGCTATTATATGTTATTAAGCAATATTTTATCTATAAAATAAATGTTAAATATTAAAAAAAGGTTGGCTGGTTAACCAGAAAGTCGATTTTGAAAACAGGCAAAATTTTCACTTTTTTCGGTTTTAAGGTTCACTTTTTCATTGTAAATTTAATAATGGTAGTAAGTAATTAAATCAAACTATTATGGTCTAACATAATTGCCCATATGTCCTGCTTTTTGAATACTGTCAAATTTGGCACATTGGCATATTCTAATATAGTGCAAAGGGCCTAAATAGGTCCCAAAATTAGTGCAAAATTTTGATTTTTTAAAATTTTGTAAAAAGTCATGCCGGTCCCAAACTTTTTTAATCATATAGTTATTAACATTATTAAGGGCCATATTATATAAATTTTTCAGAAAATTCAAAGATACGTTTTTTGAGCTATTTGTGTCTAAACTTGACTTTAATTTTTTGGTAACTTAAAAAAAAATTTTTTTAAATATTTTTTGCATCTAAGGTAGCTCTTATTACGATCTTCAAAATAAAAAAAAAATTATGAATCTAGCTACAATACTTTTGATGATACATGCGCGCAAAGTTGCCTTAAATTTTTTTTTTGCAAAAAAATCAAAAATATTTTTGCTTATATCTCGGTCAAAAATCACTTCCGGTCAAAAAAAATTTAGGTTTTTATCAGCACCCTAGGACCCTATCATTGTACCAAATTTCAGCCAAAACTGAGACTTCAAGGGAAAAAGTTTGTCGATTTGAGGTGGAATTGACCATATAAATAATAGTTAAAACCGAGGGCCGTGATTTCCGGCCCCGCCCGCCCGCCCGACATGTTTTTTAATTTAAGCCCGGCGGCCTTACCCGACCCGGTACGAATTTAAAAATACTGCTTGAAAAATATATTACGAGCCAAAAAAAATTTTCGGGCCTGGCGAGCTTTCGGGTCCCGATTTTGATTTTTAATATACATCGGGATAATTTTAACTTAAAATCAAAAACACTGGTGTACTCCTTCTCCCAAAAAGCTTAATAACTTTGACGTGCTTTAACATTAATCACAAAACACTTAGCACCGGCGTTGATAAATATTGTCAGTTTTTAAACAAATAATAAATTATTTCTGCGGGCCAGAATTTTTGCCCACCGCCTGAAACGATATGCCTAAAGTAAGAGCTTAGGCTAGAAACCTAGATTGGCGTAGCAAATCTTACATTTAACCCCGACCGAAATTAATTGCTTTTCCCGCGTTAAAGAGTCAAAGTCCTAAATAAGGCGCCTCTATATAAATTAGTGGTATGGTGGAAACCTCAAACTTAAGTTTTTTTTTTTGATCATTGAATCTAAAAGAAGAAGACAGACCTATTTATGATAATGGGTATTTACCTAAATTATTAAACACGTTTGGTCTTTTTTATTTTTAAACGTTTTGCTGCTAAATAAAATAAAATTATAATTGAAAATTTATAATTACTATAACCAAAATTTATGGCAAAGGGGCAAATCTAAACATTGCCATTAAACACCTAGTTTTAATAAATCAAGATTATATGAAAAAAAGGTTGATCGTCACACTTGACTATTTTTTCTAGGAAGATTAAACAGGTTTATAATAATAACTTAAATTTTATAATACATTTAAAATCTCATATCCTTTAAATTCTATATCATTATAGTAGTGTTAATATTGAGTGGTCAAATTTCTTCTGCAATTAAAACATATAACTTTAAGTAATAACTTGCCTCAATAACTTAATTTACAAACTATAAGGTATATTAAATAACATTATAAAATAGAATTATTTACAAATTACAAAATAGTTTTATTAATAACGAAAGCGAGTATAATGATGATCTTCCTTAATAACGAGTGTTTATAAAAAACTTTATAGGTCTATAATGAAAGATTTATTAATTACGAAATAGGTGTTTATTTATATATAAAACTCTAAAATCTCATTAGCGAATTTGTATTTTATTAATAACGAAATTTTCTTTTATAAGTACGAAATTGATTTTTATTGTTACTATTTATTAATAACCGAAAAAGTTTTATTAATGACGGAACGACGTTTTTTTTACATATTTTGCCTTTTATACTTAGTTAAATTTTCTTTAGATTTTTAAGATATAGCGCAAATATAGGAGGTTGATATAAAATTTAAAAAAAGCAGCTGACCTATATAATATATGCCAATATTTTTTATGTTACACAAAGACACGACTCCGGAATATCTAAACGATTAGACGATTCTAATTCGAGGTCTGGGGATGCTACAATGCCACCTAAAAACTTTATAATTTCCAGCGTACCTGAGGAAAGCAATATTGGCCGAACACAATTTGCCTCTATTACCCCGTTTTCTAGTAGTCGACATTCTTCCAAAAAGGTTACAAAAAATATATGTAATTGCTCGAAAATTTATAACATCAAATTAGAATTAAAATTAGTAAGCCAAAAAAAATTTATAAATTAAAATGTGCTTAATTACCTATTTATAAACTACAGTGTAAAAATATACCGTCTGAACCAATTTTTTTATTTAAAATATATGTGCAGGTCAACATCAATAACCGAAGGATAAAATTTTTTTCCATTAAATTTGAAGTTTCAAATAAAATGTTATTTTTTAGACTAGATGTTTTAACGTCAAATTTGTCATTTTTTGCTTCTGTTGAAGTAGGCTAAAAAATTGATAAACGGAGAAAATTTGTTTGTAGTCTTTAAAAGTTTACATTTTTTTGAGATTTTTATAGACCTGCATTTTTAGATTGCTAGTGTTTTTTATCGTGAAACGTATGCATATATACTATTAGCCGAGTCGACAACCTAGTGTACAGGATATAAACGAGGCGGAACAAGAGCTTAAAGAAAGAGAAGAAGCTTTGAAGAGGAGAATCGAAATAAATGAGGAGAGACCAGATTACGCAAGTCGGGATTATTGTCCGCATTCTGTGATGCGACTCGAAAGGAAGTCTTCACGTATCAAACAAGATTTAGATAGGATACGCAAAAATAGCATAGGTTAGTTAACCTTCTTATTATAAGATTGTAAAACTCTTGCTTTTATCAGGCTAAGATTAAAAGAGATAGCCTGTCATCTTAGGACTTTTCCGTTTACCGATTTTTCTAATCAAAACTTGTAAGTCAGCTATAAACATTGAATATGTTAAAAATGTAAAAAAAAAGGAAACAAAAACAAAAAAATATTGAATAAAATTATTTTTGTATTTAAAACAGTTCAAACTCCAAATAATATTTTTATTAAAAACCGATAATAAATGGGTCATATTTAGGCTGGGGGCCAAATATATATAATCTAAATGTTGAAGCTTGATATACTTAAAATTTTATTTTTCATTATTTGAGATAACAAATATATTTACAAGTTTTTATATGAGAAAACTCTTGAATATTTCTTTTTAGTCGAGGTCGCAAAATCTGCCAATTCGGTCAAAAAAGCCAGATCTAAATAGCCGAAGGTAAAAGAATCTACGAAAAACAAAAATATATATTAGATAAGGCCATCCTGGAGATGTATTCCTTTATATTTTCATTAACTTTTTTTTCTGGCATTGATATTTGTTGAGCTATGTTTTAATTAACCCTCAATATAACCTCAAAAGTTTAAGATTAGCGTTTGCAAAAATTTAAAAAAATTAATTTGCCTTGATTTTTTTGACAAAAGTATACCCTCTGCAATATATTAGAGCCAATGTGCCAAATTTGTTTGTATTTAAAAAATAAGACATAGCGGCAAGGTTAGACCATGTGTAATTATTATTTATTGTCAGTTTTACAAAGAAAACTGACCCTTAAGACCGTAAAATGTGTTTTACCTGTTTCGAATCCCCATAAAGGCCTTCATATATAATTGAAGTTTCTTTTGTCTTCGTTTTATTAGATATAGACCGAAAAGCCAAATTTGACCAATTTTGCGGCTTCGAGATTACCTAAAGGAATAAACCTTTAAAATCTTGCATATTAAAATCACTTGTTACTCATATTTTTTATCATTTTTATAGTATATTAAGATTTTCCATCAACTAGATTATAGAGAATAGTTAGCCAAACTAAAATGACACGATAATCGGGTTTTAAAAAATTATTATTAGAAGTTTGAATATAACAGTTTAACTGTTTTGAATATAGTAATATTTTTTTTCAAACGATTTTGTATTTTATATTTTCACGAAATTAATTTACAAATTTTTTTTTTATAAATTACGAAGTTAAATTTTATTACTAACGAATGTTAACTTTACTAAAAACGAAATATTGTTTTAATAATGACAAAACTTCTTGGAAACGAAGGTAATTCATGTAGATTATTTTTCAAGTGTCATAATTATCTTCGATCACTCATTGATTTTTAAAGACCTGTGTTATTTAACTCATTAGTGTATTAGCCAACCAAAACCAAAATGTTTAAATTCTGTGAGTATAATATAAGTGTTTAGAATGTTTACATGGCAACTTATTTGCGCTTAAGTTTCTAAAATTAAATAATAAAACTTTTATAATTATTTTGTCAGCTACAAATACAAAACCTTTATATAAGTTGGAATATGATTATGCTTGAGGTAACATGTTTCATTCATATCGCATTCTTTAAAAATGCAAACTTTGTTATTAAGTGTATAACCTTAACCACCCTACTCCCCTTAAATCGCTTATAGTTTTGCTGATTTTTTTTTTCGATCTGATAAGGCTACCCAGAAAAACAAATAATGACTGCGCGGACTTAGTGTTTTCCATAATTTCTTTTTAAAAGCACGTTCAAATTTGATTTATTTTTTGACAAATTTTATGAATTCTCAATATTAAAAATGAAATTTGATTTTTTAACATCGATGTTTTTTGTAATATTTTTTTACACATAATGGAATTGTCATATTTAAATTTTTTAAATTAATATCAAAAATTATTTCAACACGATTTTTTTAAAAATTAACCATTTAAAAAACTTTGAAACATAAAAAAAAATGCATCAACTTTCAACGCGCTCTTTAAGAACGGTGAGCGAAATATACAACATAAATCTAAAATTTAACAAGCTATATTAAAATTGCCCCTCGTTGCATAATGAGATCATTCAGTGTTATTTAAAGGTTAGATTAAGGTTAATGCATGTTAAAATTAGAAACGAATTATTAAATTTGGTAAAGCAAAACAAAAATCGTAGTAAGAATAGAGCCATCAAAAGAAACATTTTGCATTTTAGATCAAATCATTTTCTTAAATAGGTATGTATATTAATTTGTACTAATTATAAATAGTGCCCTACTATATAATTTTTTGTTGCTTCAAAAATTAGGTTTGAACATAATTGCGCCCTAATTTCATAACCAATTAACATGATGCGTCGTATTTGTGATGTTTTTATACTATTCTTGCTAACAGGCTCACAATTTCCTACCGTTATTCGCGATTTTTTGGGAGGTGGAAGTAGCTTGGGCCCCGCGATTCAACTGAATTCCGATTTGTCTGAAGTGCCTCCACAGACGGTATCGCAGCCTTCCAAATTAGAGGACATTCCCGAAGGCCTTTGTGCCCGGAGGCCTACAGGATTACCTGCCTCTACTCACACGACAACCGCTTCAAGTTCCTCTTCATCATCTTCAATGTCCTCAACTCGCAACATTATTTTGGGGAGTGCTCAAGGAAACAATGAGGGGACGCCTGCCCCAAATACGGAGAATACTCTTAATAATCACATAAATCTGGAAAATGATGGCGCAGCCTCGCCTTCCCTTAACAATTTCAATAACGTGCCGTTTAGCTCAGACACTAAAAACCTTATCCTTCCTACCAATACGTCACCTAAAACCAGCTAACTACATGTTTATCCTTTGGATGGTCCTTTAGTTTTCAATTACATGTTTTATCGGCTAGCCCAAATGTAAAATTTTAATAACGTCTACTCACTCGCAAATTTTTGCTCTATAAGGCTATTGTCATGATAAGAATATATTTTCCATTTATTTTTTTTGGTGTATATTTTTTTAAAAATTATTTAGATATAACATATAAGCTCTCTTCGCATAACTATTTTTTATAAATGCTTATAACGAGTGGTTATATAATTTGTTTTGTATCGCAAAATTAAGCGTTTTCGGACTAGAAAAAAAATTCTATGGGTAGTTTTTTTAGGAAATAGGAAGCAAGCTCATCGAGCTAAATTATTTTAAAAAAATATGTATAATTTTAATCTGAATTATAAAAATTTGATAAAAAAAAATTTTATTTATATTCTAAATATATTTGCGAATCTCGAGTCTGTTCATGTTTTAATTAGCCTTTTGTATTTCGATTGCTTTACCTGACGTGTGCATAAAATATTTTGTCGAGTTTTTTAATATCACTAAAAATATGAATCAACATTGTACCTTTTATTAATTTATAATAGAATTATATGTAATAATATTGATAAAACGGGTATTTATATTTTTTTATTATTCATTATAAAACAAAAGATTAATCGCATTTTGATGAAGTTAGAATCGGAGTGTTATTTATTTTACGTTTTCGTATTTTTTTAATTATTGGAACATGTTTGAAATATATTAATGCAAATTCTGTTTTAGTTTATTTGGGATGTGAATTAGTCCTTCTTTCTTTTTTCGTTTCTTTTTATGGTGGAGAAGATTCATAATGTTTGATGATCATTTGATTGTTTTTAAAATGCTCCAACATCATCTCGTACTTCCTTTTCATAATTTCATACCTTATATTTTAAAAAATAAGGGCCTAAATAAAATAATCACATCTTGTTTAAATATAAAACTTAATTAAAATTAAAAACGATACTTGAACGTCAATGAAATAAAATTAATTAGTTCTTACTAAACAAACGATTGACTGATAACATGTGGTATCGTAAATATATGAATTAGGTGGCCATTTTATATGAATTGCCTATGTTAACACTTAAATATATATACTTTTCAATTTCCGAACTCCGAATGTGTCGGCCTTTTACAAAGCCCATGTAGGCCGTAATATAAATCGCCATGAGAATCATAAAGATGGCGCTAGCTAAAGCTAACACCGCGGCAAGATCCCATTGGCAACGGGTCAGGCAGTCTTTCAATTCGTATTCGATATCAAGGCAGGTCACGTAGTTAGGTTGATTAATAGCACCGTTTCCGATAAATTTTGCACTAGTGGTCCAATTTGAGCCCTCGATCCTACTTAATGTTGACCGTCTCACAATACTAGTCGTAAGATTTGTTTCCATTTTTAGTTATTACCATATAATATGCAATGACATTTTAAGAACTCTCTCTTCTATTTTAATTAACTTTAAATGCGCATATGTTAACCTCTATTCAAGGCCCGTTTTTTATAACTACATTGAAATAACGGTATAGGGTAACCCGATGTCTCTTTCCATAAGGCACATTTCAACAATATATATTATTTAGGGAGCCCTAATTGATAATCTCTTCCCGTGTTGAGAACTCTCTTAATTCAAGATATTTTATAAAGGAAATAAATTATATCCCACAAAATCAAACGATTACTCTTCCTAGTGAGGATTGGAAAATTTGCCTATTGTCATGTCTAGACAAAGTTTTTAGATCCAAATTCAACATAAATTAAAAATTTCAATGAATTATTAAGATGGCTAAAAATATGATAAAGTAATTTGCTCCTACTTGAAATTTCTTGTAAACTTTAAAGCGCATGCATTTTAATAAATCATCTCATCCTTTGAGGTATGCCGTGCCTGTTCGTGCGCCTAAATTTGAATGCTGCAATAACCTCTTAAAACTTTCAATATTTAAAATTTCTATAAAAAAATTTAGTCTTTACATATCTTTTACCCCAAAAATTGATTATTAAGTAGATTATTTAAATTTTTAGAAAAGAAAAATGAAAAATCTGGCAAATGCTAATGATTTAACAAAAGCATTGAAGGTTTACGTTGGAAACATAAATGACTTACAAAAATTCTTTTGTTTTTTTTTTAATGTGAATTGTTTTTAATAATTTATTAGTAGCTAAAAGGGCTAGTCATAACTAAAAACTGCCCTTTTTATATTGTTTGTCGGCGTTGTTTTGTTGTTAATGTTGTTTTTGGTTTTTTGACATGGCTGTTTTTGCTTTAAAAACTATTTTTTTACATTTTTCACCATTGCCTATTAAATTTTATTTTTTGTAAATAATAATTATTGTCATTATGTTGCAGCCATTATAATATAAAATAGGCTAAGGCAATATACTAAATCAATATTATTAAATAGTGTATTTAGGCCTAATTATTATAAAATAAAATTTGTGGCTCTAACTCGCCTTAAAATTATATATCTTGTAGGCAGTGCTGGGAAAACAATGAGCCAAAAAACTTTGGCTCATTTTTTCCCCCAAAACATAAAAAAGAAAGGGGGCTACAAATAAAGGGCCAAAATAAGAATTAAAAAAAATCCCTTACTAAGAACAGGGGCAAAAAAAACCCACAAAAAGTGGCTGTTAAAAAGAACCCCAAAAAGCCCATTTTATGTTTTCTTTATAATAATTTCGAAAAATTGATTTTTTTTATAATAATGATGGGTGGGTTATTTTTTCTTAAAGCTCCTAGGAGTTTTTTTTTAAAAAAAGGGGCTTTTTTTAAACATGCCCCTTTTCTTTAAGCAAGAAAAGGGGCGTTTCTTTTGCCATGCCCACGAGTTTTTGGGCATTAGGAAAAAAACTCAAATACTTGTAAAAAAATAGCCCATTTAGTTTTTTTTCCCAGCCCTGCTTGTAGGTAAAAAATAAATTTATATTAAATACAAACCTTTTATATATCTATTAAATATAACTGTTAAGTTTAATCTGGAAAAGAAGGTTTATATTTTTCCTTTTTATACTTAGGCTATATCCTTCTTCATTGATTGGCCATACGGACGCCAATTGAACTTCTAATATTTAAATTGTTGTTTGGCTTTGAGCTAACTTTATTTACTAGGTTTAGTTTTTAATTATAAGGAAAAGGTTACAAAAATAAAGATATTTGCATGTTTTTAGAGATATTTCAAATGTAAGATGTGCAGGAATTCGTCTTACATTCTCAAAATTCAAATAAGGATTATTTTTAGGAAAAAGATAAATTAATATATAAATATAATTATTTTGATTAAATATAATTTTAAATAAATGACATTTTGCGCATCCCCTTTTGCAAATGTAAACGTCTAAAAAGCGATAATAATTTCCCCGCCAAGTTTACTTTATTCCTCCATTCCCTGAAAAAATCCTGGGTACGCCTCTGAACACAATTTACTTAATTTTTGTAAATTTTGACTATTTATTTAATTCATTTATGTATTTAGAATTTTGAAAGTCAGTAAATTTGTTCCAGCATATTTATTTTTTGGTTTTTCGGCCACAACTTTTGAGCAAATTTTAAATACATTCCTTTAAAAAAACTAGATGGTGTATGCATGAATATAAGCATAAATAATTTAATTTAATTGAGCGATAAAGACGTAAATAAGGTAAAAATTCTGATCCGAATTAACTATACAATTAGGGCTTGCTAAAACTCCAGTTGGAGTTTATGGAAGGAGTGGGGCGGGAACCCCTTGTGGGTTTTCCCGTTTTGAACTCCTGGAGCTCAGCCCGGGCGGGTTTTTTGGCATTTTTTTTCAAAAGTGAGGTTTTTATTTAAATAGGATTTAGCCACCAGATGTTTTTACTACGATGAAGCGATAGTTTTTTAGGTAAAGAAAATAATTGTTGGAGAAAATTAGTATTTTGTATTTTGTTAAATATCAAATATAACGTTGTCAATATTAAGCCCTGGAAATTTTTGTTTGCACTATTTATTAATAAATTTTTCAATGTCAAGTCTGCTGAAATTGTGTCAATAAACTCTCCTAAATGCAAATAATTTAATATTGAATTTATATTATTTTATTTTTTTGGTTGGGGCGGTGGTGTGTTAGTAATCTTTATATAAAGTTTCTCAATTAGGCTTTATTAATAAATTTTGATTTCGTCATTATTAAGCCTGTGGATGTCACCTATCTGTCGCAAATGTCTATAATTTAACTTATATAAACTTTTCAATTTTTTTTGTTTTTAACCTTATTTATTAATAAATTTTGGAAATTTTGTTAATATGAAGCTACTGAGTCAATGTCACCTGAATGTCGAAATTTTTATAATTTAACATTGAATAAATATTTTCGATTTTTTTGTTCGGGCTGCCATATTTGAGTAATTTTTGTGAAAATTTTTAGTTTTAGGCAACTAGTGACATTTTCGAATTGTCGAAATGATTATTTAAATTTTGAAAAAATTTTCGAGTTTTTTTGTTTTTAGCCTTATTTATTAATTAATTTTGGCAAATTTTGTTAATATGAAGCCTGTGAGTCAATGTACCTGAATGTCGAAATTTTTATAATTTAACATTGAATAAATATTTTCGATTTTTTTGTTCGGGTGCATATTTGAGTAATATTTGTGAAATTTTAGTTTTAGCAACTAGTGCATTTGAATTTCGCAAATGATTATTTAAATTTTGAAAAAATTTTTTTTTTTGTTTTTAGCTATTATTAATAAATTTTGGAAATTTTGTAATATGAACTTGGTAATGTCATTGAATGTGAAATTTTTATAATTTAACATTGAATAAATATTTTCAATTTTTTTGTTCTGGCTGCCATATTTGAGTAGTTTTTGTGAAAATTTTTTAGTTTTAGGCAACTAGTGACATTTCCGAATTGTCGCAAATGCTATTATTTAAATTTTGAAAAAACTTATTTAATTTTTTTTTGTTTTTAGCCTTATTTATTATTAAATTAAAATTAAAAAAAAATGGAATTTTTTTACTAAAAAAACTACCAATATTTACCGCACGAAAAAAAATTGAAAATAAAATCATAAATCGATTTGCGACAATTTGGTGACATTATCACAAGTTGAAAAAATGGATTACTTACCAAATAACTACATATATTTTACAGCAAGAAAAAAAATCGATATAAAATTAGTTTACAATACATAAATGCATCTGGAGAATTGGTGACATTATCACAAGAATTAAAAATGGATTATTTTTACTAAAAAACTACTAATATTTACGCACGAAAAAAAATCGAAAATACCTTTTAATGCATAAATCTCATTTGCGACAATTTGGTGACATTATCACAAGTGAAAAAATGGATTAATTTTACAAATAACTACTTATATTTTACAGCAAGAAAAAAATCGAAAAAAAAAATTTATTTTATAATGATAAAATGATTTGCGACAAATTTGGTGCACCGTTAGAGACAAAATTTGATAAAATTACCATAATTTAATAAATACAAGTTGTACAAATCGTCTAATAAAAAAAAATTACCACATACATAAATTATCGACTAAAATTTTATGTCGACACTAAGTTAATTATTTAATTAGTATTTCAAGTACCATAAAAAAACTACAAAAAAAAACAAAATTAACATTATAAATGTGAGATATTTGCATAATCAGCTGCTATTGCATTTATTTACAACTTTTTTTTTATAAAAAATGAGTTTGGACAAAAAAAAATACACAATTTCAACATTTCCAATGGGCTAATGTTAATTTTTAAACTCCCGGGAAAAAACCCCGGAGTTTAAAAACGGAAAACTCCGGGCGGTTTTTGGGAGTGTTTTTTAAACGGAGTTCCCCTGGAACTCCCGGTGAATCGGAGTCCTTCCCGAATTCCGGAGTTTTGACATGCCCTATATACAATTATAAACTCATCAAGCTAAGTAAATTATTGGTTTAATAATTTGATTTTTCCTTTAAAACACCACTCATTAGATTTTATATGCCTACTATTCATGATATTTGACGATGTCACCAATAAAATTATTGACACCGCATGCCCAATTTTTTGAATATTCCACCCTAATAGGGCGAGCTACGAAACCAGTTTAAAAAGCAAAGGTAATGCCACAAAGTATAGTGTTTGAGGTTATTTAATGTTTCCAAAATAGTTTTTAAAAGCGCCTTGAAATATACCCTGTATTTTTCAAATTTTGTTTGTATTTTTGACGTTTTTTTTAAATTTCCAATATTTGTAGCTGGCTTACAAAGTTTATTTAAACGGTCGAATTCGAAAATTTCTAAGATGTAAGGTCTGGTCGGAGTCAGCTCATAACTCTCTTTCATTTTTATTACACAGGTCAACAATTTATTGAGAGTTATGAGTTAACTACAGAGATCAAATCTGCCATCTTAGGGAATATCAAATCCATTTCACGTTTATCCTAATCAAACTTAGAGAGTCAAATTGAATATCACTGAAAAAAACACAACAATTTTTGAGGTTTTGTGAGAATTTGGAAACAATGGGTTTAGTTTTTTCAAGCTAATTTTTTAAACCTAAGTAGAAAAATCAAAAATTTTTCTCTAATTCTACAAAAAATCTACATATTCAGATTCCTTATAAAAAAACATATCTAAAAAAAGTTATTACTAAATTTCTAACAATTACTTCAAGTTATTTAGGATCAAAAAACGGAGTAATGCAAAAACAAATTTTACAAAATGAAAAAATAAAAAAAAATTAATTATTTAGAAAAAAGGTTAAAAAACCAAAAAGATTCAAAAACGAAAAAAAAATAAATTGAAATTTTATTTTTGCATATTTACAATAGTTAAACTGTTAAATTTAAACTTTAAATAATATTATCATTAAAAACCGATAATATATCGTGTCGTATTTAAGTTTGGACGCGAAAATTTTTTTTATCTAAATGCCGATGTAAGAGCTTGATATATTAATAAATTTTTTTTTCCATTATTAGTGATTAAAAATATAAGTTACAAGGGATTTTAATATGCAAATAAATTTTTTAATTTTTTCTTTATAGGGTATATTCAGATCTGTCAATATGGTCAAAAAAGATCATTTTTCGTTATAGACGAATCTAAGGAGCCAAAGACGGAAAAAACTAAGTAAAACGAAAAACATATATGAGATTAGGCCATCATGGGGATGAATTCTTTTATGTTTTCATAATAATCTCGTTCCTAACATAAATATTTGTTGACCTGTGTTATGAAAACAATGTGAATTCCTTTTTAACTGGCGCCGAAGTTTAGTTCAACTAATGAGTTATAAATATATAGCTTAAATATTAAAAAAAAATCAGGTTTTGAGACTATTATCTTTGCCCAAGTATTTTTATTTGTTGTTGACCTTGCATTAGTATTTTACACAAACAAAATTTTTTGTTTTTGCGACGAGCCCTACAATATACCTGACCTTAAATGGTAAAAAGAAATAAAAAGGCTTTAAACCCTAAAATAAAATCTACACTAAATGTGAAATTAGTTTATATTTAAAAGAAATAGCAAAACAAATGAAATAGAGGACAACAAATAAGACATAGTTAATATTCAAAGTTTTGTTGAGAATTTTCTTGCAATTTCAATCCAAGGTTTAGTTTTCCTCCAATGCCTCTATTTTTTTTATGAAGAGTCCAAAATTCAAAAGCAAATAAATAATTTCTACTATTGGCATAATTAAATTCCTTATGTGTTTGTTTGAAAAAAATTGTTAACAATAATACTTTCAAGTTATATAAGAACAAAAAACGGATATGAAGAAAAACTCAAAGATAAAGGAAAAAGTAATTCAACTGCATTACGTTATTAATGATCGTTTCCTTAATCAAATAATTCTTAAACTTTTGTTTCTTACCCATAGGTTTTGTAATATAGCCCAACCCCAAAAATCTCATTTTTGACACGATGAATAAATATTTGAGACATTCGCTAAATTTCAGATTTCGTATTCAGGACCAAAAACGATAATTGCTATAAATGATGCTTAAGGTTGTCCAAATTTTGTTATCGGTATAATTAATAGATCAGTGTATGTATTTTTTTTAATTTTTATTAAATATGTATATTGAATTTGATATCTAATAGAGTATACTTTGAGGTAGTGAATTTTTTAATAAAACTATTATAAAATGATTTAAAATATTTTGCTATAGTAAAAATATAAGCTGTGACAAACATCTATAATGGTAGAGAAACTTTATCTTTTTACGATATTGGCACACAATTTAAAATATTATTAAGACATCCTTAACGACCTAAATTGTGCGTATCGTGAGGTATCCCTTTAAATATGGGTATATATCTAGAATAATAATATCAATCAATAGGGTAAATAGTTCCTTAATCCAAAAAAGACGAGGAAAGAAATTTTGATAAATAAAATGAACATAGACGTAGTTTGAGATTATAGATCATCTTGTTTGTATTTTACACCCATCATTTTACGGCACGCTTCAATAATTGTCGCAAATTCCAATGTATCTTTGTGGCTAACAATTGGGCATTCAAATTGGCCTAAATAATTATTTCCAAAATTAAATACGCATATAAATAAATCAAGCCAAAGATTTACATGTAGGACAGGTCTACCAAAAATTATTAAAAAAAAAGTTATAAAATCAAAACAAAGTATTTAAATAGGGCCTTATATCAAACAATTTTTTTTTGTTTTTTAATTCAACCTCCGACGAGCTCGGGGGAAGTTAAAAAATAACAATATAAAAAAGGACGTTTTAAGCGACATCGAGATTCCGAAAAATATTTTTTAAATGTAACATATATATCATCTGAATTAATATTTATATCTAACCTTTACAATAAAGTAATATATAAAGCTCTAACATCCACATTTAGGTAAAGAATATTTTGCACAAAAATCTAAACATGACTTAATTTTTTACAGGTAATAAAAATAATTAAGATCGAATAATAGTTTAACTGCTATTCACTGTTTTTTCATAAAATTTTAAATATTAATGATAGCTTATAAAATTTAAAAAACGGATTTGAAAATATATATTAAATAATAGGTTTGATCTCATAAATTAGCCAGTTATCTCATAAATTTGTCGAACTGTTTTTTAACAATCGATGTATAAAAAATAACATTCGGCAATATAATTTAAAATAGCATGCGTACCCTTTTGAATACAATTTTTGACTTCGTTGGCCTCATATAGAAACCCCACTCCGTTGTCATAATAAGATTTGTCAACCGGAGTCGGAAACGGAAAATGTTCCTTTTTATCTTTTATTATCATCGAATCACTACACCAAAAAGGCTTGTTAATCTGTGTCAATAAAATGAAATTATATACTAAGGCTAAAAACATCAAATAATAATTCTTACCAAAATTAATGCGTTAACCTTAGTAAAAAATTATTTTAACACAACTTGATTATAGGTAAGAAGGATAAAATAATGACTTTGATGATTCCCTTGCTTCCGCATATATTAGCCTCATTTGGAACTTGAGTTAAGCATGTCGTTACATAAGTCGACATCCGATTACCAGAATATTGCAATGTTACCGAGTCGAATACATCGACGCCTGTATAAAACCGGCCAGCATTATAATTGTCTTACATGAATAAAACAACATATTTAAACATATTAAGTAAACAAATTTTTTAGTTGTAGTTTAAATGAAAATAACGGTCTTAAAAATTTAGTTTATCCGCACAAAATTATAAGAGTACCTTTGTCATTGAGATAACCTACAGCAGTTATTTTTTGTGGCATCTCCCCAAAAACCATTTGAGACAAGGCAATAGTGTATACGCCCATGTCCATGGTTGTTCCTCCTCCTAATTCAGGCTTTAATAAGGAATAGAAAAAATGTTATATCACCGGGTAGAGGGCTTGTGCTATATGGGAACTTTAGTATTTAAAAATTGAATCGATCGGGCCCAATTAGTATAGCTGAAAATTCTAGTACTAGATAAGCCGTACAAATCTGGAAGTTCTAAATCCATTAACAACACGGGAAAGACTAAATCGAACAAAAAAATAAAGGGATAAAATTTTGGCACGCAGAAATCATTTATGGTCAAATTACAAGTTTACATTCAATAATTGCCTCTAATGTTGCCGCGTATTCGTTCGTGGAGGTATTATCACCATATTGGTGATACAAATGGCAACACTACTTACTCCCCTTCTTTGCAGGGGCTACTAACAACAACAACAACATTCAATAATTAATTTTCTGTCTTCGTTCTCTTGTCAGTCAAACTTTTAATCGGGATAAACTTTTTACCCGGGACAGGTATGGTGGACCATAAGGACCTCAGAGCATGTTTTTATTTTTCAAATTTTGTAAAAGAAAAAAATATTAGTATATAACTAATAAATCGAAAAAATAAAATTAGCTTTTAAATTAATAACAAATCTATTAAATTGGGTTCCGCACGGACCCCACGGGGTCATTACCGATAATGAAAATGCCACAATAGCGAATATAATAAAAAATTGGACTTAGACATACACTAATTAATCAAATCAAAATTACTATGATTCGGATTCTTAATAGTTCCGTTTTCGGTCAAAATTTGTAAACGTGCTATGTGAACATTCAATTTGTAAAATTAATATTATAAGTTATTTTAAAAAACAGCGAAAATGATAAATTTCAAACTTACAAGTACATTATCAACATGGTATTTAGTCGAACATTTTTTAAGACTTGTGTAATTCATTGTTCTAGAGTATCATATCCCTGGTCTACAAAAACGTTAATATCAATTAATTATTTAGATTAATCCCACAATCTATACTACTTTTTTCCGTCTTATTACATCTTTCCCAGCCTGCCGTAAACTTGGAAATGCCAAAAATTACAGTTGTTGCTACCTCATAATTTTAAAAATAAAAAATATGTTAAAACTTCCGGTTTTAATAAAATCAGTTTTTTGCCTGATTAAAGATTTTGAATATAAAATATAAAAATAATGAAAAAAAAAAAATTTAGGTAGACATATCGTCGAGAGTTACATTTTTTATTCAATGCTTGTTTATATTGCCTTTGATGGCATCATTTTTTTGTGTTTAGCATTATAATTGTTTGTTTAATAATTTTTGTCGCTTAATAAATTAGGTATTTTAATTTTTATTTTATTAATTTTTGCATAATATTTATCGTCAAATGTACACAATTATTCAAAAAATACACGTGGGTCTAAGCTTAAATTAAAAAAATGTTAATTATGCTTTGATTTTAAATGTGCCCACTCTGTGTTATTTTAAATAGGCTCGCGCTCAAGCTCCCAAAATTTATAATATTTTAGCTCAACTTTTCATTATGTGTCCAATATCAATAATTGTAAGCCTCCATTAATTTTGTTATTGAATTTTTAAATTATTGGCCAAAAGTGCCTGCTAAAAAACATATACTAACCGGAAATAAATATTTGAATTGATATTCAAAATTTAAAAAAAAATACATAAGATTAGACACATGTGATTATTTTAAAATCGAATGTAAACTTGATGGAAGACACACCGATAATACAGAACAAAAAAATAATTTTACATCTGTGACTCTTTTCATATCGCGATCCGAAAATACACCGAACGTAACCTGGACAAGTTTGACATCTCCCAACGTTTTCTTTTTCAGCTCTTCCCTCAAACGAACTTGAACTGGAAAAAATCTTGCCCACATACCCTAAAATAAGAAGGTATAACACATGATCTCGGCTTTGAGAAATCAAAATACTTATATTACCCAATAGTTGCAAAGGGAAAAATTTGTTACATCAATAGTTTAGTAATCGTAAATATTAGGAAAAATAAATTATGCTAAACAAGGTCATGTAAATTAAGATTCCATATTTCATCTTAATTGGTTTTCGAATATAAAACTGTTATAGGTATTCTTAACTTTTACAAATTTTAAATGATACCAAAAAACTTTACATGGTGTAAATTTAGGACGAGTTACAATTAACTATAGTCAAGTTTTTTGTGCAGTTTTACCATAAAATTACAAGATGACTTGTAGCTGAGGTCTAGAAAAACATATGGGAGTTCGATGAATTCTATAAACAGTGAAAAAATCCAAATATGCCCTTTAGTTTTTTGCGTTTTCGAGGATTAAATAAATCTGTATATTACACATATCGACAAATTTAAACTTTTTGGTATAATTAGCTAATGATTACAATTGATAGTGCCATTATTCTGTTTGCTATTTTAACCCACGTCCAGCATTATAAATTGTGCAATCTTTGGTTACTTAATGGTTGTTTAGCCTCACAAAAATTATTAAATATAGAAAATATGGTTTTTCCGGACCCTTGTTGTCTTAACATGCCCAAACTAAAATTTAATGTTATAAGATAATCAGAGTCTAAAATTCATATTTTGAAATAGATGTAAGGTTGTGTCATTACTAAATTTTTAGTAAAATTTAAACATTATTAAATTTTTTACTGAAAATCAAAATCAGGAGTCAAATTAGCTGATTTTAAAGACATAAACACCATATATTTTAGCATATCTAAAACTTTATTCTATAAAGGATGTTGAACAAGATTTCGGAAAACGGCAATCGAGATTTAAATAATGCGTAAAGTATCATAACACAGGTCGACAAAAATCGATGAAAGGTCGCCACTATGACATTTCTAGCGCAATAATCGCCACGGTGGCTCTCAAATATTTTTTCAGTTTTTATTACCAACTCGGCTTTCTGAGATATGAATTGAAAGAAGAGCCAAATTTGGCCAAAATGACTAATTTTGCGACCTCGGAAATATAAAGAGAAAAATAATAAATTAATTATTTCCTATTTAAATCATCTATATATTATTCATCTCTAAAATTAAAAAATAAAATTTTTGTGGATCAAGCTCTACCATCAACATTTAGGTTATTCAAAATGTTTGGTACCCCAACCTGAATAGGACTCAATATTTGATCGGTTTTGAAATAAAAACAGTTTGGCTTTTCAATATATAAATAAATTTTTTTTAATATTTTTTTGTATCTTTTTTTGTTTTTTTAACATTTTTTCAAAAATTTCTATTCTTGTAGCTGGCTTACAAAGTTGTTTAAAAAATAGGCGTTTTGTCGAGTAAAAAAATGGAAAAATCCCAGAGTATTAAAAAGAAAAAAACCGAAAAAAGGAAGTTTTTTCAGAAATGCATTTTCTCCGAATCGTGGGAAAAACGTTTTAAAAGCTTATAAAAATAAATTAGAACAATAAGGTATATCATTAAAAAGCTAAAAATATAAATCCACTAAAACACATATTGAATATCTAACAAGGTAAAATTCACATTTGTATGGGTCGCACCAAAAATAACATTTTAATAATTTGTAAGTGACTTTGTCGAACGAACATATGGTAATGAGCACGATAGAAATGCAAAAATCAATCTTAAAATTGGACATATTTTTTAACCTTGTCAGGAATGTGCTAATAACACAGGTCAAAATTTTTGAGAGTATCAACTACAAAGATAAAACTTGCCATCTTAGGGATTATCAAATCCGTTTACAGTTTTTTTAAATCAAACTTTGTAAGTAGCTAATTAAATATTTTAAAAAAAATGTTAAATATAACAAAAATGATTCAAAAACAAAAATAATTTTTTTTGCACATTCACAACAACTAAATTGTTAAATTTAATCTTAAATAATAATTATATTAAACAACGATAATATAGCGTGTTGTATTTACCTATGGATGGGAAATATTCGGTATTATCTAAATGCTGATGTAAATCTTGATATACTAAAAAGTTTTATTTCTTTTTATTTTAGATGATAAATATAATTTACAAGGGATTTTTATATAACAAATAGATTCTTAAATTTTTCTTTTTAAAAAGTTTTCGAGGTCGCAAAATCTGTCAATTCGGTCTGTGATCTAAGGAGCCAAAGGCGGAAGAAATCACGAAAAACGAAAAATATATATGAGATATAAGGCCATCATTGGAATGTATATTTTTATGTTTTAATATGACTATGAAAGGACCTAGAGGTATTTAGTTATTCCTAAGCCTATGCAAAAACTTAGGTTTGATGTTTGACAAAATCTCATTTAAACTGTATTGAGCTCTGCTAATCAAATAACAAGGGCCTCCCCCCCCCCCCCCATCTAAAGATATGTTATTTTCCCCAATTTTGTATAAAGCCTTGTTTTTTTCTTATTTTATTATAAATTTTAGTGTTTGGATGCATTATCTAAAAACACTTTGTCAAATATCAATCAAGAAGTTTTTTGATTTAAATACAAATATTATATACAAGAAACAATTTAAATAGTTTTACATTTCTCCTTTTCAAAACAGTTCATGGAAGCTCACTTGTATAATCTAAAGCCGCTGAGTGGCCTGCTTAGGCAATAAGTCCTAAATGATAAGCCTAGGCGTAAGTAGATGGCGTGGAAGCAAATTTTACCATTCAATACCGTCGGCAGTATTGATTTTGCTCAGATTAAGAGTCAGCCCTAAACGGGTATGGTGCCCTTGTAAGGGGAAAGGTATGGGGGACTCAAACTTAGTTGTTTACAAGGTCAGTGAACAGGTGATAATCAATTAATACATTATAATAATACAATAAGACAAATGAACTTCATATTGAATAAATTATAAATAGCCAACGATGCCTGAATCGAAGATCAGGTAGTATGCCTAAGGTAAATTATTTTAAAATTAGAGGGCCAATTTGAAGTAAGCACTTTTTTTTGATAAATTATAAAAAAAAGTTGGAAGAACAAAAAGTAACGTAGACCAAATATTTGTATCTCATCAAATAATAAAGCAAATTTTAAATAAAATTTTGGCCCTGTGTATAAAAATGTGGAAAATAGACTTCTGAGGTGAGTCGTGAGCTGGAATAGATACTAATCGGATTTTTGCCTATGCAATAATGTATAAATTAACGCGCGAATGCTAGGGTGAGAAAATTATAACGCAAATGCTACAGTAAGGTCCATACGTATCCCAATTTAAAACCGCTATAACTTTAATATTTTTAAGCTATGAGTTTTACATTTTTATTATTTTGTAGAAAAATACGTGCTCTTTAATAACAAACTAATATAAGTTATTAATAATATAAATCGTAAATTTTATTAAACACTAAGTAGAAAAAATTCTGAAAAATGAGAATTTTTCTATATTTCATTAAATAAATCTTGTCTCAACTAAATGCATCAATGTTATTCATTACATCGTGTTTTTAGGTATAGTAAAATCTATAAAGGATTCATGAAAAAAAAATTTATTAAATAAAAAATTATTTTTGGCTTATAATTAAAAACTCTATATTGCATATGAAAAAATTAATTCATATTACTTGAACAAATATTAATGTCACAAAAAATAAGTTTATTTCATAAAAGTATGCATCCACATGATAGCCTTCTCTTATATATTTTCCGTTTTTCTCCGTTTCTTCCGCCTTAGGCTCCTTAGATCTGTCCATAACAAAAAATGGCCTTTTTTGACCGAATTGACATATCTTAATATACCACAATTTAAGAATTTTTATATAAAAATATCCCTCGTTTAAATTTATCATCACAAATAAATTTCATTAAAATCAAGCTTTACATCAGCATTTAGATAATACAAAATATTTTGCGTTTAAACTTAAATACGACACGGCATATTATCGATTTTTAATGAAGTTTGATTATAACAGTTTAGCTGTTTAAATATGCCAAAAATAAATTCAATTTATTTTAATCTTTTTTGTTTTTTATTACATTTTTTCTAAAATTTACAATGTTTATAGCTGACCAACTAAGTTTGATTAAAAAATACGGTAAACGGATTTAAAAATTCGTAAAATAACAGGTTTGACTCTGTAGTTAACTCGTAACTCTCAAAAATTTGTTGACCTGTGTTATACAATATAAACATTTTAAATACTTGATAAATAATACTATTATGAAATAAAAACCTAAAAAATAAAGTTGCACTTTTTTCAATTTAAATTTACTTTGAGGCAATATCAATGTTAACATTATAATTTTTTTTAAAAAAAAAGCATTAATATTTTATAATAATAATTAAACTATGTGGGGTCTATATAAAACCCCAATAGAATTTCTAATTTCTAAACAAATTTTGTTATTAGAGTTAGATCTTATTTACTAGCTTTTTATTATATATTTAAGAAAAAAGTCACATATATATAATATTTTTGTAGATATTCAAAATTAAAATGTCCTAATCCATAGGGACCCCACAGCGCTAATTGCGGGTTAATATAAAAAAAATTCCTTTTCAATTTTTAGAAATTTTATTAATCCTAATCATTAGTGAGTCGATAATACATAATGCAATCGAAAGTATTCGTCTATATCTCAACAAGCAGTACATTATCACTTGAATATTAACTTTTAGTGTATATATGTAACCTTTAATAAAGAACGTATTTGCGTATAAAACGTAAATTTTTTTTACTAAAAAGGTACTCCACTAATGAAAAAATTGAATAACATAATTATCTAATTTTATTATTGCTTATTCCTCCAAATATGAATTACTAGTTATCCTATGGTTGTAGGATAATATAACACATCAAATTTTTGAGAGTCATAAGCTAACAACAAAGATCAAACCGGCCATCTTAGGGATTTTTAAATCCGTTTACCGTTATTTCATTTAGTAAACTTAAACATTGTTTTAGAAAAAAATGTAGAAAAAAAACGAAAAAAAAAATCAAAAACTAAAACTAAAATAAATTGGATTTTTTTGCGTATTCACAACAGATAAACGGTTAAATTCAAACTACATATCAAATTTTTAAAACTAATTATATATTGTGCATTATTTAAGTATAGAGGCGATATATTCTATACTAAATGCTGTTATAAAAGCTTGTTAAACTAAAAAATTTTATTTCTTATTTGAGATGATAAATATAAGTTACAAGGGATTTTTATATACAAAAAAGATTCTTGGATTAAAGTTCTCAAGGTGGCAAAATCTGTCAATTTGTTCAAAATAGGCCATTTTTTGATTTGGACGGATTTAAGGAACCAAAGGCAGAAGAAACTAAAAAAAAGACAGAAAATATACAAGAGATAAGACCATCATGATAAATACTTTTATGTTTTAAGGAACGTTTTTTCTGACATTGATATGTGTTACCTTTGTTATGGGTCAAATTTTGTAACTTTTTTCTTAAAAATATAATGATCAAATTAAAATTTGGTATAAATCTAATGATAAAATTTGTTTAAAAATTAAAAAATCTATTGGGGCCGTATGGACCCCACATTGTCAATCTCACTAATGAAAACCATGATATTGCCTCATTTAAACTAAAAAAATTTAACCTTGTTTTCTAGGTATTCTCATAATAATTACATATTAATTATATGAAGTGTTTGTGTGGTGTAATAATGATAAGTATTATTTTTTCTTAATAAAATACCTAGGGTGAGAAATAGCCAAAAATAATTTTTTATTACATATTTTTTTTTCATTTATTGTGCTATCAGACCTAAGAACACAATTTAATCAATAATTTTAATACATTTAGTTTAGTAAGATTCGTTTAATGTAATAAAAATGCAAAACTTTAGATTATATTTTCAACTTTGTTTTAAGTGGAAGTCTTTTTTATCTTGGGATTACCTCTATGGAAGGACCTATAATATTAAATGATAAAAAATAGGTCACACCATTTCCATTTTCTTTAACAATGGAAAATTTTGGGATATAGATAAATGATTCAAGATGATGATAGCTGTACAATAAGCTAAAAACAAATTTGTAGTTAAACTTGCAATTATAAGGAGGTAGAAAAGTGTGCAGCTAAATGAATATTATGCCTATGCCTTTGATTATTATTTTTTTTGAAAAAATTTGGCATCAAATATATATAAATATTAAGTATATAACATAATTTAACATAACAAGGATACTTTAATTATATCCTTTAGATTAATATGTAATTATAAATACAACAATATCGTTTATGTACAATTAATGTTAATTATGATTGCCAAAACTTTTAATTGTAATAAGATTTTACTATTTATTCTATGTTAGCACAATAATATAAAAATACATACTAAAGAATAATACTGCTTATATGAAAAAAACATACCTCCATAAAAAACACCTTTTTTTGTTCAGCTAAGGCAATCATTTCTTTTGTTTCTCTGACATTCATACCTAAAGGTTTTTCACAAAGGACATTTTTGCCCAAGTTAAGAAGCATCATAACAACCTCAAAATGAGCATTGTTTGTATTTCCAATATAATAACAATCTACATTTTAACATTTTATTGACACAATATAAGGCAATATATTATTAATTTAAAAAACCAACCTATGGTAGAATCATTAGCAATCTTTTCATAACTGTCGTAAGCTTGATTAATATTATGCTTTTCAGCAAATTCCTTAGCTCGTTTCATATCTCTTGCGGCCACTGCAACAATCTTTCATCAACACAAAAATTAAAAAAATTAATTAAAATGGTTGAAGGGCATAAACAATATTTAACCTGATGTCCCTTTTGTGGGTCACTACGCAGCCCAATACAGAAGTCATTGCTTATTCTTCCGGCAGATACAATGCCCCAGCGAAGAGGTGAATCAGGCATTTTGAACAATTAATTACCTGTAAAAATTATTATCATTCATTTAAAAACGCTGATCATGATCAAATCTCCTTTATCAACCAATCAGAGAATTAATAATTAAATTACGAGGAAATTTGAATAAAAAAGTATTTTATCCGCAGCGCATGCCATCTAAAACACATTCCAACAAGCGTAACACTCTACACAGAGAAAAAGTTATCTTCTATAAATTTTGTTAACAAGGATTAGCTTATTTACATATTGACAAACCTATATAAACAAGATTATGATTCCCTGTGTTGCAGTCGAAATCATAATAAAGTCGAAAAAAAATTCGCTATAGCCGGAAGTTAACTTAACCATATATATACCCTTCCCTAATCGTAACTACCCTAAAATATTATCTAACTCAACATTAACTTAGTTTAAATTCATTAAACTTAGCTCACCCTCCACCTAAAATACATTGCTAATGTTATTTCTCCATCTGTGTTAAAGAAAAAAGTCTAACATTATTTTCGACTTCAAGTCGAGATGCCCAAGGTTATATGTTACAGCTATCAAGCAAAGAATACAAATAACCACCCGGCTCTTGAGAACTTTATTGCACGGTCAAAGTGACCATTCTTTTAATTTATTTATTGATATGTGAGAAATCAAAGTCAACGCATAAAATTTAGTGTCTGTAACTGATAAAGAAAAGGCAATATTATGGCTGTATGAAATTTTTTTTTTCTAATTTACTTTGCATCCGGTCAAATATAATATTATAGATTATTTTAACACTAATCAAGGGGTTTTTTAAGCATGTTTTATTAGGCAACTTATTTAAAATGGCCAAACATATCCAACAAGTTATATGGCCTGACATAAAAAATTTATGTTTAAAAATTATTCAATAGTCATAAAATATAAAACATTTTTGCTTTTATAATTTTAAAAGTGCTGGGGTACCCAGATCCCCTACTTAACCGATTTCGAGTCCGCAATCAGCACTGTGCTCGATATGAACCCCAGCACATCTTGAGTTTTGAATTCAAAAATTTTATATATTATGGGCCAAATTTTGGTGACTTTTTTCTTAAATAATTAACAAAACTAGTAATTAAGTCAAATAACCCAATTAGTTTGGAAAAATTTAGATATTCTATTGGGGTCCATATGGACTCCACACTCTTAATTTCAATGTTAACCCGCGAATGAAAAGGTAAGAAACACGTTGGTGGAATCCGTACGTGCCCCAATTTTAAACCTCTATCATTTTAAGATTTGAAGCAACAATCTTTTTTTTTTATTATTTTGAAGAGAAATACGTGTTCTTTAACTATGTATTTATATAAGGGCACGTGCAAAGTGAGTTTTTAATTTGGTGAATTTTTAGAATTTTGAAAAATTTTATTTTGTAATAAAACGCAAATTTTCAAAAAGTTGCCAAATCTAGTATATGCCCATAGAATGCTTTTTCTAAAATAAAAAAATTTTAAAAAAATTTGAAAAAAAAAAATAAATTTTCAAAATTTTCAGAATTTTTAAATTTTGCGAAACTAAAATATCACTTTGAATGTGCCCTAAGTTATTATTAATGAATATTGCAAATTTTATTTGACACAAAGTAGAAAAAAATCTAAAAAATTAATTTTTTATTTTTTCGTATTACAATAAATAAGTCATGACAATAAAAAAAATATATTAATAATAATGATCAAATCGTGTTTTTAGGTTTTGTAGAACATCTTTAAAACTTTTCATAAAAAAAATATTTTGATATAAAAAATTATGCTATTATTTACCATAAAATCTAGATATTTTGAAGAGAAAAAAAAATCATATTATTATTATATAATACAAACATTTTGTACACTTAATTATTAAAATTATTTAAAAAAACAACTATAATATAGGGTTGCAATAATTTAAGTTCATATTTAAATAGAGGCAATAACTTGGTTTTCAACATTGAAATTGAGACATAAATTCTAAACAAATTTTGTTATTAGACTTATACCAAATTTTAGTTGCTAGTTTTATTTATTATAAAGAATAAAGTCACAAAAATTTAGCCCATAATATATATAAAAGTTATTCAAAATTTAAAAAGTTATTCAAAATTTCAAAATTTAAAAAGTGCTGGGGTCCGTATGGACCCCACAGTGCTAATCGCGGGTGCCATGATGTTGCCTCAATGTTTCTTTAGCTCTTGGTCTAGGTTAAGTGATTGCCTAGTACCCGACAGGGCTAAAAGGGGCTATGCCCTGACGGGTATGCCCTCTCTTTCAAGGATATAGGGCTAGGGCGGCATTGTTTTAGCAGGTGAATGACTCTGGCCTTCGACTTTTGCCAGAATTGTAAATCCTGCATGCTATAATATTCCGGAGAGTGCGGCGTCATTTCGATGGATATTATGGTATTGGCGGAGAGACGCGCTTAATCCTATTGACCCTAGGGGTTATGAACTTCCGCATAGCAATTTCAATGCTCCTCACTATAAAAAAATTGCCTCAATGTAAATTTAAACTAAAAAAATTGCAACCTATTTTCTAGGTATTATTTCATAATAGTTTTACATATTAAGTATATAAAAGGATTGTATTGTACTAGCCCATGTGGCCCGGCTCCGCCCGGGCAACTTTTTTAATTAAACTGATTGGCTGTGTACACGACATTTTAAGTAAACTGATTGGCTGTGTACACGACATTTTAAGTAAACTGATTGGTGTACACGATCAGTCTTAAAAAAAATTAATCAAATAAAATTGAAAAATTTAAATAAAAATTCAGGAAAAAATATCAAATATTTAAAAAGCTTTTTTTATAATATACATTAAAAAAAATTTGTCTAAAGAATTAAATTCCAAATAAAATAGAAAATTTTTTCAAAGTAATTCACAAAAATTATAAAATAATAAAAAAATTTATTAAAATTTAAAAAAAAATTCATGAAAAATGAAAAAAAATTTTTTAAAAAGAATTAAATTATAAATAAAATTGAAATTAATCAAAAAATTGAAAAAATATCAAATATTTAAAAAGTTTTTTTTAAAATTTACATAAAAATTAAAAAAAAATTGTATAAAAAATTAAATTCCAAATAAAATTAAATCTGACATAATCCAAATATACCAAAAGCTTTAATAACTAATTATTCTAATTACAAATTCAAGTACTAATTCAGACTAAATCTATTTAATTCAATAAATTAAAATAGTAACATATAAATCCCTAAATAGAAACTTAGTTGGTAGCAAATATCATCATATCAAAGATCTGAAGTTAAAAGAAAAGAATTATTCCTATATACTTTCCTATGAAAATTAAAGCAAATACAGCCCAAAAAAATCAGTATTAAATCCAAAAACTAACTCTGAATGACTTTCCGACAAATCAAGACTCAAAGATCCTAAAATTTATACTAAATGATTTAAGTTAATTGTTAAAAAACAAAAATCCAAACATACCTTTAAATGTACGGGGTCGACAGTTTGACCGATAAAGTTGTACGGCTTATAAGGGCACAAATCATATATTTAGGCATAATAAGATTAAGCCAATTCCGGGGCTCATCACATGCAGATCTTGCATCTAGGAGTAAATCGTATAAGTATTTCTCCTCCTTATTCCAAGATGAGGAAGTTGCTATGTCAATGGAGGTTTCTGAATTCATAACAGTAAAAACCTATTATTAAATATTATTATATTACTATCAGCCAATATAACCATGGCAGCCTCGCCATTTAAGTTACTTGACATGATCTTCCTATATAAAATTATAAACTAAATAATAATATCTTAGTTCATTCTATAGACATTATCAAATGCATCATTAATCTTTGAATTCCTAAAAAATATCATTAAGGTTACTTGAAATTCCTATATCATCTACTATTTAATTTTCAAACTCGATTTTCCTTTGCTACGTTAGATCTCGGAGACGGTATATAGTTGAGTGGTGTGTTGGGTGGTTTTGTAGGCTAAGTATTGTTATCTGGAATAAGAAAGAAATTATTAACATATGTTTAATATTAAATTCAAAAAAAGAAAAAAGAAAATATTTTTTAAATCCATTAATATTATATTGATTTAATATATATTTTTTTAATTATAACTATAAATAAAATTTATATATACATATATTTATTTTTATTTTAAATAATAAAAATTATTATTATTGCTTTTCTATTAATTTATACATATGTCTTATTTTTGAGACAAATATTTGTTTTATATAAACAATTACAATAAAATATATCAAAATTTTTTATATATCTTACATAATATTTTGCTTACCCTCTTAATTAAGACTGTTGTCTTAAGGTGCAATTATTCAGTATAATATTATTTTACTAAACAAAGGGGGTTCGGGCCCGGACCATTTTGGTTAATATAATAAATTAATATAAACATTTCAAAAAGAATATATATGTATTATAAATAAAATTTAACTTTTACGTATTGCCTGCTTATAGGTGTATTTTTGTAGAAAATATATGGCCCAATCTTTGTAAAACAAATAAAGTAGCTATGTCAATCGCTTTATACCACGATAAAACTATCATTAAGGAATAGGATAAGACAAATTTTGATCGTTTTGGCGACCTTCTTGTGTGTTAATTTAATTTGTACAGAGCAACATGATTTCCAGGGTTTGGCGCCCTAGGTCTTTCACACCGCTATAGCTGAAGAGCTTCAATTTGCCTTTTAAAGACCTAACTTGCTTACATATATTATGGATAAGGACGTTTAAAAAATATTTTTTAACTACTCTTTAAGACCGAAATCCCAAAAGGTACATTTATGTACCTTACGGTACCGGGCCGCTAACTCGGCTCCTATGGGCTAAAAGAGTCTGAAATTTTGAGAAAAGGTAAAGGACTATACTATTATGATTCGATAAAAATATAAGAAAAATCTGTAGTCAGAGTTTTTGTCAAACCGATTCCGAGTGTAAAGTTCAAATTTTAATCCCCTGTTTAACCTTAAATATCTAGGTAACGGAAGCTGATAAAATCTCGAAACTTTCCAAAAACGTGGGCAATATTATAATAATTAACCTAAAAAAATTTCAAAATAAAACCTTACCATTTAAAGCCCTGAGAGAATTTCGTCGTTTAAACAAAAAATAAAACTTCCTAGTGGGTAAAAATACAAACTCGACATTCCTAGGCACCTTTTCGACAAACGATTTTTTTTTATCGCTACTGCTCGAAAAAACTTTTTAAAGTTAGGTTTTTCACACCCACCGGAAGTCTCGATCGCTTCCTAACTATCCTTCCGCACACCTTCTCAACCTACCCTACAAAACCACACCTCACACGTCGCTCAACTACAAACCATCTCCGAGATCTAGCGTAGCAATGAAAAATCGAGTTTGAAAATTGTATAGTAGATTATGATAGAATTTATTCTATTTTCTTTACAAAATATCTAGTAATAACCAAAATTAATTTTTTATTTCATAATATTTTTTCTTCATGAATCTTTCATAAAATGTTCACTCGACTTAAAAACACAATTTAATCAATATCATTGATAAATTAAATTTTTTGTACATGATTTATTTAATGTAATACAAAAAAATGAAAAATTTCATTTTTTTATTTCTATTTTGTGTCAAATAAAATTTGCAATATTCCCTAATAATAACTTATATTAAATGATAATTGAAGAGCACCTATTTTTCTATATTGAAAAAATGAAGATCATAGTTTTAAGACTTTTAAATTTAGGGCACGTGCAAAGTGACTTTTTATTTTCATAAAATTTTGTAATTCTGAAATTTTAAAATTTTTATTTCTTTTAAAATTTTTTATAAAAATTTTTTTTTCAGAAAAAGCATTTTTTGTGCATATATCAGGCCCGATTCTAGCTTTTCCAATATGGGGAGGGGGGGGGGGGGGTGCTGAAAAAAACTCTTTTGCCATGTACACCAATTGAATCCATGTTCACTTTTTATTATCTAAAATGTGGCCTCACAACTCGACGTTAAAGAGCCAAATAACAAACTTATATAAAAAATGTTAAATAAATTAGAAAACGCATCTTTGTAATCATATAAAAATTTAACAAAATCTTAGTAACACATCCAGTAATTAGTAAGCTACGTCATTTTCTTTAAATAATGAATTTTTATCAATATTACTTATTTTTAAAGGAGGTTCTAATTTGTGTATATCTAAAAAAAGGATAATCAAATTCATAAAGGGATTCTAAAGATTCTAAATAAATATTATCGGTAAAAAATCTATTATTAAAAGAATCAATAAATAAATCAATAATTTTAAAATAAATACTTTTTAATTAATCATTAATATTTTAATTACACTCAAACTTATGATTAAAAAAAAAATTTCTTATAATTTTTCAAATGATAAATATAAAAAAATAAATTGATGATTCAAAAAACTTCGACGCTTTAGCCCTGTGACCTGAAGATGTAAAAACTTTTTTATTTTTAATTTTTAAAAGAGTATTTACTATTTTTATGTAAATTTTTTTTAAAAAACAATGGCGTCGTGGTGACCACATCACCCATGGGGCAACAGCCGGGGTATGGTTCCTCATTTACTTACTTCCTTGATTGCATCATGTTGAAAAATTATGAAGGGAATATCAAAAAAATTATTACCTTCACTTAAAATTTCACGACAATCCTTTACAACAAGATGCAATCGGTGGTTAAAGCAGTGAATATACGGGACATGGTGTCTAGCCATTTTGCTTAGAAATACTTGAACACCACCTTTTTCCTCGGACATTACATTCGCCCCATCGTAGCATTGTGCGATCAGGTTCTTTGGTTCTAGATTTCTAACAAAAGATTGTTGATTTAGTTCAGAAATTCAAAGTTAAGAGAAACAAGGTTTATTTAATGAGAATTTGTAATAATGAATAAGTAAAAGAGCAAAGTAGTATGGGTGGTAATATAACCAGATATATAAAATTAGATCATTATACAGCCAAACAACCGTCATTAATCAATTTATATCTTAGCACAAAGGCTGTTACGAGATAACAGAATTTCACTATTTTGTGATAAATCAAATTTAATTAAGTAACAAACTATATTCGTAAGTCAATCAATTTTTACTGACACCTTACCCTATACAAAATGTATAGCGTAATCTATATGTATCAATTATAAAAATTAATGTGAATGTGCGCAGTAGATTAAAACTATTCATAACTAGTTGTTTCTTATCATAGCCGAGGATTCTCATAGTAGTGAGGTCTTGATATGTGATTGTCGTTTTGGTTGAGTATCAATTAATAACTATCCAATACGTGAGCATTGCAAGGTTTATTTAGGTTTGGAGTTTTACTTTAAAATTAACTTTTAAATATCAATGACTTTTTAATTCTAATCATACAAAGGTGGGTTTGCTTTGCTTTCAATTAAAATAGTTAAAATATTTTTTTTATGCTCTCAGCGTATAACCCTAGTTTTATAAAATATGCGGCTAATTTAATTATACTTATTTAGTATGACGACTTAATTCTTCCGTCGTAGCGGGTATATCACCGTCAAGCGGGAAATAAAAATTTTGGGATTTACTTTACGTTGGTTTAAATAAGCAGCCTATAAAAGGAAAAAATATTAGACCAAACATTCTGGACCGTCCACCTGCCAACTTCAGACAAAATGTCACGGTTCTTTATGCTTGAATAATTAAGAAATTAAAAAATAAAGATTTATGTTTTAACTACGTACAATTGGCGAAATTCATATTTTTAATCCATAAGTATTCTTCCTGTCCACTGCTAAAAATTATATTGACCATATAAGGCATTTTATTAATAAATTGCAGTACTTTGAAGGTAATTTTTCTTATTTATCACGCTAAATTATTCTTTTGAATTTTTATATTGTACGTGAACCTTTTAAAAATCTATTAAATTGTAAATTTTGGGTTTGAATACGACTTCCAAAAATCTTAGCGTCCGACGCAACGCTTTAATAGCAGGGCGAGCGTCATTGGCTAAAAAAATTGGGAATTTGCCCAGCTTGACTGATTGTTGCCTTAATTTACCTAGATCAGTAGATCATTTCTTTTGTTTTGATTATACTAGGCTGGACCCATTACAATATTCTTATACATGAACAAAATTTTATTAGTATAATTAAAAAATTTAGTTCTTAAAAATATAAAAATGCTTGTATCCTCTTTAAAAATCGTCTAACAACTTCTCAAATTCCAAATATAACGTCATCCTCTCTAGCTCTGCTAGAGGAGGAATGGTTTCGATTTGTGTGATCGGTTGTTGAACACACATCGATTGAGGTTCACTACCGGCGATAACTGTTGATGAAACAGGGAGACCGGTAGTCGCCGAAGGAATGTTGGCCGGTAACACCGGTGAAGTCTGCAGATCCCTTATAGGCTGTATCGCTGTTTCCAAAATTTGGGACAGCGATATATTTACATTGTTTCTCCTAGCCTGATTTACGATTCTGCACACCCCACCGTGCCATCTTCGTCAACATCTACACCGTCTTCGGTTTGTTCTTCTAGGATTATTTCTCTCCATCCTATAATCTCGTATTATTATTATTATTGTTCGATTGGGTCCTCACTTGTCTTGGCCTGACACTGGACACAGGAGCCGTCCTTAGGACTCTTTCTCCTAGTCTGCGCCTTGTGTGCCGTTGGTCCCTAGGTGTCCTTCTTCTATGAGTTCCCCTTGTAGGTGCCATAGTAATTTGGGTTCTCCCCTCACGATTCATCTGGGGTTGCCGGTTTGGCATAGCACTTTCCCAGGGCCACATCATTGAGACCATCTGTAGCCAATAATACACAGGCCACATCTAGTATAATCAATAAGGAAAAAAAATTATAAATCTTTTCATTATTTCAAACTGGATTAGACATGCAATATATCACACAGAGATAATACCATTGCGAAATTCATGCATCAGTTTGTTTTTAATTAAATATGAAAAGATATATTTAATAGTATAAATTAATTATTTAGTAGCGGACTATAACGTCCTCTACATGCCTGACCACTATTGTTTTATCTTGTGTTAAAATTTCGAGTGCCCGAGACCCTTGAAGGATATTACCTCTCCCAGGAGCCACTTGGGATGTCTCTTGTTGTGAGATAGATACCAAATCTCTTGACCTCTCACGTATTTAAAATTAGCTATTGTTTCCTTATTATTTATGATCTCTTTAGATAATCTTATTTTACGCCCTAATAACCTTTCTAAAATAGATGGTTGTTTATACGCCATCGCTGCATTGCGGTATACTTGATGTTGTTTTAGTTTTAGCCATCTTGCCATTCCAACCGATCTCTCAGCTAGTCCGTTTGAACTAGGATGATATGGTGGAGTAAAGATTAGCTCGAGATACCATTTGTCACAGCTTGCCTTGAGGCGCAACCTTCACCTAAGATGGAGTTGATTATATCGGGTGTACGATAATAGCATAGACGTGATAAGGCATCTGGCAAATTATTCCATTAACCAGGTATATGTACTAACTCGAGGTTAAAATTCCCCATGAGTAGTTGCCAACGCTGCAATCGTGGTGACAGAAGTAGAACACGGTTGTCCTTTTTAAATAGTCCTATGAGAGGTTTATGGTCAGTCCACACTGTGAATCTTTGACCGATCAGATATTCTCTGCATCTCTCTAATCCATATTGGATGGCCAGACATGCCTTTTTTATAGTGGAATAACTGTTTTCTGGATCACGAAATATGCTTGAAAAGAAAAGTATTGGCCTGTTTATTGTTTTATACTTTTGTAATAGTGTGCCACCGACTCCATGTGTAGACGCATCTACTGCTAAAATTAATGGGTAGTCGGGGTTGAAACTTGCTAAATCTGGCAGATGTGTTAAAATGTCGCCGATTCAAACTTTTTATGATGTAAATCTGTTTAGATAAAAGGAACGTCTTTTTTACAAAGATTGTAAAGTGGTGCAGAAAATTTCCTTGTAGTCTGGGATTAACCTAAGATAATAACCTAAAGTACCGAGTATTGAGAGAAGTTCGGCTTTATTGTATCTCTCATTTTCATCAACGCTTCAGTCTTTTGAGGTAAAGATCTGATGCCTTGTGCACTAATCTCATGTCCTAAATAATTTATTTTTTAGAAATGAGTGTTCCTGCATCGTTCGGCCAATGATAAGTATGTCATCTAGATAGGCAAAAACACCTTCTAGGTCTCCAAATATCAGCAACATTGCCCTTTGATATATCTGGGCCGATGCTGAGAGGCCAAAGGGTAATCGTAAAAATTGAAAAAGACCTATGTGCGTATTTATTGTCAAAACGTTGATGCTTTCTTCCGTTAATGCTAATTGTAGATAGGCTTGTGAAAAATCAAGTTTGCTAAAAAATCTAGCTCCTGCTAAACGCGAATTTATTTTGTCAAACCTAGGTAACGAGTAGGTTATTTTTCTAAAAATTTATTTACTGTTAATTTAAAATCTGCGCAAATGCGTAATTTTTTATTATCTTTTTTAATGTGTACTAAAAGAGAAGCACAACTATATATTTCTGATTTATGAACGCCTAAAAAAATCACCTTGAAAATTGACAGGAAAGTTTAAAGAAAAGCAACGACTTTATAAACTTACAAAAAAAATAATTTTCTACCGTTCATTTTGGTCCCATTAATTCAATATCTATTTTTTTCGATGGGTGAGAACACCAATTTTTTAAAACCAATTTTTTAAATCAAAAGTTTTTATTGAAATCTCGTGTGAAATTGTAATAATGCATAAGTAAAAGAGCAAAGTAGTATGGGTGGTAATAAAATCAGATATATAATTATACAGCCAAACAACCGTTATATCATAGCACAAAGGCCGTTACGTGATAACAGAATTTCACTACTTTGTGATAAATCAAATTTAATTAAGTAACAAATTATATTCGTAAATCAATCAAGTTTTATTAGGACAGTTGACAAGTGAGGAAATTTCTTTGGCATCAGATTTATGAATTGCTTTCACAAATATACAGCTTTTGTAACATCACATTTTTCTATAATATTTAATAACAACAGAACTAATTTCTGTGTTAGTTAGATCTCTTTAGCGGATGAGAAGTGTTAGTATGAATGAAAACACTATAATAATTTTTAGATATTGAGCAAATTTAATTTTATGGGGGGGGGGGGGGGGGCAAAAATAAAATTTATACGAATTTTTTTTTTTGGGGGGGGGGGGGGAGCGAATTTTATTTGGGGGTGGGGGGGGGGCATTCAAAAACTTTTGGAAATGCAATGCCCCCACCCCTCCCCCCTCCAAAAATTCGCTCCCCCCCCTTCCCCAAAAAATCGTATAAATTTTATTTTCCCCCCCCCCCCCCCCCCCACCCAAAAAAGAGGTCTAGAATCGTGCCTGGCTACTAAATTTGACAATTAAAAATTTGCGTTTTATAGAAAACAAAATTTCTCAAAATTATTTCACGAAAATAAAAACTCACTTTGCACGTGCCCTTATAGGGGTTTAAAAATGAGGTCCGTCCCCACTGTAGCATTCGCGTTACTAACTCACCCTATCATTCGCGGGTTAAGGTAGATGCATTTAGTTAGAGATTATACTATATAATAAATTGTTGACTTTGTTTTATTCATAATACAATAAAATTGTTAATTACCATATGGATATTAATATTTCGTGCCTTGTTAGTAACATTATAACAAATAAATTGTTGAGGGAGAGGGGCATTCTACAATATAAGCCAAAGACTAGTTACATTTTGAAATATTGACTAAATAGCAAAGCTGAATCACTTGTATACAAATTAATTGAAATAAATACTTGAGGATGATGTTAAAGATAATAAGACAGACAAAAAAGAAAGAAATAAATATCTGGTCAAAATTAATAATTCATTGTTTCGCAATGTGATATTATATCGTCACAAGCAGGTAACACTGGACAACAAATTTTGGGCGACCCTAAGCAACATTTATGGCAACTATGGTTTTTGGTCAAGTTTTTGGCGCTGATCACGAATATGAAATCAGAATTTTAGCCAAGGCCTCAGATTTTTAGTTATTCGGTGTCAAAGTTGAGATTTTTTAATTTTGGGGGTATTTTGGGCTTCTATATCATAAAACCTATGGGTAGTAACAAAAGTTTAAAAATATATTTAGATAACAAAAACATTCATTATTAACGTAAGGGGTTTAAATTTTTTTTAATATTTAATTTTTTTTTATTTTTACATTTTTGTAAAATTAGTGGTTTTTGTCATAAACTCCGTTTTTTGATCCTAAATAGAAAGTAAATTGCTAAAAATTTATGTAATAACCTTTTTTAGATATGTTTTTTATAAGGAATCTGAATATGCCAATAGATTTTTTGTAGAATTAATAGTTAAAAAAAATTTTTAAATTTTTTTCTGAACTTTGGACGCGGTTTAATAAAATTTGGAGGCCTTAGAAAAAAAACTAAACCCGGGATCGTTATCGCAAGAAAATTCTCTACAAAACTCTCAAAAAATTGTGGATGTAGTTTTTTTTTGTTGTCCAGTGTAATTTACTTATATTAATAATGTTTTAAGGCCTATGTGCGAATGCAATTACAAAGAATAAAGTTAAAGTTTCCTAGCTGGTCTAACATGACACCAATTGTCCTTATAAAAATCTTACATGCCTTAACCTAAATTGCTAAAAACTTTGATTAGGTTAACCCGCGATTAGCACTGTGGGGTCCATACGGACCATAGCACCTTTTTTTATTTTGGATATCTTCGAAAATATTATATATTATGGACTAAATTTTTGTGACTTTTTTCCTAAATATATAATACACAAAACTAATAATTAAAATTTGGTCTCAAATAACAAAATATGTTTAGAAATTAGAAAGTTTATTGGGATATGAACCCCACCCTCTAAAAATGTTAAAAACCATGTTTTTGCCTTTATGTAAATTTAAACTTAAATAATTGAAATTTTATATTCTAGTTATTTTTTTGAATAAGTTTACATATTAAGTATATTAAATGTTTATATTAAATAAAAATGACAGGAATTATTTTTTTAAAAAAAAAAATATCTAGTTTTAAAATAATAGCCAAAAATAATTTTTTATTTCAAAAAATTTTTTGTTCATGAAACTTTCTAAATATGTTCTAGTAGATCTAAAAACACGATTTGATTAATAATATTGATACATATAATATAATGACATGATTTATTTAATATAATATGAAAAATAAAAAATTTTAATTTATCAGATTTTTTTCGTGTCAAATAAATTTTGCAATTATTAATAATAACTTATATTAGTCTATAATTAAAGGACACGTATTTCTCTTTAAAATAATAAAAAAAATAAAGACTATAGCTTTAAAACTTTTAAAATTATAGAAGTTTAAAATTGGGGTCCGTATGGACCCCACTATAGCATTCGCGTTACAATTTTCTCACTCTACCATTCGCGAGTAAAGTAAAAAATATATTTTAAATAAGTTTTTACGAGGTATGTGTTAGTGTATTTTACAAGGTACGTGTCTTATAACTTACGACAGATTACAAAAATATTATTTTTACATTTCACAAGCCTTCTTATTTTTTTTTTAATTATGCAAAGCTTAAGAATAAAGAATAACTATTTGTTATTATTGTATAAATTTTAGCTTTAAATAGAATACCTTAAAAGTTTATAATTCAACATATAATAATTTTATTAAGTAGATATTACATTATCATCTCAGGCAATTTTTAGTGGACCTTAAAAGTTGCTAAGAATTTTTTTTTCTAAACTAAGGCACAAATATAGTAATAAGCAGCTAAATGGCGTCCTTTTTATTTACTGTTGATGGACGAAAATAACAAATTAGGACAAAATTACCTATCGGCAATTTATTAGCTATTAACATGTGCACAAATGCTAGGCTGACTTATATGGGTATTTTAAGAAATAAATTTTATTTCGCATAAGATAAAATTCCATAATTTTAAATGAGCAGAATATAAAGAATAACTTTGTTGTAATATATACATACACTCTCTTTTAGAGGGTCATAAAAAATTTTAAAATCGCATGTAAAAAATAATAATTTAGGAAAATTTCTATAATATAATCGAAATCCTCATAAAAAGTTAGATACGAAAATAATAAAATATTATATAGCGAAAAGCGTTTTTACTATTCGGTGTAAAATAAACTCATGTAAAACTCTATTCGGTGTAAAATGAATTAGTGTAAATCTCTTTTCGGTGTAAAGTGAACCGTTAAAATGAATTCGTGTAAAACTCTATTCGGTGTAAAAGAGTATTACATGAATTCATTTAACACCAAATAGACCTGCCCCTATATTGCCTTTGGATAGTGTTTAACTGTGAGACATTGAATTGGCTGATCATTAAATGGCTGTTAGGTAACGTAAGGAGGCAGTTAAAACGAAGCCGTCAAATAACCGAAATAAAGTCAAATTTTCATAACCCGCAAATTGTGAGGTCCATATGGCAGCACATTTTATTTAAATATTTGAAAATATTATATATAATGGGTTAAATTTTTTTTGGCTTTTTTTAAGATATAATAAACATACCCCTCAGTCTCAATTTTACTGTTAAAAATAATATTGGCTCAATGTAAATTAAAAAGAATTGCAACCTTATTTTCTAGGAATTTTCTTAAATAGTTTTGCAAATTAAGTATACAAATGTTTGCATTGTTTAAAAATGATTAGATCTATTTTTTTCCTTATAAAATATTAGTTTTAGAGGTGAATAATAGCAAAAAAATAATTTTTTATTGTAAAATATTTTTTTATGAATTCTTTTAATAATCGTTGTACTAGACCTAAAAACACTATTTGATCAATAATATTGATACATTTAATTGATTGAAAAGATTTATCTAAAAGAATAAAAAATAAAAAATTCCTATTTTTCAAATTTTCTTTTTTGTTTTAAATAAAATATACGATTTAAACTAATAATAACTTAAATTAGTTTGTGAATAAAGAGCAATTTTTTTTGAAATAATAAAAAAATAAAGTCTATGGCTAGTAAACTCTTGAAGTTATACAGGTTTAAAATTGGGGTCAGTATGGACCCCAATAGCATTCGCTACAAATTTCTCACCCTACCATTCGCGGGTTAATCAGTGACAAGTTAATAAATTAAACTCTGGTTCTTACATCGAGATTAAACTAAGGCATGATTTATACACTGACAGGTCTGTCATTCTTTTCCCCATTACTCGTTAGATAAATTTTCTATTATCTAGACGGAATGTCATAGATATGTCAAAAATGACAACTTTTGCGACTTCAAGAATCAAAGAAAACTTTTTCAAATTGACCAATTAAATATTATAAAAATTTACTTTTGCAAAATGTAGTCTATTTTATATGTATTAGCCAGAAAATGTAATATTTAAAGATCCAGCTTATACAGGTCAACAAATTTTTGAGAGTTATGAGCTAACTACAGAGATCAAACCTGCCATCTTATGAATTTTCAAATCCGTTTCCATTTTACTAATCAAATTTAGTAAGTCAGCTATAAACAAGAAAAATTTTAGAAAAAATGTCAAAAAAAAAAAAAAAGACTTGAATATATTTTTTGCAAATTCACACAGCTAAACTGTCAAAATTAAGCTTTATTAAAAGCCGATGATATATCGTGTAGTTTTTAAGCTTGGACGCGGAATATTCTTTATTATCTAAATATTGATAAGAACTTTAAATCCTTAAAAATTTTATTTCCCATTATTTGAGATGATAATATAAGTTACCAGAGATTTTTATAAAAAAAAATTTAAATTTTTTTAAGGGTATTCTGGAAGTCGCAAAATCTAATTTGGTCAAAAAAGGCCTTTTTCCAATGCGGACGGATCTAAGGAGCCGAAAGTGTAATAAACTAAACAGAAATTATATATGGGATAAGGCCATCATGAGTATGTATTTTTTAATCATAAACTTATTTTTTCTCATTGATATTTGTTGAATTGACCTGTGTTAAACTATTGCAATGAGAAATTTTTAAAATTAAATATAAATTTTTAAAACTTAATTAAATTAGGCGTTAAAATTTTAAATCCTAATTTTAATATATAATTTTAATTTCTAAAAAAATGATATGTTACAGAATTAACCTAGGACAGGGTACCGTAAATTTTGAATAAGAAGATGTACTTACGATAGTTAAATGTTTATTAAATACAATATGGGAATTAATTAACAAATTGAATGGTATAAAAAAAATTATAAAGTTACAAATACTATATGTATATAAAAATTGTATATAGTAAAATTTTTTTTCTATTTCATACTATTAGAAAATTACTAATAAGATAAGATAAAATAACCCAGGTTGACAAAATTTAATGTAGGTGCGGACTAAAGTAACATTTATCTCCTTAGTTTTATGCTTCTTAAAAACTAAATTTCGGCAATTTAAGAAATAAATATGCTAAAAATGAATAATTAAGAATATAAAAAAATATTTTTAACTTTACCTTAACGGATTTACTGCAAAGAGCTAAAAATTATGGATAAAAAGGTGGGTTGTATACCCCTAAACATATTCCTGCTTAATTTTTTAACTTTTTACCATAGTTTTTAATATTCTTATAATTACTGAGATTAATAAAGGCCGTTATAAATTGAAGGTTATGCAACATATAAAAAAAATATGCAAGAATTATACTAGTTAAGAAATCAAATATTATACTACAATTTATTGAAATAAAATAGTCAAAATGTAAAACATACATTGAAAACTAAAAATATTGATAAAACATGTCAGCTACTTATGTATAACACGGAAAACAACATACAATTTTTACAGAATTATGTAAAGCCTTTTTTTGTGTTAACAATTCTTAGTTAGATTATTCCTTGATGCCTCGAATTTTTTTATGTAGGGGTCCAAGGTTCAAAAAAATCCTTAAAATTTTATAAATTCATCAAGTTTCCAATCTATTGGCATATTTAGATTCCTTATATAAGTTTGACTAAAAAAGTTCATTATCACAATTTTAACAATTTACTTTCAAGTTATTTAAGAACAAAAAACATTTTATGACGAGCGCCATTAAATAATATAAAAAAAATTTAATAAAACAATTAAACTACGCTATTATGAAATGTTTCCATAATCCAAATTAAATTTTTGTTTCAACCCATAGGTTTTATAAAAAAAAATATCCAAAAAATAGAAAATCTCATTTTTGACACCGAATTAAGGCATTGGCTAAAATTCCTATGTATATTCGAAATCACCACCTAAAACTTGATAAAAAATGTAGCTGACACTAATGACGCTATAAGTCGTCCAAATTTTGTTGTCCGATGTAATAAATTTATAATCAAATCACGAAAAACACTATATCTAATAGAGGCACGTGGTAGATGGAATCAAAGCACTAATTCACAGCAAAGAAAAACTATTTTGGAACGAATTAGGTAGAATTATTAGAGGAGGAAGACGAAAGGAGTGCAGGATGAGTAGTGGTTCCATCTTGACCTTGTTCGGCTCTCATCAATGTTGCTAAACTTTTCTTCACTCGAAGGGCCGTAAGCCTAGCCGCAGGGTTTGCATACCAACATTCCTTCATTATTTTACCCACCGACTGAGATATCTAAAATTCAAAAAAATTAATAAAGAAAATAATAATATAAAATATTAGATAATAAATCGCCTCTAAATAATGTTAATAACTCTACAGGCAAAAAAGCCAGATGTAAATTTTAATGTTTAGACTAATAATAATATCGGTATTTTTCCAAAATTTTATTTTTACCGTCGGACAAATTCCACCCTGCTATTAGCAGTTAAAAGTAACAAAAACGCCCTCGAAAAATTATTATTTTTACCAAAATATGCGTCACCAAGTTTTAAGGTAAACTATTCTTTAACCTTATTTTTATAGAAATAAAACCATTTTGCTTAACAAATTTATTAAGCCAAGCGCAATTATTTTAAATTATAAAAAATTTAATTGGTTTTGACACAAATAAATAAATGTAAACAATAAAAAATGGGTTATATCTATTGAAAAGTCTTTTCATTACTTTTATAAATTAATGACAAACAAATCACAATATAATTAAAATCTATATTAAATTAATGAATCAGAACGGTTGAAATTTATTTTATTAAACTTTTGTAATTAAAATTGAATAAAAAAAAAGCGAAAAACAAAAAATTTAAAACGAGAGAGATATTTGGTTATACATAATCTAACTTCGGGTGAAACAACAAAGGATTGATCGGCGTTATTTAAAAAGCGATTAACTAAAATAAAATTGGTATTTAAAGATAATATACAGAATGCATTCCCCAATGAGGTAACAAAGGAGGTCTATGTTTTTCGAAGCAAACAACTTTTTTCATATCCTCAAAACTGGGATCAGGAGGAACCATGTCATGGTAAGCTAACTTGAAATCTCCATAAACACCTTTTAAATTAGAAAAATATAGATGACAATGATTTTTTGATATAAAGTTTTACAGTCTAATTATTTAATCAATAATTAATAGTTTGAATATTACCGTCAATGTCACAAACGTTCAAAACTTCCCACATGATAAGACCAAGGGCGTAAATATCAGCTCTTTTAAATGCTTCAAAATATTGAGAATTATTTGGATTTTTGGTGGTGAGTAAAAGCTTTGGTTGCAAAAGCTCATTTGAGGGGTTGGGCGATTTATTTACAGGAGCGGACTGATTTTGATTTATATGTCGAAAAGTTGTAAGAGTTTCAAGAAAGTTAAGGACCGCCGAATCATTTAAAATTTCAGGAGCCATGTAACGCTTTGTGCCCACGCGAATTAGGTTTGTTAAATTTTGCCGATGTATCTGAAAAAGTTTGCTTGAGGTATGGTCCCTGTTTAGAACATTTTTAACAAATTATGTATTATATTATAAAGTATCAATGCAAAGTAGAATAATTTGTACGTGTCCAAAACCCTTGTACAAATTCAGTACATTTTGGATAGCTTGTATAAGAAATAAAAATTAGCTTACAATTAACACCATTCAAAATGACATAGATGTTAAAGATGTAGCAAAAACAAAATATAAAATACTTTAGAAAATTTTGTTGTAATGTTCCTATACGAGGAATTGATACGGATTCAAGCTCAGATGCGTTGGTAGAACTATCAACAGATTTTGAGGAGGAGTTAATGCTATCGATTGAGGCTGAAATAGGAAAAAATTTCCCAAGGTCGAGTTTATTAGTCCGGCTATCGTAGGTGACAGCGAGACCAAGGTCTGCAATGCAACAGGTGCCGTCTCGCTTAACCAAAATATTTTTGCATTTAAGATCTCGATGAGCTATGGCAGGTTTGCCTATATAGTATAAATCGTAATTCAATAGAGCTGCCATAAAATAATTAATCAAGAATTTAAAAGAGGATAAAGATTGCAGGGGCGGCTTAAAAATTAAAAATTGATGCATTAGCAATTACCTTGAATCCCGACTATTTCCATATGCAGATGTGCTAAGCCACTAGATATGCAATGTAAAATATATAGCATCTGCTTGATTTCTAGTTTTCCTCTTTTTGGGTTCAGATCCTCTAAGTCAGGACTGCATAGTTGATCGCCCTCAACTGAGGTATTATTATTGTATCGTTGCAAATAATCAAAAAGTGAACCATTGTCACAGTAATCGGTAACCAACCATAACTGAGTCCACGTTCCGTTATCTATTTGATTATTAATAAAAAACACTTTTAGACATTTATAAGACTCAAATATTTTACTTAACCTATAAAAAAAGGTTGAATTTAAAATAACGAAAAAATAGTATTTGAATTTTTATGTTATTCAAATCCTCATAATATGCAATTCGACACATTTTTCAAATATATGAACTAAAAATTGACACCAAAAGCAAATTCTACAAGCCTAGTATAAATAATAAAAAAAGAGTATTTAAAAAATAAAATGGAAAAAAATATATTGTACCAGCTGAGAAATATAATTTCAACTTGGTGAAAAATCGTATCACTTAAAAATTAAAAGAAAAACATTTTGTATGTAACTCAAATGTAGATGTTGGAGCTTGGTATACAATTCAATATTTCATTATTTTGGATAAATGAAGTTAATTTTAAATAAATAACTATTTTTATTTTTTTTAATTAAGGGCACGCTATAAAAATCAAATTATTTTAAAAATATTGAAAAAAGGCAAAAGTAATTTCTGTGAGTATATTTAAATTTAAACTTTATGTAAATGTGCGTTATAGAAATAATTTTTTTTTTAAATTTAAAAAAAAAGTTCATTGTAAACGTGCTGTGGCCTTAGGAGATTCGTGATTGCACTTAAGAGATTTAAGCCAAGACTCAAACGCTCGCTGGGCCATGTGAAATTATGGGCCGCTATAAAAAGGAACCACAAATTTGACTCTGGCAGGGTATTTTATTCTCGTCATTGCCTTATTGTTTACAATTGTTAGTAGGAACTAAAAATGGCAAAATATTCCACAATTAAGTGTATTCCTTTGGCACACTGTAATGGATTGAATACAGCAAAAAATTTATTGCATAAAAAAAATTTCCGAACCTTATTTGCAATTGTGTGCCGGGCCGATTATTAAAAAACGCAAGGGTTAAGAAACCTAAAACTTGATTCTAAAGTAGTGTTGGCCTCCTCATCAGTATAAGCAGATAAAAAGAGTAGTCCTAGTATATCTACATAATGTGGAGAATCGGGCCAACCCGAAAGGCCGGTTAATATATGTGTCGGGCGGGCAACGAATAATAAATCGGTTAATCTAATAACAGTATTTACTTTTGCCAAATTTAGCCATGCCATTTTCGGAGTTGTAGGGCCAAGTCCCGATTTAATTCAAAAAAACGAAATATAATGTAGGATAATTCGCCGCTGTTTATAAACTTAACCGAACCCTCATAAATTTTTGTAGAACTGTATATTACCTTTGTTATCGGCCGCTATAAAACCGAGTATGTTATCGTGCCTGAGCATAGCGGTTTGATAAATATTAACTTCCCTGAACCAGGATAGTTCCTCCCGAGAAACAAAAATCTTAACGGCAACTCGCTGACCACGCCATTTGCCCAACCAAACAACACCGTAACGCCCTTTGCCAACTATTTCCATCAGCTGAATGGTTCGAGCTACTGTGCGTTGAACAAGAAGAGGGAGACCTTAAAATATAAAGATGTATTTAAACACACCCGTTTGTTTCAATTAATAATGATATTAAGTAAGAAGCAGGTTTAATATCAATTCATTTAAAATAAATTCATTAAATATCATGACTTAATGAGGACATTTTGAATGTAAACATTACCTGAGCCAGAACCCGATGTTGTGTTGTCTCGAGAGGAGCTGAGCAACTGTTCTAATGATCCTCCATTATCAAGCATGCCTTTAATCTCATCGGGCAAGGTGGCGCTTGCAAAGTCATCTGCAAAAAAGGGCGCATCCTCTTCCTCATACATATCTTGAATTATGTTATCTTGAGTATCTAGAGGTTGCATTTTCCTTTTATTAGTGCCTTGAGTATTTGTATTGGAAATTTGTTCATATGTGCCATCTGTAGTTTTAGCCATGAGGGGCTCAAAACGAGGGGTTGCTGAACATTAAATGTAAAAAATGTAGTTAACCTTTTTAAGTGGAATATATGATCCCAATTGAAATCTTAAAAGTTAAAATATATGAATTTTTTATTTAAAAAAGTTTAAAAAAACGAATAAAAAGGTTATATTTAAAACCTGCGATTTGCATGCTAGAAAATTTTTTGAGCAAAACATTTGTAAGGCCTAAACGTTGGGATAGCACAATCATTCGATGTCTAAGAGGCGATTTTGAACTACATGATGGGGAATATGGAGGCGCATTTTTCGGTTTACAATGTTCTATATCGGTACATAAAGATACGAGGCATCGTTTTGGCGAATTATGGGCATCTAATATATTTCATTTAATTAAAAACATTAAGCTAAGTGAATCAAAGAGAATAATTGGACAAAACGAAGTTAATAAAATGTACCCATATAAAACAAACGTAATATTCTCTCTAATGCACAAACGTGACTTATTATAGGTTTAAGATCAAACAAGCCAATATTTGTATTTCCTTAAAAAAAATACATATCGGCATGTTGCGTAACTACGACTTAATATTAATTTAGTTTTTTGTCATAGTTTCAATCAATTTTTCGTTTTTATAATCTTTTGTCCTAGGCACTTTAATATAAACAACTCGACAGCTATAATAATAAGTTTTAAAAAATTCACCAATTTTATCAATACAAAGTTGATTCTAAAAAATTTTAATATAATAAAAAAAATAAGGTCAACATAATTGATTATATCCTTAAATAATCGCAATTTCACATATGTAATTTCCCTCATATTGAGAGCCCAAGCTAGATTTTAATTATTGACATTCAAAAATGAGCTTGGTAAAAAGGTTAATCATTTCGGGCATATAGTTAAATAAAAAGAAGACTATTATGTTTTTTTAAATAAAAATATTTATTTACAATGATAAGAAACAAAAGATTGATTAAGACAGATTTCTAATCCAAAAAAGTTTGTACGTAATTATAAAAAATATTGAGCTCTTTTTCAACATTTGATTTTTTAAATTCTAAATGTAATTAGATAATGTTGGGAAAGCTAAATGGTAAAGAAATAGCTAAAAATGTTATTGAGTTACCTTATATTCTTTTAATTTTATAAATTTTAAAGTGACCAAACTTATTTAAAATTTGTTATTTATATTAATTTTTTTTTAATCGCTAAAATTGAATTTGTAATTTTAACTACATCTAAAAAAAAAATAAATAAAGACGACGGAGATGACGAAAAATATTTAAAATAAATGAAAAAAGGTATGGGTAGGAATACCATTAATAAATTATAATCATTATATTTTTTTCTAACTATGTGTAATATTTAGAATCAGGTGCTAAATTCTTAATCGTAGCGAAAATTTGTGGACTACGGTAAATTATTATAAATGTTATATTTACAAATAAATACTTTTAAAGCATATTGTTGCTATTAATTAAAAAAAAATGGTCAAGCATTTCTAATCTATATAGCTGGTAATATAAATAAATTTAACATGATTCGTTGGGCACGTCTTGATTTAATTTTATTGTCTTGAGGAAAGAAGCCTTATGGCATCTTGGTTTATTTGCGATGCTATGGAACACTGTAGTCTGCTGTCGTTGTGAGAATTTATGTCTTTTGTGATAACGACGATAACCGAAAACAAACAGGGCAATAAAAACCAAGGAAATGCCAATGATGACAACGAGAGTGAGTAAACCTAATTTAATATGTAACAGGTAAGGAAAATCAACATAATCAAGTAACAAGGGTTTATTACACAGGTCAACAAATTTTTGAGAGTTATGAGCTAAATACACAGTTCAAACATGCCATCTTAGGGATTTTCATATCCCTTTACCGTTTTTTCTAATCAAACTAGGTAAGTAAGCTATAAACATTGAAAGTTTTAGAATTAATGTAAAAAAACAAAAAAGATTCATAACCAAAAAAAAAGTGAAATTTTTTTTTTGCATATTCACAACAGCTAAACTGTTAAAATCGAACTTCAAATAATATTTTTATTAAAAACCGATAATATGTTTTGTCGAGTTTAAGGAGGAGGAATATTCTGTATAATCTAGATGCTGATGTAAGATCTTGATATACTAAAAAATTTTATTTCTCATTAATTGATAAGATAAATTTAATCAAAGGATTTTTATATAAAAAAAATAGGGTGTTCTGGAGGCCGCAATTGATGCCTATAGGGGTATATAATTAATTGTGATAGAAAATAAGCTTAGCATTAAAGAAATATATGAATTTTGTTATAACACAGCTCGACTTTGACTTATATGAGCTAACTTTAGAGATCAGATCTGCTTTATTAATATTTTCTCTGTTGACCGTTTTTTAATCAAACTTCAATTATAAACAATAAAATTTTTGAAATAATTGATAAAATCAATAAAAAAATTTATATTAATAACATATATAAAAGAGCTAAACTATTAGACTCATACTCCAAAGGCCCTTCTAGATTGGGGTGTCAAATATTCTGTATAACCTGAATGTTGATATAAGAGCTTGATATAATTAAAAGTTTTATATTAATTGAAATGAAAAATAATTACAGGTCATTTTTTTTAATTTATATCTAAAAAATTAGCCGAGTTCGGAGTGATAAAGCCATAATGTAGATCAATAACCACTCATTGATTTTTATCGACCTGTGTATTTTACAATTATAAAAAAATTAACACTGTGCAATAAAATCGACCTCAATTTTTGCAAGAATAAAAACTATTTCCTAGGTCACATTAATATGCTGATTTAAGTACTGGCTTCCGTTTTTCCCATTAACGTCTAGGAGGTCAAAGACGTGAAGTAAGGCCGAGTCATCATGTTTTAAGGTCGATGGAATTAAAAAAAAAATAGATTTTTGAGTCTTTATTACCATATTAATATATTATTTTAATATTTTACCTATTCTTGAAACATTTTATTGTATGCATTTTTGTTGACAATTTTAAACGTTTTTACATTATAAAATCCGACCCACAGCGAGCTTAATTGCACCTAAATATTAGCTGATTATAATTATATGATCAATATTTCGGCCCTCTTGATTTCTTATCCCAATCATTTTTAGGCATTACGTCTATCATTTCCAATTTTTAAATTTGATTAACAATAATAAAAAAAATAGATTTTTTTTTAAATCCCGTATTTTTAAAATCCATATTGTCACCAAATTTTCAGAAAATGGGTAAAAATTGTTGAAAATCATTTTGAGGGGAAAAAAGAGTAAAACAATATGTAGAAATTGTGATTTTAAATTTTTGCAGAGAAATTATAATTTTTTGTATAAACCTAATTATGGAGGTGAGGTGACTTTAATGCTCATATATTAAATTAGCCTAGAAAAAATAAAATTGTTATTTTAAAAAAATTTAAATTTTATATAAATATTTTCTCGTTTGCTAATTGCAAAAAAATGTATGTTTAAAATTTAAAAATGCCAAATATATTATCGTAGGTTTAGTAATTGTATTAAATTTTTATGAGCCTATCTTTTTTTTAAGTTTGCTATATAAAATTCAAAGTTTTCCATTTTTATTATGCAGATATTTTTATTCTCGAGCCAAAAATCAAAAAGTAGGCTGTACTAAAAAACGATTATCGAATTTACATTCAGTAATTTAATCTGCCTATAAACACTTCTTATATGCTTTATACATTTTGTTGCACAGTGTAATGTAAGTAGAAAATTATTTGATACCCCTTTCAAGTGTTGTCATTCTCCTACTGCCTAGTCTAAAAAAATTCCACCAATGAGAATTAAATACATTGGATGAAGCCTCATCTTCCTCAGTAATACGATTATTATCAGATGGTAATTTTAATGTATCTGAATTTGGAATGTGACTATCCATTTGTGAATGTTTAGTCCAAGATAATCTATGTCTTTTGTTGTATTTGTGAGCTACCAGCATAAAATAAAAATGTAGCTAAAATTAGATTTAGAGTAAATAACAAAGCAATGAAAATACAAAATATGTTAAATAAAAAAATAAAATATAAGGTTTAATTGCTTTAAATTGTAAGCCAAAAATATTATCATATAAAATATGAACAAATCCTTAATTCACTAATTCCATACAATTAATAAACTTTTGCTATGGCCGTAACATATTATTTATTACCAAAAAGTTTAATTATGCATGTGAGTTTTATAATGCATTCAAAATCAAAATCTTGGTGCCATGTAAAAAACAATTTTAAGTTAATGTTCAAAGATAGGAAAACATATTTATAGCTCTCAATAGCTGAGTCTGGATTAAAATGCAAAAGGAAAAATTCACGAGATGACATTATATAAATTAATACAATGAGGTGTTTTGGGTGAATACTTATTTATATTGTTAACCTGTGTTTTGACTGGTATCCATTAACTTTTATGTCTTATTGTTTTTTTAATTCAAAGAAAATAACATCATTAAGGACCCTAGGCATTTCAATATTACCATACTTTTATGAAAAAAGTTACTAAAAATATTCTTGAAAGATAGTGTAAAAATTAAGATATTTATATTTTTTTAAATTCATATAAATACATATGGAATGTATTTTTGTTAGTGTTCTTATAGCTTAAGATCAAGAATCTTGAGTTCTAAAAAATTCTTAAATTTTTGTATTTAAACATATTTTTGCAAAAAGATTCCTTCAAATCTAAATTTTTAACATCAAAAATATAACATTTTAGCTAGCTAAAACTTTGGTAGATATGTTAATTTTTAAATTAAACAAAATTTAATCTCAAACCAGATTAATTACATATATGAAGAGAAATAATTGAAGTACTGGCAAACAAAAATATTTTCTAAATTATTGATTTCTATATACCTAAATTAGGGTCAGTAAGATATGGAAAAACAGGCGTTAAATTTTTGTTGCATAAATCAGGAGAATCACAACATTCAACAGCATAATTTGGATAAATTTGAGATGAATGGCAGACAAATGGGTTATCTGGTGGATTAAGTTTATGCTTATCAAAACAACTAGAAAAAAATTTATTAAATTAAAATACAAACATGTATATTATAATATTCACATACCCATAGGAATTTCTAATTCATGTTACTCAATGCGTTCGATTTTTTTAAAACCCATCTTTAAGTTATACATGAGGTAAAATCAGTTAATTTAAATTAGCATATTTATAGCTGCAATAACGAGGTTAAAGCTAAACCAATAATATTAAACAAATAAAGGACATTTTATAAGTTAAATCATATGACCAGAAATTTTGGATGGAAGGCCTAAAAAATTTAAAGTAGATTAACAATTTCTTGGGTACAGGAAATTTAATTGCATGTCAATTCTCCATTTAAAAAATTCAAAAAATCACATGTTTCAAATTTAATGATCCCTAGGCGGATCACCGAAATAATATATCATTAGACAACCAAGGAAATTTTATGTAAAAATATTTTAGAATCAAAGTAAAAATTAAGTTTATATTTATATTTTTAATCTTTATATATAATCATATGTAATGTTTTTTTTAGTGTTCTTATTGAGATAAAATCTTTACTTTTAAGGAACGTTCTTGACTTCATTCACATTTTAACAATTTTTGAAAAGATTCCAATTTATATTTATCATAAAAATATAACATTTTGGTATGCTAAAAATTTGATAGATATGAGTTTTTGAAATAATTTTTAAGATTTTAAACATAAATTTAATCTCCTTTTAACCAGACTTAGGCAACTGCTCCAGGTTATATTAAAAAAAAGGAAAAATAATTAACTTACTGCAAACAATATATATTTTCATAAATTTTATAGATTTCTATATACCTAAATTAGGGTCAGTAAGATATGGAAAAACAGGCGTTAGATTTTTGTTGCATAAATCAGGAGAATCACAACATTCAACAGCATAATTTGGATAAATTTGAGATGAATGGCAGACAAATGGGTTATCTGGTGGATTAAGTTTATGCTTATCAAAACAACTAGAAAAAAATTTATTAAATTAAAATACAAACATGTTTATTATAATATTCACATACCCATAGGAATGTCTAATTCCCTTACCACTGCGTTCGATTGAGTGTGAGCAAAACCCATCAGTTATACATGTATCATTAAGATTGCATATGCTGCAATAACAGGTTAAAGCTAAACCAATAATATTAAACAAATAAAAGAATCACTTTATATATAAAATCATATTACCAGAAATTATGGATGGAAGGCCTAAAAAAACAAAGAAGATTAACAATTTCTTGGGTACAGTAATTGCTAACTTCTCCATTTAAAAAAATTCAAAAATCACATGTTTACAAATTTAATGATTCGTAGGCGGATACCGAAATAATATATCATTGGACAACCAATGGAAATTTTACGTCAAATTATTTTAGAATCAAAATAAAATTAGTTTATAATATATCTATAATCTTTATATATAATATATGTAAATTTATTTTATTTTTTATTGAGATAAAATTTTACTCATAAGGGCACGTTCTGACTTCATTCACATTTTAAAATTTTTAATAATTTTTATTTTTTTTATAAAAATAAATATTGGTATGATAAAAATTTTATAAAAAGTTATATTTCTATGAGTTTTATTAAAATAATTATCGATGTTTATATATATTGGATAACTATTTTAAATAGACTTAGAGCAACTGCTCCGAGTGTTATATTATAAAAACAAGGATTAATAACAATTAATTTTTCTAAAAATTTTATATATTCAAAAATTTTAAAAATTTTTGTAAAAACAAATGAAGTTGCGCCCTCACTAAATACTATTATTATTTTTACAATGTGTTTGCTTGCAAATAAAATATAAGTATAACACTTAACTGTAATTTATCTGCAAAAAAAATAATTTATATAAAATTTAGCATATAAACTAGCAAATCAATTTTTTTTTACTTATGACCAAGTCATAAAAAATTTTGTGTTAATTTAACTGGATTTTTAATCTGGGAATCTATTTTACAACCTCAATTCTTTCACATTCATGAACAATTCGCCTCACACGCATAGCTTAGTATATTATTTATCTAATACTAACCTTAATCTTAATTCAAACTAATTAAAACCTAACCCTATTTTTAAAATAACCTAATGCAATTTTTATTGAGCATTGTCTTTAATCTGCTATAACACTTTAATTATTTTTACGAAATATTTAAAAATTTAAATAAGTTGTCTTTATTTAAAAAAAAGTATTTTTATTCTAAAAATAAAAATTAACGGCTTTTGTCATAATAATTTTAAAAACTTGTTTTTATTAAAAAGTATTTTTTTTCTCAAAAAAATTAACGACTTTTTGTCAAAATAATTTTTTTTTGAAAATAAACATAAATCATCGTTTTATAAATTTAATTTGCATTGCCTCGGCACTGATTAAAGAATGCCTTTTGATAATTAAATCTTGATCACATACAAATAAAACATGTACAAGACACGGCCTAATATTTCATAAAACTTTTAAATCACATGTGGGAAAATACTGAAAAAATATTTTTAAGCGAATTATGTACCATTGATAAAGTACGGATTTATCTTTATTATTTTTAGAGGCTAGATGGTAGAGAAAGACATGAATACCGCGGTTTGTGTATTTCGTATGGTATAGAGCGTGGATCTTGTAAAGTATTAATGGGTAAAACTAGGTATTTACAAATAATACATAATTTTTATACATAATTTAAATTGTAATTTACAAAATTTTTTTAAGTTTAAATCCAGGAATCCATAAACTGTTATTTTAAATGATTACTATTATTTAACTTTGATTAAATATGGAGTATGTTTGAAAATAATATTTAATTCTTATCTTGCTGTTTGAAATCTTTTCAAATTATTATTCAAAGTTTGGTCTGGGTTAAAAAAATGTTTTATTTTTGCCAAATTTACTTAACAATTTTTAGAAATTTTTTAATTATGTTTGAACCTTATTGTATTTAGATCTTTTAAATAAACATTGATATATATATTAATTTATAGTAAAACAAATTGTACTTAGATACAAAAGTTGCAATATTTAATTTATTTCATTCCAATATCAAAATTTTAAAATATTTGCTAAATGATTGAGTACTTGGTATGCAAATTACAACCAAGTGGTAAGACCAATTTAGCAACCTTTTTCTTAAACTCTTTATCAAACATAGCATTTCACTTGTATTTGGTGCCTGAAATTCTAATTTTGTCATATTAAAATGTTTTAAAAATAACACAGGTCGACAAAAAATGGCGACCAATTTTAAACATATATATTTTAAAAGAGTTTTTTGAGCACATTCCAAATATCTTTTCCGTTTTTTTTGAATAGGTCTAATTTTTTACCTAGATGGGTTTAAAAGTACCAAAAACCTCAATATGTCCTATATTTAGAGGCACTTTTCGTGCCTTTAAAATAAAAATAAATAATAGAAAAATATATTTTACTATTGAAAAACTCTTATATTGTTATATAACTTTTTTAGAATTTACTTATCTCATTTACTTTTTTAAATATTTGATTTTAAAAAACTCAAAATTTCCAAAAAATACGCGTCTTAAAGTCTGTGCTTCAAAATTTTATATATTAAAAACGGGGCTACTAAACTCTTAAAGATTGTAGTGCGTGCTGCTACTAATACTGGCATTATCTGCCGGCCCTTCACTTACTTACATATCTTGATGTAGTTCTGTGCTTCAAAATATTATATGTTAAAAAAGGGGTACTAATGTGGCTTAGTACGCGCTGCTACTAATACTGGCATTATATGCCAATCCTTCACACTTACATATCTTGCTTGATGTAGTGTAGTGTATTTAGTAGCCCCTTTTTTAATATATAAAATTTTGAAGTACAGACTTTCAGACGCGTATTTTTTGGAAATTTTGAGTTTTTTAAAATCAAATATTTAAAAAAGTAAATGAAATAAGTAAATTTTAAAAAAGTTATATAACAATATAAGAGTTTTTCAATAGTATAATATATTTTTCTATTATTTATTTTTATTTTAAAGGCACGAAAAGTGCCTATAAATATAGGACATATTGAGGTTTTTGGTACTTTTAAACCCATCTAGGTAAGATATTAGACCTATTCAAAAAAAACGGAAAAGATATTCGGAATGTACTCAAAAAACACTATCATATATGTTTATAATTGGTCGCCGACATAAAGTTGTTATTTGTCGACCAGTGTAATTTTGGGTAGTCATTATTTCATCAAATATCCTTATTATTCAACGCCATTTAAATTACAAATCAAACTACTAAATTAAAATCTTATTATATAGGATAATTTATATTTGATATAATTGGATGTGATATTTATTAAATAATATATCAATCAATGAGGTATATATTGGTTATGACTTAGAAAAAACATGTATATTAAATTAAGTAGTAAATTTGTTATTGACTTGCATATCTATTCCAACATTGTACATACACCCAATATTTTTCAAGAAAAAGCATATTACTCCAGAGGTCACAAAATTTGAGGAGCTCAAAGAAAACAGAAAAAAAAGGTAGGGAGTGAGCTCACTCAATTTAACAAAAAAAAACAAAACAAAAAGAGTCTCTCTCAGTGATTTTCCAGGTATAATAACCATGTGTATAATTATTACCACAAAAATAGTACCACAAGGGACCAGTCATCACATACACCCTATTATTTTAATAAGAGCATATACATATTGTCAATTTTTTTAAGATTTAAAACAATTTGTAACGTGCAGGGCTGGGAAAAGCCGTTTTTAATCTTTTTCACGTATTTTTAAAATAAAGCCCACAACTATGTGAGCATTTAAAAATATTAACTCTTTAGAAAAGAGACATATTCATAAAGACTCCCTTTTAACTCTTAGGAGCTATGGAAAAATAAGTTGGTTAGTTTTTACCATATAATATACGAAAAAATATTGCGTGAAATACATGCTTTAAATTCGTCGAATAATTTCAGCAAAAACTGTTCGTAAAATTCGACCTAGCATTTTAAGAATATTCAGTTTACCAAGTGAGCGATCTTATTTCAAAAGAGTATCATTTTTTTTAACATTAAAAAAAACTTGTCATAAGACAAAAAATGGGCGAAAATTATTATAAACCAGCCTTGTTCCTACATTTTTTTTAAAATTGGGGGAAGGCAAAGGCTCCATTTATTGTTAAGGGTCAAATAAGGAGGAGCTTCAATAATCATCTAAGGCCGTGTTTGGCCAGACCTGTCAGCCAATTTAAATACAGAACGACTCAATTTAATAAATATGCTCAGCTGTCTCCACCTTTATTTAATATTTAAAACAAAACTATAAAGGTGATAAAGATTTCCCAAAATATAATTTAAATAAAATTTTTACGAAATGGCCAAAGACCAAATTGACATATTTTGCATTAAAAAATCAAATTGCATATTAAACTGATTTGTAACTTACATTTTTTATCGTAAATAAGAAATAAAAAATTTAAGTATTTTAAGCTTTTACATCAACATTTTGGTTATAAAGATTATGTGGCACCACCTTATTTTAAGCTTGATTCTAATAATTTAAATTTTACATATAAAAATAATTTTTTATTTTTTTTGTTTAATATTTTTTCAACAATAGCTGGCTTACAAAGTTTGATTAGGAAAAACGGTAAATGGATTAAATCCCTAAAATGGCAGGTCTGTTTTCTGAAGTTAGCTCAGAACTCTCAAATAGGTTGACCTGTATAACCCAGTTCAACAAATAATGTCAGAACCGTGAATTTTATGAAAACATAAAAGGATGCATCCCCAATGATGGCCTTTTCTCATATATATTTTTTGTTTTACTTAGTGTCTTCCGTCTTTGGCTCCTTAGATCCGTCTATAACGGAAAAGGCCTTTTTTGTCCAAATTGACAGATCTATATACCCTTTTTTTTTTTTTTTTTTTTTTTTTTTTTCATTGTTAGCTTTTTGCCATTGAGGCAGTGAGCTCTTTCAGTTTAAGTCTCCATTTGTTTCTATCTCTACACTCATTTCTATTTAGATTGTGACATCTCATGCTAGCGTCTACCCTTTGAGACCAGGTGAGTTTAGGTCTGCCCCTTTTATTCTTGCCTTGCACTTCAATTGCATTTACCAGATTGCTTAGATACCCGTCTTTTTGCCTCATAACGTGTCCAAACCATCGGAGTCTGTTGATTTCGACTTTATTTTGTATGGGTGTTATGTGTAAACTTCCAAGTATATGATCGTTGCGGATCTTGTCTTTGCGAGTCACCCCGAGAAACATCCGTAGCATGCGCATTTCCATCGTTTGTAGTATTCTTTCATCGCTTTTCCTTAACGCTGTTGTTTCTAAGCCGTATGTTATTGCCGGTTGTACTATGCTTGAGTAAGCCTTGCCCTTAACTTTATTGGTATATTTTTGTCGAACAGGACACCTGTCAACGATCTCCATTTTAGCCACCCAACTTTGAGTTTGTTCCTAACTTCTTGTTCGACGTTTTCATCGGATTGTAGGTAAGCACCTAGGTAGGTTGCTGTTGGCTTTGATTTAAGAGACCAGTCTTCGTTAATTACCAGTTGTTCACCTTCTGAGCCTCCGAAAACTATCAATTCAGTTTTGTCTTTGTTAATTTTTAGGCCTAGCTTTTCAATCGCTTTCATCCAATTATTCAGACTTTCACACATCTCCTGCGGGTTTTCAGCCATTAGTAGAATGTCGTCAGCGTACAGTATGTGCCACGGTGGATTTGTGGCAACGCTCTTTGAGATCACGTCCATCACCGCGATGAATAGTAGGGGACTTAGGGCCGAACCTTGGTGCACACCTTCATTAATTGTAAATCCTTTCGATGTTCCTGACGAACTCCTTACATACGTCAAATTTCTTTCATACATACTCTGAATCAACTTGATATACATCTCAGGAACATTCTTTCTCCTCAAAGCCCACCATACTACTGATCTTGGAATTTTGTCGAAAGCTTTTTCCAAATCTACCAATGTGCAGTATAGCTTCTTATTCTTTCTCGTGAAACGTTCTGCCATGTTGCGCACGGCATGAATCGCGTCAATTGTCGACCTTCCTTTCATGAACCCGCATTGCTCAATACCTATATCGATTACGTCTCTTAACCTGGCTTCTATGACTTTTTCGAAAAGTTTGAAAGTATGAGACATTAGTTTGATGCCTCTGTAATTGTGACAGTCAAATGCGTCGCCTTTATTTTTGAAGATTGGAATAATGTAGCTTTCTTGCCAATTCGGAGGTATTTTCTGATATGTTAATATCGAATTGAATAGAGTCGTTAACGCCGAAATTCCCTCATCTCCTAAAGATTTCCACTCAATGGGTATGTTGTCGGGACCTGTCGCTTTCCCGTTTGAACATTTTTTGAGCTGAAGGCTGACTTCTGATTTTGAGATTGGTGGTATTAGGTTACAGTTTGGGGGTATCTCCTCGAGCTCAATTCTATTTGTGTCGCTGTTTAGTAATTCATTGAAGTATTCTTTCCAACGCTCCAGTACCTTTGTTTGGTCTACGAGAAGCTTGCCTTCTTTGTTTTTGATGAACTTTACGTTTCCGTCACAATCTCTTGACTGTCTTTCACGTTGCTTTGCCATCTTGTATACCAAATTTTGCCCACTTTTGGTGGCCATCTCCTTGTATGCTTGTTCATATACTTTCTTTTTCGCTTCTCGTACGACATTTCTCACAACTTTGCATTGTTCTTTGTAATCAAGCTTGTCGTTGGTCAGTTGACTCTTTTTCCATCGTTTAAGCAGCTTTTTCTTTTCTGATATTTCTCTTTCAACTCTTTCATTCCACCACCATGTAATTCTTCTCTTATCACGCCCACCTTTTGTAGTTCCAAGTATTTTTTTCCCGGCCGCTTTGAGTTTTGAAGATAACTCGCACCAGAACTGCGTAGGACTTGGTATGATTTCGCAATCGTATTCGCTGTCAAGGTTGCAGGTGATTGCGAAGGCTTCGTTTCTCTCCTTGAGCTTTGACCATTTGATTTGGGGAAGAATAGGAAAAAATTTAAAAATTGTTTTTGCATATGAAAATCCCTTATGACTTATATTTTTAATCAAAAATAATGAAAAATAAATTTTATTAATATATCAAACTCTTACATTGGCATTTAGATAATATAAAATGGTTCGCGTCCAAACTTAACACGACACGATATAATATCGGTTTTTAATGAAAATATTATTTGAAGTTTGAATTTACAATCTAACTATTATGAATATGCAAAAATAAAATTTCAACTTGTTTTTGTTTTAAAATCTTTTTTGGTTTTTTGACCTTTTTTTCTGAAATTTTTAATGTGTATAACTCACTAACTATGTTTGATTACAAAAAACAGTAAACGGATTTGATATTCCCTAAGATGGCAGGTTTGATCTCTGTAGTTAACTCATAACTCTCAAAAAATTGTTGACCTGTGTAATACGTGGAAATTGTAGTTTCTTGTATTTATTTCAAGGATTTGTATTTTTTTATTACATAATTAATTAATTCGGTGCTGATTAATGCGGCTCATATAAAAATTAGCCAAGCAAAATTATAAATTTTTTATTTTTATTAAAATTTAAATGGTTTGCGTTTGACTAATTGCAAAAAAATGAAAAAATTTTGAAAATTCGCCTAAATTATTTTCGTATGGTAACATAAATTTTATTAATTTTGTGAGCCTATCCTTATCATTTTTTTAAAATTTTGCTTAAAAGTTCAAAATTAACCAATTTTATTATGCAAAAATTTTTTGTTCTTGGGCAAATAATTTAGAACTATATTGTTAGAAATAAACGGTTAACGTATTACTCAGTAAGTTATTTTGCCTTAAAAATACGTCTTCTTTGCCCATTTTTTTGTTGCACAGTTTATTGGCAAATAACATAAAATGACCAATTCAAAATGAGTTGGCCTTAAATTATTAAACTATAAATTAAGAATACTATTTCAATTTGATAAATGTGTAGAGTATTAGCTGCAGTTTCCTGTCACGTAACAACTCCTTCAATCGCCGCAAACTCAGAGGGAAAATTGAGAGTCGACGTAGATTCAGCCTTTACACCAATGTTTCCTGACCAGGATCGAAGGTTTCCCAATCGTATGCCAATAATATAGCGTTTTTTTAAAAATTAGATATAGTGTAAAATGGGTTTGATTTTTGGCATATAATTTAATAAAGGCATTTAAATTATTATGAATAAAGGTAAAATTTGTTAATTTCACCAATATGTTTTTAATATTTAATAATCGTTTATTAGATTAGAATTGTTTAAAAAAATTCATTAAAATTTGTAGAGATTACTTTCTACCAATTCTGCATATTTTAATTTTTAGCAGAGAAATTACAAGTATTTTATAGAAATTGCCCAAAGGCCATCGAGACTCGTAAAACGTTGGAAGCGATTATCAAGCAAAATCAAGTGGTAAATCTGGAGTCGCTTTGTCTCATAGCCGAACAAAAAGTTTGGCAATTAACGTTGCAAATTCATCTGCTCAATGATGAAGGAAATATTATAGATTGTGCTTATATAGCCGCCATTGCAGCCCTACATCACTTTAGGTAATGTTTCGCACAATTATAATTCTAAAAGAATTCGTTTAAATTCGATGTGAATTAAAAAATATTTTTCCTGCTTTGTAGGCTCAATGTTTTATTATTACTATTACAAATTTAATTTCTCCCTTGTAGGCCTAAGAAATTATTTTTTAATAAAAATATTATGACATTTAAGTTTTAATTGTCTAAAAACTAACAAAAAAAATTTGGAAATTTAATGGATTATATTATTAACTAATTCGGTGACTTAACTTTGTAAAAGTATGTCGTCACGGGTTATTAACTATTTTCACATGGGATTGTAAATTTCCGGTTTATCTCTCGGCCACTTATTTTGAACTATTCCTTGAAAAAATTTTATTTTAAAAAATATTTACAAATTGATTTTAATTTGACTTTACATTTTAATGATTTCTAAATAATAAATTTAAGGTTACCACAAACCTCAATATCCGGTACTAATCTTATTATTCACACTTCGGATGAAAGAGTCCCAGTTCCACTTACATTTAATCATGTGCCCTTTCTCGTAACTTGGTTAATTTTTGAACCATCGTCCACTTCAGCTCAGCTATTAGCGACAGATTCAAGTCATCCTCAAATATTTTACTTGCTCGATGGATCGACCCAAGAGTTTAGGTCATATTGCAGCCGTCTACTATATAATGCCAACCTTTTTTTAGACTAAATTTGAAGATTTTTTTTTTAATTTTAATCATATGATTTCAAATATTGCATATCTTAGGTGTTGTTCGGCCTATCTCAGTATAGCGGTTAACCTGTTTAAGGAGCTTTGTTACATTAATCTTGAATCTAGCACAGTAGACAGCTCCAGCGATATTTCAGCCATTTTGAGTAGCACACCTTCAACACTAACTAATCACGCACATGGCCTGACTCTTAATCGATATAATGTAAATGTTTAATTTTGTGATTACGCTTAAGCAAAAAAATAGTTTTAGTAAATCTTACATAGACTTTTGTCTACTGATAAAAGATAGACACATTAGTTAAAATATCTTTTTTTTTAAATTATAACTGGACTCATATAAATCCTTTTGTTTTTTAAACGTTTTATTCTGTTTGTTAATTTTTATTGTAGTAAATATTTAATAATTAAATATCTTTTTTTTTAAATTTAAACTGAGCTCAAATTACCCTATTTGTTTTTATATCATTTTTTTGTTAATTTCTAATATATTAAATATCTAATAATAAAATATTCTTTAAATTCTTTTTATATTGTAATTTATTATTATATTTGTTTCGTTTATATTTAGACTGTATTGCCTTAGGGTAAAGCTAATTCATACTTTTAACTATTTAGATTACTCAAATGTCATATAAAGTGTACGAAGTTGCCAAACAGCTTGAAAATATAATAAAACGTACACTCGAAATAGACGAAGAAAAAAGGAGTGCTTTGCATGTAAATATTTCATATAAAACAAAATATCACAAAATTAAGTACTACCTGATTCCAAGAAGACTTGAAGTGGATCTTTTAATACGGTGTTCGTTTTTCCCTCATTAGGTCAAACTGCTGTTATCTTTTTTAGAGGGGCAAAAATTGTACTTTTTATGAGTCTAGCTTAAGTTTTGCTATTACGATGGAATTATAAAAAGAAATTGTCTTAAAACACCGGATCTCCTTAACAAATAAATCAAAAATTTAGATTTTAGTGTAATATTATTTCTTTATTGATTTATTCATTAGAATTTTTTCCAACCTGTCATAGTTCGAAATTAGGAAAAATGTTTAAAAAGTTTTTGCGACCTTAATAAAAGACCTAAAAATATTAAAAGTTTGGTATTAATAAATATTTAGAATTTTAAGTTATAAATAGACTATATTTTTTGATCAATTTAATTAGATTTAAGGCCGGGCCGGGCCGGACTTAAAGTGGAATTACGGGACGGGCAGAAGTTTTAAATCACACATATTAATTGTCCTATTTTTTCATATTTTATTAACAAGAAAAAAATATTATTTATGACACGACAAAGAATATTACTTCTACATTCTGTATTTTATTGATAATTTTTGAACAAAATTTAATATTTAACAGGGGTACACGCCATCAGGCTACTCAATAATTTAACTCTATATTAACAATGTTTTTTTACACAGGTCAACAAATATCAATGTCGGAAAAAAGAAGTTTATGAATACATATAAGCATACATCGCCATGATGGCCTTTTCTCATATATATATGTTCCGTTTTTCGTAGTTTCTTCCGCCTTTGGCTCTTTAGATCCGCCCATATTGAAAAATATCCTTTTTCGACAAAATTATCAAATTTTGCACCTCGAGACCTAAAAAGAAAAAATTTAAAAATCTTTTTTTCATATAAAACTCTCTTGATTTATCATCTCAAATAATGAGAAATAAAATTTGTAAGATCTTACATCAGCGTTTAGATAATACAGAATATTCGCGTTCAAACTTATATACCACATTATATATTTCGGTCTTTAATATAAACATTATTTGAAGTTTAAATTTAACAGTTTAGCTATCGTAAATATGCAAAAAAAATTACAATTTATTTTTGTTTTTGAATTTTTTTGGTTTTTTGATATTTTTCTAAAATTCTCAATGCTGATAGCTGACTTACTAAGTATGGTTAGAAAAAACGGTGAACGGATTTGAAAATCCCTAAGATGGCAGGTTTGACCTCTGTAGTTAGCTCATTACTCTCAAAAATTTGTGGACCTGTGTTAAATTCAATCTAAATGTTGAAAAAGCTTGGTATTAAAAATTTTATTTCTCATTATTTTATATAAAAAAATATATGTTACAAGTGATCGTAATATAGGAAAGAAATTAAATTTTTTTTCTTCTCGAGGTCTCTTTTTTCACAAATTAATATTTGTCCAGCTGTGCTATGCATAAAAAAACTTCGATAATCCCAAATGTAACAAAGTCTGATTGAGCAGTGCTCTATCATTTTAATACGTCAACCTATATAAATTTTTTAAGGCAAAAACAAAAAGACCGCATATTTTTATGAAATTACCCTAAAATTGCCTGTAAACAGCCCCTTTAAGATTGCGACATTTCGTACGATATTAGACCGTGGGCAGTGTGAAGCCAAATTTTAAGATTTTTAACTTTCCAAAATTATTAGTTTTTCGTGGAAATTAAAAAAATCGTGTTTTAGTGCGTCCACAAAAACATATTCATTGTTAAAAATAGCTTGTAATAAAAAAATGGGCCGTAAATTAAAATTTTTGCCGGGTCTAAAATTAAACAAATTCCGCAGGTTCGGGCGGGCCGGACCTAATGGGCCGGCCCGAAATATCACGGCCCGTTTTAAACTATAATAGGAATGAATCTTGCGACTTCAAGACTCGGAAACTATAAAATATTTTTTTACCATTTTTTTTTACAAATTTGCAAAATTAATTCTCCATAAATTAAATTTGAGTCTATTTAAATTAGATTGGTAACAAAATCATCAAAGAATTCATTGTTTGAAGTTGCATCCAAGTTGTTAAATAATATTTTTTACTAATTTGATAAAGAAGGACTTAAAATATTTATTTAATTTTAAAGCATATTTTTGAAATTTGTTAACTTATAAATTTCATATCTAATTATTAAGTCTCTGAGTCTTAGTCATAAAAGTGAGTTTTGGCATTTTCATGAGAAATTTCGGCAATATATTTTTTCAATGAGGGATCGACGAAATGACAGGAAATAATCAACTTGATGTATTTCATAGATTTTTTCCAAATTTAATTTGCTTCTAACTCGGCTAATTTAGATAAAAATCGAAAAAGTGCCCAAACTTGGCCAAATGGAATTATTTTGCAATACCTAAAGTGAAAATATTAAAAAATTTATTTTTAGATCACCTGTAACTTTTATTTTTCATCTTATGAAGAGAAAAAAAATAAGTGTATCAAGCTTTTACATCAACATTGGTTTATACATAATAGGAACCCCAACCTAAATTCAAGACGATATTCTATCTGTTTTAAAATATATTAGTTTAAATGTAGCTGTTTTATATATATATATAAATTTTTTCGATATTTTTTTAGTTTTTAAATCTTTTTTGTTTTTTACACATTTTTCAATATATTTTTATTTAGCTTGCTTACAAAGTTTGATTTTTTTCATATAATAGCACCGTGTGTATTAAAATTATACCCCTAGGGCGGTTTTTTATTCTACTAAATTAATTTTTATTAAGTATTTTATTTCATAGAAACGTTCCATACTACAAGGCATAAAGTCAAAATGCACAAATTTTCCATATCATTCAGATGAGAGTCAGCAACCTTCATTTTTACTTAACGTATCTTACTCCGATATTCCTCAAAATGCCAATATGAATTATCAAATTCTCGACGATTCAATGGCCATGCTTAATCGCTGGCTAATTAGAAATTTTAATGCTGATATTGGTAAGCCGATTCTTATATAACACGGGTAATATAAGTGATTTTCTAAAACTCTTTTATATCTATTCCGTTTTTTGAATTATCACGGCCCGGCTTTACAATCTCGCAACAATTGTAAAATGGTCGAATTTGGCAAAATTGACTGATTTGCGACATATTATATCTTACTTTAACCTATTTTTTGGAATATGAAAATGTTATTTAATACAGCCTCCTACACACATTTAAATTATACAGAACATTTTGTACCGGAAACTCAAAATGGCCCGCTTTTTCACTGGGTAATATAACACAGGTCAACAAATATCAATGGTACAACCGTGAATTTTATGAAAACATAAAAGAATGCATCCCCATGATGGCCTAATCCCATATCTTTTTCCTTTTTCTTAGTTTCTTTCGTCTTTGGCTCCTTAGATCCGTCTTTAACGAAAAACCTTTTTTGACCAAATTGACAGATCTAAATATACCCTAAAAAGAAAAAAATTAAAAAATTTTTTGCATATAAAAATCCTTTGTAAATTATATTTTTAATCACAAATAACGAAAATAAAATTTATTAATATATCAAGCTTTTACATTTGCATTTAGATTATAAAAATGTTTTGCGTCCAAACTTTACGACACGATTTATCGGTTTTAAATGAAAATATTGTGTGATTGAATTTAACAGTTTAACTATTGAGAAAATACAAAAACAAAATTTTAAATTATTTTTGTTTTTGAATCTTTTTTGGTTTTTGACCCTTCTTTCTAAAATTTTTAATGTTTATAACTGACTTACTAAGTTTGATTAGGAAAAACGGTAAACGGATTTGATATACCCTTAAATAGCAGGTTTGATCTCTGTTGTTAACTCATAACTCTCAAAAAATTATTGACCTGTGTAATAAAATCATTGTGATTTAACAGTTTACCTCTTTTATATATATAAACAATACTCTTCAATGTTTTTTAGTTTTTGAATCTCATTTGTTTTTTTAACATTTTTGTTTTATATAGCTAGCTTACAAAGTTTGAACAAAAAAAAGTGGTACACGTGTCCTAAGATAATGGGTTTGATTTAATTTTTTTTAACCCAAAAATTTGTTGTAATATTCATTTTAACCACTTGTGAAGTCCATTAACTTAAACAATCTCACTTTTTTCAAATTTTGCGAACTTTAATGTGATTAGGGCATTGTAGGAAAGATTATGGTTTGAATTGTACAAAAGTTATTTATCCATTTTTTTACGTGAATAATAAATACATTTACTTCCCGGTGTACACTGAATTTTACAAAAATACAATCTTTGGTGTAACCCTGAAATGAATTCTATTTTTTTTACCATTTGTACCTTATCAGAATTGTCCAACACGTTCAGCAACAGTGTTACGGTATCACCTCAACCTAATCCAGAATCAAATGTACAAAATATAAAACAATCACAAAGCTCTAAAAATTACGTTCACACATGGTTTTCTGAAATACCTGAATTAAAAACCATTGAAGCTACTAACAAATTATTAAACAGGGCTAAAAAATTTCCTCCGACAGAAGGGAGTACGACCACAAGAAGATTGCCACAAGGATTAAATTTTAGGATAGGTTTATCTCCTATAATTGTGTTCATATTTGTTAACATTTATTTTACGAACAGCTATTTAAAATTAAATATCTCTAATTTAACTAAGGACACTTAATCTTAATCAAACTAAACTAATATTTTTATATCAGTAATAATTAGCTTTTCCCTTTATCCCCAATACATCTTACCGCTAGCACATGTAAGAATTTGTCTTAAAAATTGAAAAATGGCAGTGTGCGACCTATTTATAAACGTAAACATATTAAAAGATATCTTTAATGTAAACTAATCTGAATTTAAGAATTCCAATTATATTATAATTCTGTTTGAATTAAAATGCATTTAGATCTTAAAATGTTTTTGAAAAATGTTTTTGAATTTTTACAGAACTATATTTGTCAGTAATTTTACCAGTGTAGACAATAAATAAACATTTAAAACTTAATTAAAAATTTATTTTAAGATTATAATAAAATCAAATATATTTGCAATTTTTAGTAACAAGCTTAAACAATTTAAAAATTACAAAAAAAACAAGGGTATATACATGACCAAGCGTTAAATAAAAACAAATGGAGTCAATTTTTAGCACGTATTTTGTTTTTTTTTAATCTAATATTAAAGGCTAGAAATATTAAACTAAAAAATTTAAAGGTTCCAATTAACTTAGTCATCGAAAAACATATTTGGGAGGTCGCAAAATCAATTTTGGCATTTTTAAAATTATTTTTTAGAATCCTTTTGACCAGAATTAAATTTATAAGTGTCAATTAATTACAGAATTGAGACGTCTTTTGCTCTTTTAAATCATATAACACAGGTCAACAAATATCAATGTCACAAAAAATAATTAATTAAAATGTAAAAGCATGCATCCCCATGATAGCCTTATCGTATATATTTTCCGTTTTTCTTAGTTTCTTCCGCCTTCGGCTCCTTAAATCCGTCCATATCGAAAAATGTTTTTACCAAATTGACAGATTTTAATATACCCTAAAAAAATTTATAAATCTTGTTTTCACAACCCTTGTAACTTATATTTATCATCACAAATAATGAGAAATAAATTTTATTAGCATATCGAGCTCTTGCAATCAGCATTTAGTTTACACAGGTCAACACATCAATGTCAAAAAAGTGAATTTTATAAAAATATAAAAGAATGCATCCCCATGATGGCCTAATCTCATATTTTTTTCGTTTTCTTACTCCTTACATCCTTCCATATCGGAAAAATGACCTCTTTAACAGATTTTGCGACCTCGAGAATACCCTGGAAAATATTTAAATATCCTTTTTTCATATAAAAAATCCTTGTAACTTATATTTATCATCTCAAAGAATGAGAGTATAATTTTTAAGTATATTAAGCTCTTACATCAGCATTTAGATAATACAGAATATTTCGCGTCAAACTTAAATACTACACGATATATTATCTGTTTTTAATAAAAATATTATTTGAAGTTTGAATTTAACAATTAGTTGTGAATATTTAAAAAAATATTTCAATTTATATTTGCTTTTATCTTTTTTGTTTTATTGATATTTTTTCAATTTTCAATGTTTATAGCTGACTAAGTTTGATTAGAATTATAGTAAATGGATTTAAAGATTCCTAAGATGGCAGGTTTGAACTCTGAAGTTAGCTCATAACTCTCAAAAATTTGTTGACCTTTTTAAAAAAATATTTTGCGTAACTTAAATACGCCACGATATATTATCGGTTTTTAATAAAAACAACATTTTCAATGTTAATATTATTTGAAGTCAGAATTCAAAAGTTTAGCTTTGTGAATATGCAAAAAAAAATTCAATTTATTTTTGTTTGAATCTTATGTTTTTATTTTGACATTTTTTCTAAAATTTCAATGTTTATAGCTGACTAACTAAGTTAATTAGAAAAACGGTACACCGATTTGAAAATCCCTAAGATGGCTTTGATCTCTGTAGTTAGATCATAACTATCAAAAATTTGTTGACTTGTGTAATTTTTATCTCTAATCGAAAATTTCACATCTCATTTAGACCAATTTGCATCGTACTCTCTGTTTCATTTAAATATAAAATAAATAACTTATGTTTTAAATTAGTTCCTAATAGGATAAACGTGTATATTAATAACATTTACTAATTTTATATTAGGTCAAGTTGATGACCCTGAGGTAGAGTTACATAACAGTGAAGAAGAAATCGATAAGATGACCGATATCGAAATTGAACAAAAATACAAGTTTTTCATTAATAAATTATTGTCTTTATCTATAATTTTTCCGTTTTCCATTACTTGTAAACCAAAAATGATTAATTCTTTTATATGTCCGTAAAATTTGTCGAACGGTTTAAGAGATGAAGGACGACTATCCAAGCTAATTGGAAGTGTTTTAATGTTGAGTTCAAGCAAAGTATTCAAAAGCTAACCATATTGATTAATTTAAAGGGTTGATGTGGCGGTGAAAGAGGGCTCAGGGGCAATTATGAATTATGTGGAGATAATTTAAAATGATTTTTTTTTCTTACATAGGGTAAATATTTATTAAGCTTCTCCAGAGGAGCAGTGCCTTAAGAATTACTAACTATTTTAAATTAACTTTGGTTAACCTTGGATTACTTAGTGCATAAGTGCCAAAGTCCTCATATGGCGGCCTAAAGAAGAGGCGATGAGGAGGTGGTTTTTTAGCAGGTACTTCTAACCCTGCATGCACCGATTAATTTAAAGAAATTCGGACATCAGTGCGGACAATTTACTTTTTCATACGAATCTTTTTCTTAATTTAACCCGAACAATAAAAAATATCCAGGGCTGGGGAAAAAACTTAATGGGCTTTTTTTTAACAAGTTTTTGAGTTTTTTTCCCCAAATGCCCACAAACCGTGGGCATGGCAAAAGAAAAGCCCCTTTTCTTGCTTAAAGAAAAGGGGCATGTTTAAAAAAAGTCCCTTTCCTTCAAAAAACTCCTAGGAGCTTTAAGAAAAAATAACCCACCCATCATTATTATAAAGAAAAAGTCAAAATATTTCGAAATTATTATAAGGAAAACATAAAATGGGTTTTTTGGGGCTCTTTTTAAGAGCCACTTTTTGTGGGGTTTTTTTGCCCCTTTTCTTAGTAAGGGCTTTTTTTGAATACTTATTTTGGCCCTTTATTTGTAGCCCCTTTTCTTTTTTATGTTTTGGGGGAAAAAATGAGCCAAAGTTTTTTGGCTCATTGTTTTCCCAGCACTGAAAATATTTGACTAATCTAGAATTGATCAAATTATAATTTAGAAAGATTATTTTTATTTTAACAGGCCTAAGCAATCAAATAAAGAATTCAGACCTAAAAAGAAGAACGTCAAAAGTGGGAATTCTTAGCAACATTTTATATGCAAAATAATTAGTAAAATTAATTTTTAGATAAAATTAAAATTATTTTAAAAATAAAGCGTTATTTGATATATGTAATTTTAATTTTGCCTGTTACACAAGTTGATACAACTTTTTTATGGCAAGAAGTGAAATTAAATGGTGCCCTTTTTATTCTGATTTTTAGAATCTCAACTAAATTTAGGTATAATTGTTCATTCTCAATTTCCTAAAAAAGTTAAAAAGAATTTAGTTTTAACCTTAAAATTTTGTTGGCATTTAGAAAATCTAAATAACAAAAATATTTTTTATAACACAAAGCATTAAAAAAATTAACTAATTAAAAAATATTTAGAATATTGTTAAATCTTGTGAAGTTTAGTTGTCAAGCTTACATTAATATGAAGTTTATTATTAAATCATAAAAATTTATGTTAATATAAATATATATAATATACCATCTTTTAGCAAAAAAAAAAATTCGATATGTCAAAACTGAATTGATAAAATAATGGCTATTTTTTTCATTTTAATTTAAACCATAATATAGATAAAGTATATGATTATCACAAATATAGTCGATCAGTTTAAACATTGGTTCGTTGAATCCACATTTGTCAATAGAGGGAAGGATTAGTTGTTGGCTAATTTCGTTGTTTGATTACGTTGCCTTTGAACCGTCATTAGAAGGTAATGATCTTGTGCCATTTTCTCGAGCGCTGCTAGGGCTTGTATTTTTGGGGCTAATTCTTTCATGTGACCTTCGTAACCAGTTCCTGATGGTGAACACCATATTAGGCGTTGTTATATTATTTAATAATAATGTCAAAACTTGCATTAGGCTGCAGACTTAATAACTGTTGGTAAACAAACTTGTCAAAATAGATATGTTAGTTATACAATACTAAATTTATACTATTAATTTACGTAAAATATATTTTTCATTTTTTTGCTTAAACAATATTAATGAAAATGTTTTGGTAAAGCAAAATTAAGTGAATGAAAAATTAATAAAAATCAAAAAAAACCTAATTCTTTGCGCTTGGCCCCATAAATTACTTTCCCATCAAACTGATTAAGTGGAACTTTCATATCAGGGTCAATTTGTTGGATCGTCACGCCCAGATGTTCCTCAATATCAGCTAAGTACTAAATAATAAAACACGCTTATATTTTTTTCTTTATAATATATTTTCGGGCTGTACTTCGCCAATAAAATTCATTAATCGAGAATCAAAAAAAAATATCTGATAATGTTTATTGAACCCTTTTCTTTAATAACCTATCCTCCTTACACTAGAAAATTCTTAAAAAGTAAATTGTTCAGCAACAAAAAATGCACGTTAGACAGATTCGTGGTCAAGGTCTATTCATATTTGTTAAATATTGTCTTATATTTTTAAAAACGAATTACTCCACATATATATTAATTTTGGGAAATTTATTAATTAGCTAATATCCAAAATGATTCTTAAAAAAGATTTTGCATTCGCGCTTATAAATGCTAGATTTCGTTACCAAAAATGTAAAAAATGAAAATTTAATAATTCCAAGTCAACCTGCTATAGAATATATAAAAAATGTTAAAAATACAAAAAAAACGATATTCATATTTCCGGTTCAAATACATTATATCCCAAGTTTGGATGTTTGAGTTAAGTAGAAATACATTACAGATATAAAATTAAAGTAATAATTGATTTTAAAAAAGAACAAAAATTTTTTATTGGAAAGTTCGCAAAATCAGTAGGATTTGTAGGGTTATATCCTATTATTGTGGAAAACGGGAAAGACATTTAAGATGATAATTTCACTCCATATATAAACTTTTTTTGAACCTTCAATTTTTGTGTATCTATGGTATACCACAAAAAGATAAAAATCAATGAGTGAAATAGATAATAATAATAGTGGGGAAAAATAATTCCTATGATGGTCTCATCTCATATGTTTTTCTGACTTGGGCTATTTGCTTAGGTATATATCGAAGAAATGGCCAAAATGACAAATTTTGCGACCTGAATACCTAGTCATATTAAAATCACTTTTAACTTTTTTTTTTGATCTCAAATAAAAAGAAATATAATATTAAAGTATATTAAGCTGTTACATCAGCATTTTAGTTATAGAATATTTGGCACCCCGACATAAATAGGACATGAGATGTTATCAATTAAAAACTAAACTAATTTTTCAATACTTATTTGTTTTATAAATTTATAGCTGGCTTACAAAGTTTGATTAAATAAAACGGTAAACGGATTTGATCCTTAGGATGGCAGGATGTTAGCTCATAACTATCAAGTCATAATTTTTATGATTTGAGGTTTGTAAAATAATATTCTATTGACTTTTTTAAAAATTATGCATAACACAGGTTTACATATTTGAAGGTTTACCCATTAATTATTTTTTTAAAGCTAGTCCTACCGTTATATTTTCAGTTGAAGTTTTAAATATGGTAAAAAATGCGCTATTCAAGACTGTGAAACTCGGAATTTCAACTCCAAATTTCAATTTTACTCATATAGTTTTGACAAAAATTGACAAAGAGTACCTCTAAAATCAAAAAAAAAGAGTATGTTATTAAACAATTTTCAAGAATTAAATGTTATCATTTGTTAAAATTTCAAATTTGAATTATACATGTTTGCTCAAAAGAAAAGCCATCACTGACCATTTTATTAGCTTTTAAACATTTTATGAGTTTGGCCAACCATCAAGTAACAAAAAATTCCAAAATTTAAAAAAAAATCTAGACCTGCTTGAAAAAAAAGTAACAGATTTTGAAAGCGGGCACATGTTTATATTACGGAATCTTATAAGTCATCATTATTCTGATCAAAAGTTTATATTTGTCGATCAATTTAAAAATGTTAAATTGTTTGGACAATCAAGGTCCTACGACAACGCTTGGTTAATAAAAAAAGTTGGGTAAACTTTTAAATAAACATGTTTACCAAAAAAATTAAAAACACTATCATATAAAGTTTAAAGCAGGTTTACAAAAAGGATACTACAACTGAAATGAAAAAAATTTTCAAACTTTTTAATAAAAATTTGTGCCAAAATAAAACGCATTGTTATTTTAAGTTTAAAGCAAGTTTACAAAAAGTATATTACAACAGAAAAAAGTAAATTAATCACAATGGAAAGATGGCAGTATTCATTTAATTGGGTACTCTTCTCAAAATATATAACGACCCGTGTTATTTAAGCTTTAATATACTTGAGGTTCATTATACCAGATGGCGCAACCGCCCTCCTCGACAAGATTGGTATTATAACAATTTTTCCCACGGTTACATTTGTGGTACCAAACTTTTTCTGGGACGGCGGAGACAAGGGAAAGTGCTAAGCCCATTCTAAATGATATGAAAAAAACATAAATAGAATTAACATTTATTGGGGGAAATAAATTTTAAATAATATTGAATTCAGAAAAACGCTGGGAATTAAAAAAAATACGCCGTCTTGTATGGTGAATCTGACGTTTTACAATTTTCATATTAGGCAAAAAATTCGAGATACTTTACTTAAAAATTAAATAATTCTTATTTTTATATTCCTTAGAAACTAAACAATGCCGTTTTTTTATATAGTAAATAATTAAAATTTGGAAAACTTCCATAAACACGCTTGCTATTAAAAAAAAAAGGAATTTATTTTTTAATATTTATAAAACTATTATTTAATAATTTTGCGCGCTGTCTATTAATAACCCTAATTAAAATAATATATGGTAGTGAAAAATTTATTATTAATAATTTGCCAATATAACACAAAAAAGTAGCTTTTTTAAATTTATAAATAGAAAGAATAACGAATTTGCAAGATCCCTTTAAAATAAAATTTTTTATTTTATTAATAAATCAATTGTAACTTCTCTTTCATCTGAAATAATAATTGAATTTTTAACCCGCGAATGCTAGGGGGAGTAATTTGAAACGCAAATGCTACCGTTGGGTCCCTACGGACCTCAATTCTAAACCTTTATAACTTCATAGTTTCAAAGCTATAAACTTTATTTTTTATTATTTTAAAGGAAAATGTGCTCTTTGAATATAAACTTATATAAGTTATCAGTAATGTAAATTGTAATTTTTAATAACATAGAAAAAATCTGAAAATTAGGATTTTTTCAATTTTCTATATTCCATTAAATAAATCTTGTAAATCAACTAAATATATCAATATTGTTAATTAAATCGTGTTTTCAAGTTTAGTAAAACATTATAAGAAAGATTCATAATAAAAAATAATTTTTAGCTAATATTTGCCTTAAAAACTAGATATTTCATATAGAATAAAAATTAATTCATATCAACATTATACAATAAAATTTAATATACCTAATATGTAAAAAAAACTATTATCAAAAAATACATAGAAAATAAAGCTGCAATTTTTCAGTTAAAATTTACATTGAGGCAACATGGTTTCAAACACTGAAATTGACCATGAAGGGTCCATACGGACTCCATTAGAATTTATAGCTTCTAAAAAAATTTATTATTAGACGACCTAATTTTCTTTACTAGTTTTGTTTATTATATATTTATGTCACAAAAATTTGGACCATAATATAAAATATTTTAGAAGATATTCAAAATTCAAGATGTGCTGGGGTTCATTTAGACCCGAAATCTCATCGCGGGTTAAGTTTATCCAACTCAAACATGCACATTTAGGGTATACAAAATACTCCTACTTTAAAATGCAATAATTCGGTTGAAAAAAAATAAGTATAAAACAAAAATTAGTTGTTTAATATGTAAAATTTTACAATATTTTTTAGTTTATGAATCTGATTTTTTTCAAATTTATTTTTGATTTTCAGAATATGAGACAACCAGAAAAAAGGTCGGTATAAAATCCAAATAATGGTTAGCTAAATGATTAATTATTTATATATCTAGAGTTATCAAAGCTCTATCAAATCCAAGCATTTTCATTTTTACAAAATTTGAGCTCAGTTTACTCATTGTCCACACATTTAAATAAAAAGGTTTGTCCAAATATTATGATAATTTTAAAAAAATAAACTAGAATAGATTAAAAATCGTATAAATAATTTTTTATTAAAGGGTCACTTTTGGTTTAAGACATATTTTTATGGGTAGAGGAGGCAAAAAAATGGTTAAAGTACAAATAGTATTAAAAATGTTGGCTTAAATCCAACGACCTAATAGGGAGAAATATTAAACATTTAATCAAAGTGCAAACGAGTAATTAGATTTTAAAAAACTCTACATAAAGGAAATTGTATATTTTGTTCAAATTTAAGGAGAATTCTATATAAATTTAATATATCTGTTTCTTTTAAAATTGAATTTAAAAACAAACTTATCTCAAATTTATAAACTTTTTTAAAGAATTATGGCTAAAAACCTGTAAGTTACACATTATCAAAAATAAAGGAAAAAGCTTAATAAAATATTATGGCTTTATTTCTACTATTTTCGTTTGAATTTAACTAAATTCGAAGATTTAAAAAATTGACGCTTTTTGGGACGTCAGGATACCACAGATAATCTTTTGTTCCAAATTAATTAAACTTTTCACCTGAAAAAAAATAGAAAAATTTTTATTTATAGCTTTAATGTCCACATATAAGCTAAAAAAAGTCTGGTGCACAAACTTCTACAGGACAAAATTTTTGGAACAAAATTAAAATATTATATTAAAGTTATTTTATATTCAATTCAAAAATTTATAGTTTTTACGTCTTATTTGTGCTTTCCCGGTAGTTTTTATATTGGCAAATGCTAAAACGATTAGAACTTAGGGAAAGATAAAAGTCTTGATCTGATATTATTTAATATATACCTAATAACACAGGTAATATTTATGTCAGAAACGTGATTATGAAAACATAAAAGAATGCATCCCCATGATGGCCTAATCTCATCTTTGTTTTTTGTTTTTCTTAGTTTCTTCCGTCTTTGGCTCCTTAGATCCGTCTATAACGAAAAATGGCCTTTTTTGACCAAATTGACAGATCTAAATACACCCTAAAAAGAATTTTAAAAATTTTTTTTGTATATAAAAATCCCTTGTAACTTATATTTTTAATCACAAAAAAATGGAAAAATAAATTTTATTAATATATCAAGCTCTTACATCGGCATTTAGATAATACAAAATAGTTCGCGTCCAAACTTAAATACGACACGATATATTATCGGTTTTTGAAAATATTATTTGAAGTTTAAATTTAACAATTTAACTATTGTAAACATGCAAAAATAAAATTTCAATTTATTTTTGTTTTTGAATCTTTTTTGGTTTTTTAACCTTTTTTCCTAAAATTTTAATGTTTATACCTGACTAACTAAGTTTGATTAGGAAAAACGGTAAACGGATTTGATATTCCCTAAGATGGTAGGTTTGATCTCTGTAGTTAACTCATAACTCTCAGAAAATTGTTGACCTGTGTAATAACAGAATTGTAATATACCTATCTACTCGACCGACCCGCCCTATTCTGTGTAGATAGTTTGACTTTTCGTCCGGGAGTGTGACATTGATTGTGTAAGGTAAACCAGTCACGTGGATACCCCGGGCAGCCACATCCGTGCAAATCAAAAATTTTATCGTCCCTGGTGCAAAAAAAGGAAAAAAACAAAATCAAAATAAAATTAGGTGGCAAATATGGTACTAGCCACATTTAATAGGCCAGTGTCGATAAAAATATGGTCAATGTCATGTGGCCAGCGACCACTAAATTTTTAATCACGATCGCAAAAAATTGATAATGATCACAATAAATTGATCATGATAGAAAAAGTTTAAAATAAAAAAAAAATTTATTAATTAATAGTTATATTAAAAGTGGATTTGTTACTGTTTTTTTATAAAAAATACCTGTAAACTTTTTTTTAAATATTTTTGTCAACTCTACGATGGCTCTTTAAAATGCTGTTAACATCTTTAAATAATTGTCTCATAAAGTTTAAAAATTCATTTGTAGATGGATCAAAAAAACGGCTTTTAAACGAGTTAAACAAAAGGAAATTTTGTATAAATTCAACACACATGTATTCTTGATCATGATCAATTATTTGTGATAATGATCATTTTTTTGCTATATGATTACGATTAAAAATTTCCTGGTCAATAGCCATATGTTATGTGAACATAGACAATTTTTCATCGACACTTACGACTTAATAGTAGCCAATGAGAAGGAATTTTAGGCGATTTTTGCACAACTTAGGAATAATAGGTAAAAAGGTTAATTAATATAATCAGCAAAACGAAAATCTAAACCTTTTTTAAAATTATCAAGATTAGTTCTTCTTTCCTGTGGGTTTCTATCGGCATGCAGGCAAGCACATGAATAAGGATTATTACGAGCTAAAGCCCCTATAGGTATTTTACAAATTATTAATACAAGTTGCTATAATTCTTAAAAAAACATTTTTTATGAAAAATTATTAATAAAACAATAAGAAAACCTCCACCAGCCTTTAACAAGTATTGCTCTAAGTTATCGCAATCTATTTTCGTACGACAAAAGATAATACATTTGTCCATTTTGTGCTCATTTATAGCTCTTAACGTATATTCTGCTTTAAGAATTTTAGTTGCTTCGGAAAATGTTTCTATAAGCATATAATAATTTTAATTTATCTTGATTATTTATTTCGTGGCTTATGTTAATTAAGTTAAAAACCTCTATTGTTAAACATAGGTCCGATGCGATCTTTAGCATGAATTCCGTCAGTTTTTATTGGATTTTTGATACGTTCCCAAAGTCGATCTCGACGTGGATCAACAATGACGACCTAACCAATATTGATATAAAATATTGTCCTTAATATTAAAAATACACCTACTTAAAATGTTTTATTCAAATAAAAACAAAAAATTAGAAAACGAGACGCTCTTTTGTTATGCGATATAATAAATATTTATAGATATTTACCACATGGTGAACCGTTTCGGGAACACTATCCTGACCCTTGAGGTCCACCCAAGTGGGAAAGCGCATAATTTTGTCGGCAAGTTTTTTCACGTCAAAGTTGTGCAAGGTAGCAGAGCAAACAATCATTTGAAGGCGAACATTCCCTAATGAATTCACTATTTTACCGTGAATATCTTGGATTAGATTAGAATGCCCTAAACATTAAAAAGATATGATTAAATAACACCCAAATACTTAATTATGAAACCATCTGGACTCTTAATTACCAATTTTTTCTATGTTTTGTATTTAGAGATTTTCGCCCTGCTATAAACATTTATAAATCAAAATGTCAAAAAGAACTTTTAATGAACTAACTATCATTTTTTGTAAGAATTTAGTTACTACTTATTTCAACAAAAACACAATATTGACCGATTTTTTTTATTTTATGAATAAAAATAAAAAATAAATTTTGTATTTTAAAAATATTATTTTAAAGGTCCTAATGTTTAATTCATGCATGATCTAATAAAAATAATGGTTAAATTTTAACTAACCTGATATTAGACATATCGATAATAACTTCCGGTCCAGATAATGATAATTGAGAAATAAGAATTTTTCCCTAGTTTCAAAACAATTAACCTTTTCGTACAGAACCCATTATTTATGGTCAAACTTTAAAAAAAATCCCGAGTAAATTTCTACTTCTCTTTTAATTTGTTCAAAGTTGTGTTAAAAATATTTAATTAGGCAAACTTAAAAACATTTTATGATAAAAATTTTTTTAATATTAACTTTTTCAGCAAAATTACTTGATAAAAAAAATGTCTAAAATTAAAAATGTTAAGCAATTCAAAAAAAAATTGGCTAAATAAGAGTTATTGGCTTAAAATATATATTTTGTCTTTAAAAGTGATCCGGCGGTTAAACCTTATAAAACGATAAAAGAATATGATAAAGGTCATAAAATACTATTAAAATAATTGCCGTAGCTTATAAAATTTTTGGTTTATATATGTTATAAACTATAAAAAATTATAATGCCCTAAATAATTGTTTTTTGAATATTTTTAGTTTGTCTCGAAGTTAAATGTCCACTTTGGAATTTTGTACCCGTTGGCTGGTAAACAAAAAAAAACCATCATGACATATACCAATATATATTATCCTTATTTTGAATCCAATAAGGCGACCTTAGTTGAATTTTTAAGACCAGAGGTAAAATAAATTTAGTTATTAAAAAATTGAAAATAATGGAACTTATATTGAAACGCTAACTGCGCCTATTTCTCTTCAAAAAAACATATAAAATTTTTCATAGCTCAACAGAGCCGTATTGATGACTGTAAATTTGTTAAAAAAATGTTATTTATAGAGATATTGTTAATGTTTTTTTTCACTTATATAGTTAGTTTATAAAATTAACACCTTGAGACAGAAGTCCATCAGCTTCATCAAGTACAAAAAACCGGCAACGCGCTAAATTTAAAGCCCCAGTCGATATCAGGTCTTGAAGCCGTCCGGGCGTGCCTATAACAATATCGACTCCCGCTTCGAGAGCAGCAATTTGAGCACTACTGTTTGATCCACCGACTACGAGAAGGTCCCTAAACACAAAATAATATGAAAAATATTAAAATCTAACGGATACAATTTCATGTTAATAATTTAGTTTTAGAGATATAACATGCAAATAAGCTCATTTTATCTGATTCAAAAAAATTAACATCAGTTTTTACACAAACTTAGCAACTCGCGACAACGGTCAATTTTTTTTTTGTAAAAGCCTTTACTTACTAACAATTTTCTCATAATTCAATTTTTAAAATGTGCAAAAAATAATTTTTTATTTAAAAATTGCTGTATGGTAAATTTTTTGGTTTACCAATACTTGAATCTATAATCAAATAGTGTTTAAGGGAATCATATGGTGACGTAAATTAAAATAAATGAATGTTGACATAATACTTTATAACGGGATCAACAATGTGACGTTTAAAGGCCTCAATAACTTTGTGAGTTTGTTCGGCAAGTTCACGGGACGGTTCGATAATAAGAGCATGGGGTCCATTCGCCTTTTTACGCGTGGATTGATGACCATTGACTTGATCAGTTCCACCTAAATATAAATTAATAACGTAGCAACGTTATCTGGTAAATTTTAATATATATACTAACAGAAATTTATTTATTTATTACATTTAGAAAAATTTAAACAACAAAATAAGGAAAGTAAATCCTTCATCAAACATTTTTTTTAAAATATAGTTACTAGTGGGCATGAAATTTTCAATAACGTCAGGCGAGGCCTGACACAACGGAGTGTATTCAGCGGGAAGATGTTGAAATGGTTGGTCGCCAAAATTTACTTTGACAGCGGAATTTTTAATACATACAGCTGGAAAGAGGGCGGTTACGCTAATATGCTCAGGAATTTGGTAGGCTACGCCATAATCATCACCTTAAATATTTTTCACATTATTATTAGATTACAAAAATGTGTATATTAAAAATGTCATCTATAGGTAAAAATTCATAACCATTTTTGGAAAACCGAATGGTGTAGTCCTGAGTATTCAGCATACAACCAACAACATCGCCAAATGTATACGATTCGCCATATGTGTCAAATTGTCTGTTAAATGATTTTTTCCCGGTACCCCCATAGCCAAAACCAAAACGGTCGGTCCCTAAGCAACAAAAAAGTGTCCAAATAAAATTTAGATTAAAATAAATATTTATAAAAAATAAAATGTATAATGAAAACTTTATATAAAAAATAAAATTAATATTTATTGTGTAAATAAAGCCACTAGACCTATATAAATACAATAGTATTTTTACATTTATGTGTCACATTTTTGCAAATAATTTTCCATATATGTTTATGTGTACCAATATGTTTTGATATCGAATATTTATATAAAATACAAAAAATACATAATATTTAAATATATGTTTTTATATAACCCAATCAAATTATAAATAATGACCTTACCCAAATCAAGAGTGGCATGAGATGTTGACCAACCAACACGAACAACACAGCTTTCTGTTGAAATAGTAACCTCGTAATATAATTTTGCACCAGACCCTCCTTTTTTATTTAGAATTATGCCTTTATTTGCACGGCACCCTAACCATAATTGGCTTTTATTTTCACAAATTACGCCCGTGGCATGGATTGCTTTAATAAAAAAATAAAATGCTAAATTTCACAAAGCTAATTTATATGAAAAGGTTGATAGTTATGTATATGTTTCTTAAATATATAATTTAATAAAAGAACTAATGTTTACATAATCCGGGTCGTTTGTCAGCTTGATTTAAGGCCCAATTTTTAGCTAAAAAAAAATAATTATTTTAATTAAAATAAAATAACACAAATCAACAAATTTTTGAGATAATTCAGGGACCAGACCTGCTATTCTAAATTTTTTTTAATAATTTACCGTTCTTTCATAAACTTTGTAAGCCAGCTAAAAACATTCATTTTAAAAATATGTTAAAAAAAACAAAAAATATTTATATTGAATTTTTTTTTATTTACAGTAGATAAACTGTAATTCAAGCTTTAAATAATTTAAAATATTTTAATTTCAAAACCGATATATATTGCGGCAAGGTCGGCCCCCAAATATTCTGCATAACATAAAGGTTGATCTTAACAATTTTGATCCAATTTGGCCATTTTGATATATCCCTAAGACATAAGCAACTGAAAGACTTTTGAATAGAATATCTCAGTCGGGACCCGAAAGCCCGTTCGGCCCGGGCCCGCCCGGCCAGAAATGCCGGGCCGGGCCGGGCCTAAATAGAAAATTTTAGTCGGGCGGGCCGGGCCTTATTATTTACTTTTCCGGGCCAAAAATTTTCGTGATATGACCATATTTTAAGCGCTTGGCGCAAATCCTAATTGTAAATCTCTGGTTTTATTTAGTTTTGGGTATATTTTCCCTCAAAAGTTCAAATATGACAGTTATGAAAAAAATTGCTGGTTATAACAAAACGCATTCAACTTTTTAAGCCTGAACCTTGCAATGAAAACTAATCTTAACATTAACACTGACCCTAACTTAATCTAACACTAACCCTTAACCTTTAACACCACTTTATTTGACAAATGTAAACTTTTCTTCCTACGAAGGGGGCAGGTGGGAAGATGATGATGTTAGGACAGAAGACGAATCAGCAACATATTTAAATCTACCACCGCAGTACGTAAATGATCAAAATCTTTTACAATGGTGGGATAATAATAAAATACTCTTGCCCAAATTAAATAGTTACGCAAACAAAATCTTTGCCACTTCAGCAAGCTCCTGCACTGCAGAACGTACATTTACAGCCGGTCAGATATTTACCAAAAGAAGAAACCGTTTAGGCCAGGAAAAACTGGATTATTTACTTTTTTTAAATGATTATTATAAATCAAATGATACATTTAATATAAATAATAGCAATGTATTTGATGTTTATTTGTTTATAGTATTCACAAACATGTTACGGGCCCATATTTATAGATTCGGGCCGGGCCGGACTGGGCCTTTAAAAAAAACATCGGGCCGGGCCGGGCCGAAAATAAAAATTTTGGTTTTGGGCCGGGCCACACATAAAAAATTTTCGGGCGGGCCGGGCCTTAAAAATTCGGCCCGTTGAGAACACTAATATGAGATAAAACCATCATGGGGACTATTTTTCTCCAGTATCATAAGTTTTTTAACTCATTGATTTTTTGTCGATTAGGTTATAACAAGGGTTATAACAATTATATAAATAATATCAAGGAATAGCATGTTAATTGTATTTTAGATATTAACATTATTTACTTATTGATTGAGCTTTAAACCCCTTTCCTTCTTTAATTTCTTTTAAGGTTTCGTAGACAATCTGAATAATTGGTAAGCAAAATGCCTAAAAATAAAAATTAAATAAACTTTTAAAAATTTTAAAACTAAAATGTTTATTACAAGCAAAAATTATATAATAATTATACTCAATATAAAATAAAAAACACGGCGTGCGGTTGGCGCAACTGGCGCAAAGGTTCGTCTTAGGCGCGCTTCGCACGCTTTGACTCGCTTCGCACACCTTGACTCGCTCGTCTGGACCCCGCGATTCGTGAGGAGGCACTTCGCGCCTCGACTGTTTGCTTATATAAACCAGGGATGCGTCTAGGGTAGGCCCATTGTAGTCGCGGGCGCCCCCACTAGGCTTAAAGGATGCGGGTAACGCCGTGCATATTCAAACCCTATTTTATGCCTAAGGCGGGCCATTTTAGACACGGGCGCGCCCTGGGGGCTTGGCAGAAGCCGAGGATGCAGCTTATTACGGACATAGATGTAAATATGTAGCACTGAAATGCTGAAGTGGCAACCGTGGTTCTTAAATGCTTATTGCTAATAGAATAGACCACGGGGCCAGGTTTATCAAAGAGGCTTGAAGTATGAGTACTTAATATTAATTAAAGGATGAAGTAATACGTAAAATATATAGAGTAAATCAAAGTCGGGATCCGAAAGTTCGGCCGGCCCAGTGCCTGCCCACCCGAAAAGTGGGCCGGACCTAAATTTGAAAAAAAAATACGGGCCGGGCCGGGCCAAACTTTAAATCTCATATTGATTGACTTATTTTTTATTTATTAACAAAAACTAAAGATAATTGTTATCACACTATAAAGTGTATAACTTCTACACTCAGTATTTTATTGATAACATCAGACAAAATTTGGACGGCCTTAAGCACCATTTATGGCAACTATCGTTTTTAATCAAGTTTTTGGTGCTTTAAATGGAATCATAGCCAATGCCTCGGATATGCTTTTTTGTCTATATCATAAAACTAATGGGTAGTAACAAAAGTTTAAAAATATGTTTAGATTACGGAAACATTTATAAACGTAAAGTATTTAATTTTTTTGTTTTTGTAAAATTAGTGGTTTTCGTCATAAAATCCTTTTTGTGATCTCAAATAACTTTAAAGTAAATTGCTATTAAGTTATAACCTTATTTATATGTTTTTTATAATTAATCTAAATATGCTAGATTTTTTGGAAAATTTATAAAATATTAAAAATTTGTAGATTCTTATCTGAATTTTGGACGCAGTATAAAAAATTGGAGGCATTGGGAAAAAAATTCCGGGGCAAGTATATTCTTTACAAAACCTTGTAAAAATTGTTTATGTTGTTTTTTTTGTTGTCCTGTGTAATTTTAAAACAAAACTTAATTTAACAATAGTACATACCTTTATGCTACTCAACAATTTATTTCTGTTTTTTAACAATTATTTTGCACAGGTCAACAAATACCAATAATGTCAAAAACGTGAATTTTATGAAAACATAAAAGAATGCATCCCCATGATGGCCTAATCTCATATATATTTTTTGTTTTTCTTAGTTTCTTCCGTCTTTGGCTCCTTAAATCCGTCTATAACGAAAAATGGCATTTTTGGCCGAATTGACAGATCTAAATATACCCTAAAAAAATTTAAAAATCTTTTTTGCATATAAAAATCCCTTGTAACTTATATTATTAATCGCAAATAATGGAAATAAATTTTATTAATATATCAAGCTTTTACATCGGCATTTAGATAATACAAAATATTTCGCGTCCAAATTTAAATACGACACGATATATTATCGATTATCAATAAAAATATTATTAGAGGTTTAAATTTAACAGTTTAAATATTGTAAATATGCAAAAATAAAATTTCAATTTACTTTTGTTTTTGAATCTTTTTTAATTTTTTGACCTTTTTTTCTAAAATTTTCAATGTTTATAACCGACTAACTAAGTTTGATTAGGAAAAACGGTAAACGGATTTGATATCCCCTAAGATGGCAGGTTTGATCTCTGTAGTTAACTCATCTCAAAAAATTGTTGACTTGTTGTATAACCTAAATGTTGATATAAGGTATATTTAAAATTTTATTTCTCATTTATAAAATATATAAGCTACAACTGATTTTAATATGTAAAAAAATCAAATTTTTTCTCTTTAGGGGTATTCCTGAGGTCGCAAAAGTTGTTAATTTAATCAAATAAGACCATTTTTTGCTATAAACCTAAGTATATAGCCGAAGGCGAAATTTTGGAAAACAGAAATTATATAAGAGATAAGGCCTTCATGGGGATCATTTTAATTCAAAGTCAAAACTTTCTTTTTTTCAGATATTAATATTTGTCGAGCTGTGCTTTGCAAATGAAAATCTGTAATAGCACTGTGTTCGATTATCCCAAATGTAATAAAGGCTTGGGCAATGCCACCTTAACTTAATACGTCAACTTGGATATAAGAGAGAATGGGGCGAAATGAAAAATGCATTTTTCTTCTCCAAAAATAAATATATTTTCTTATACTTCAGATATAAATAAGATCTTTAAGCAGACCAACTATTTTGATCATTTTTTGTATGGGTATACATTTGAAAAAATCTACTAAATGTGAACAATATAAAATTAGGTGTAAAAAATTATGAATGGGCTCGTTTTAAATGTAAAAAATACAATTAAACTTTATATGCCCTCTTTGTAATTAATTTTAAATAAATGTAATAAATTACAAATAATATATGGTCAATTCCACCTCAATCCAGCAAGTCCGGGAGGGGTACCCCTTTTGATTTGGCTGAAATTTTGCATGGAGGTAGTATCTAAGAGTATCTCATAATCTGGAAATTTTTTTTGACCGGAAGTGATTTTTGACGGAGATAGGGGCAAAAGAAAAAAAAATTGCAAGGTGAATTTTCACATTTGATGCAACTTTGCGAGGTTATAAGTCAAAAAGTATTATAGCTAGAGACTTAATTTTTTTTTTATTTTGAAGAGGACAATAAGGGCTATCTTGCATGTGTTTATTATTTTAAAATTATTTTTTTGAAATTTTACAATTTTGTAAAGAACATTCAATTTGATATAACTAAAAAAACGTTTATTTGAATTTCTTAAAAAATTGCTGAAATACAGTCCTTAGTATTCATTATTAATATGTGAACTCAAAAGTATGGGACCGACTAGACTTTTTGAAAAATTCAAAAAAAAAATTTTTTTTTTGATTTTTAGACAAAAATTTGCTCCCTGTACTATATAAAAATATTTAAAAGTGCCAAATTTGTTTATATATAAGAAGTTAGACATAGGGGCAAGTATGTTAGGCTATAACAGTTTTATTAATTTGATTCAAACTATTGTCAATTTTGGAAAGAAAAGGGGAACTTCAGAACAAAAAAATTGGTAATTTTCAGTATTTTACTCCTATCTTCTAAGCCGACTTTCTGGGTCACTACAAAACCAATTTGAAAATTTAAAATTGCATTTTATACATAAAACATAACTATATAACATAAATTTCCCCCAACATTTTTTAACGTACCCATAGCTTTTTATAAAATAAAAACCAAAGTTTGCCAGGTTTTTTGAAATTTTAAGGTGTAAAAAATAAAAACTTAAAATTTTTATGCTTATATATGTTAACTTTTACTAGTCATTTTTAGTTTGATGAACAATATTAGAATATGTACATAATTCTCAATATTTATCCTCGGCAAAATTCAAAAAATTTGTTAAATATATTGTATAAAAAAAAATTTAAGAGGATTTTAGAAAAAATAATAAGGTTAAAAAATTTGTAAAAATTTATTTTTTTCTATTATTTAATAGTTTTTAAATAAAACAGCCACAACAACGTTAAATCTTAAAATAAATAAATTAGAATATATTTGGCTTATTTAGAATATTATGATTCAACAGATTTTCTTTTTTTATGATTATCAACAAACTTAAAATAAACGTAAAAAGTCAATTATTTTATGAAAGATAGTGATATATATATATATATATTTATATATGGTCAATTCCACCTCAATCCAACAAATCCGGGAAGGGTACCCCTTTTGATTTAGCTGAAATTTTGCATGGAGGTAGTATCTAAGGGTATCTCATAATCTGAGAATTTTTTTTGACCGGAAGTGATTTTTGACGGAGATAGGGGCAAAAGAAAAAAAAATTGCAAGGTGAATTTTCACATTTGATGCAACTTTGGGAGGTTATAAGTCAAAAAGTATTATGGCTAGAGACTTAATTTTTTTTTTATTTTGAAGAGGACAACAAGGGCTATCTTTCATGTGTTTATTATTTTAAAATTATTTTTTTAAAATTTTACAATTTTGTAAAGAACATTTAGTTTGATATAACAAAAAAAACGTATTTTTGAATTTCTTAAAAAATTGCTGAAATACAGTCCTTAGTATTCATTATTAATATGTGAACTCAAAAGTATGGGACCGACTAGACTTTTTAAAAAATTCAAAAAAAAAAAATTTTTTTTTTGATTTTTAGACAAAAATTTGCTCCCTGTACTATATTAAAATATTTAAAAGTGCCAAATTTGTTTATATATAAGAAGTTAGACATGGTGGCAAGTATGTTAGGCTATAACAGTTTTATTAATTTGATTCAAACTATTGTCAATTTTGGAAAGAAAAGGGGAACTTCAGAACAAAAAAATTGGTAATTTTCAGTATTTTACTCCTATCTTCTAAGCCGACTTTCTGGGTCACTACAAAACCAATTTGAAAATTTAAAATTGCATTTTATACATAAAACATCACTATATAACATAAATTTCCCCCAACATTTTTTAACGTACCCATAGCTTTTTATAAAATAAAAGCCAAAGTTGGCCAGGTTTTTTGAAATTTTAAGTTGTAAAAAATAAAAACTTAAAATTTTTATGCTTATATATGTTAACTTTTACTAGTCATTTTTAGTTTGATGAACATTATTAGAATATGTACATAATTCTCAATATTTATCCTCGGCAAAATTCAAAAAATTTGTTAAATTTATTGTATAAAATAAAATTTAAGAGGATTTTAGAAAAAATAATAAGGTTAAAAAATTTGTAAAAATTTATTTTTTTCTATTATTTAATAGTTTTTAAATAAAACAGTCTCAACAACGTTAAATCTGACAAAAACAAATAAAATAGAATATATTTGGCCTATTTAGAATATTATGATTCAACAGATTTTCTTTTTTTATGATTATCAACAAACTTAAAATAAACGTAAAAAGTCAATTATTTTATGAAAGATAGTGATATGGTTTTTTGATATTATAATTACATAAAAGAAGTCAATTTTAGGGTTAAACAACCTTAAATGATTATAACGGGCAGAATTAGCTTCAATGATGAATTTTAAGACTAAATATTAGACCCAATTTAATATAAACAAAATATAGACATTCAGTCTTTTTAACTAATTTTTACAAATGCCAAATATGTTTTTGAAAGGCTATTTAGAGCAAGGCACACCATATATATCTAACTGACCTTAATAAAGTTTAAAAACCAACAATTTTAGTTCCAATTACATTTTAATTTTATAATATAGACGCACTAAACCTATTAAAGAAAGAGGAAATATTACTATTACTTGATTCTATGGGCATATAGATTTGGGCATTGACCTAAAGTTTTTTATATCTAAATGCGTTCCTAACGAATTTTAACACAAGAATATGTTTTAATAATTATTACAAATTACAAATTTAATTAAAATAATAGAATGATTACATAATCTCCTTTTTTTGTAATTTACCTATCTCGTTCTTATAAGATTTTCTATACATAACATATACACTATTTTTTTAACACTTAAACAGGCAAATTTTGACTGATTATATAGGTTCTAAATATTATTAGTTAATTATACAAAAATAATAAAAAAATAAGCTTGCACAGACGAATACATTCTGCGTTAGTTTTTTGACACCTGAAAATTTGCTGTTTTTTGGCAAATTTAGGTATTTTTATTGTAGAAGCGTCAAAATCGAATGAAAAAAGGTGGGGCTATTATATGTTATTAGGCGATATTTTATCTATAAAATAAATGTTAAATATTAAAAAAAGATTGGCTGGTTAACCAGAAAGTCGATTTTGAAAACAGGCAAAATTTTCACTTTTTTCGGTTTTAAGGTTCACTTTTTCATTGTAAATTTAATAATGGTAGTAATTAATTAAATCAAACTATTATGGTCTAACATAATTGCCCATATGTCCTGCTTTTTGAATACTGTCAAATTTGGCACATTGGCATATTCTAATATGGTGCAAAGGGCATAAATGTGTCCCAAAATTAGTGCGAAAAATTGATTTTTTTTTAATTTTGTAAAAAGTCATGCCGGTCCCAAACTTTTTAAATCATATATTTATTAACATTATTAAGGGCCATATTATATAAATTTTTCAGAAAATTCAAAGATATGTTTTTTGAGCTATTTGTGTCTAAACTTAACTTTAATTTTTTAGTAACTTAAAAAAAAATTTTTTTAAATATTTTTTGCATCTAAGGTAGCCCTTATTACGATCTTCAAAATAAAAAAAAAATTATGACTCTAGCTACAATACTTTTGATGATACATGCGCGCAAAGTTGCCTCAAATTTTTTTTTGCAAAAAAAATAAAAAATATTTTTGCTCATATCTCGGTCAAAAATCACTTCCGGTCAAAAAAAATTTAGGTTTTTATCAGCACCCTAGGACTCTACCATTGTACCAAATTTCAGCCAAAACTGAGACTTGAAGGGAAAAAGTTTGTCGATTTGAGGTGGAATTGACCATATATATATATATATGGTCAATTCCACCTCAAATCGACAAACTTTTTCCCTTCAAGTCTCAGTTTTGGCTGAAATTTGGTAATATGGTAGGGTCCTAGGGTGCTGATAAAAACCTAAATTTTTTTTGACCGGAAGTGATTTTTGACCGAGATATGAGCAAAAATATTTTTCATTTTTTTGCAAAAAAAAAATTTGAGGCAACTTTGCGCGCATGTATCATCAAAAGTATTGTAGCTAGAGTCATAATTTTTTTTTTATTTTGAAGATCGTAATAAGGGCTACCTTAGATGCAAAAAATATTTAAAAAATTTTTTTTTTAAGTTACCAAAAAATTAAAGTCAAGTTTAGACACAAATAGCTCAAAAAACGTATCTTTGAATTTTCTGAAAAATTTATATAATATGGCCCTTAATAATGTTAATAAATATATGATTAAAAAAGTTTGGGACCGGCATGACTTTTTACAAAATTTAAAAAAATCAATTTTTTGCACTAATTTTGGGACCTATTTATGCCCTTTGCACTATATTAGAATATGCCAATGTGCCAAATTTGACAGTATTCAAAAAGCAGGACATATGGGCAATTATGTTAGACCATAATAGTTTGATTTAATTAATTACTACCATTATTAAATTTACAATGAAAAAGTGAACCTTAAAACCAAAAAAAGTGAAAATTTGGCCTGTTTTCAAAATCGACTTTCTGGTTAACCAGCCAACCTTTTTTAATATTTAACATTTATTTTATAGATAAAATATTGCTTAATAACATATAATAGCCCCACCTTTTATCACTCGATTTTGACGCTTCTACAATAAAAATACCTAAATTTGCCAAAAAACAGCAAATTTTTAGGTGTCAAAAAACTAACGCAGATTTTATTCGTCTGTGCAAGCTTATTTTTTTATTATTTTGGCAAAATTATCTAAAAATATCTAGAACCTATATAATCAGTCATATTTTGCCTGTTAAAGTGTTAAAAAAATAATATATATGTTATGTATAGAAAATCTTAAAAGAACTAGATAGGTAAATTATAAAAAAATGAGATTATTAAATCATTTCATTATTTTTATTAAATTTGTTATTTAATGTATTTATTAAAACACATTTTTGTGTTAAAACTCGTAAGGAACGCATTTAGTTATAAAAAACTTTAGGTCAATGCCCAAATCTATATGCCCATAGAATCAAGTAACAGTAATATTTCCTCTTTCTTTAATAGGTTTAGTGCGTCTATATTATAAAACTAAAATGTAATTGGAACTTAAATTGTTGGTTTTTAAACTTTATTAAGGTCAGTTAGATATATATGGTGTTCCTTGCTCTAAATAGCCTTTCAAAAACTTATTTGGCATTTGTAAAAATTAGTAAAAAAGACTGAATGTCTATATTTTGTTTATATTAAATTGGGTCTAATATTTAGTCTTAAAATTCATCATTGAAGCTAATTCTGCCCGTTATAATCATTTAAGGTTGTTTAACCCTAAAATTGACTTCTTTTATGTAGTTATAATATCAAAAAACCATATCACTATGTTTCATAAAATAATTGACTTTTTACGTTTATTTTAAGTTTGTTGATAATCATAAAAAAGAAAATCTGTTAAATCATAATATTCTAAATAGGCCAAATATATTCTATTTTACTTATTTTTGTCAGATTTAACGTTGTTGAGGCTGTTTTATTTAAAAACTATTAAAAAATAGAAAAAATAAATTTTTACAAATTTTTTAACCTTATTATTTTTTCTAAAATCCTCTTAAATTTTTTTTTATCCAATAAATTTAACAAATTTATTTAATTTTTCCGAGGATAAATATTGAGAATTATGTACATATTCTAATATTGTTCATTTAACTAAAAATGACTAGTAAAAGTTAACATATATTAGCATAAAAATTTTAAGTTTTTATTTTTTACACCTTAAAATTTCAAAAAACCTGGCAAACTTTGGTTTTTATTTCATAAAAAGCTATGGGTACGTTAAAAATGTTGGGGGAAATATATGTTATATAGTGATGTTTTATGTATAAAATGCAGTTTTAAATTTTCAAATTGGTTTGGTAGTGACCCAGAAAGTCGGCTTTGAAGATAGGAGTAAAATACTGAAAATTACCAATTTTTTTGTTCTAAAGTTCCCCTTTTCTTTCCAAAATTGACAATAGTTTGAATCAAATTAATAAAACTGTTATAGCCTAACATATTTGCCCCTATGTCTAACTTCTTATATATAAACAAATTTGGCACTTTTAAATATTTTAATATAGTACAGGGAGCAAATTTTTGTCTAAAAATCAAAAAAAAAAATTTTTTTTTTGAATTTTTTAAAAATCTAGTTGGTCCCATACTTTTGAGTTCACATATTAATAATGAATACTAAGGACTGTATTTCAGCAATTTTTTAAGAAATTCAAAAAATACGTTTTTTTAGTTATATCAAATTGAATGTTCTTTACAAAATTGTAAAATTTCAAAAAAAATAATTTTAAAATAATAAACACATGCAAGATAGCCCTTATTGTCCTCTTCAAAATAAAAAAAAAATTAAGTCTCTAGCTATAATACTTTTTGACTTATAACCTCGCAAAGTTGCATCAAATGTGAAAATTCACCTTGCAATTTTTTTTTCTTTCGCCCCTATCTTCGTCAAAAATCACTTCCGGTCAAAAAAAATTTCCAGATTATGAGATAACCTTAGATACTACCTCCATGCAAAATTTCAGCCAAATCAAAAGGGGTACCCCTCCCGGACTTGCTGGATTGAGGTGGAATTGACCATATATATATATATATATATATGGTCAATTCCACCTCAAATCGACAAACTTTTTCCCTTGAAGTCTCAGTTTTGGCTGAAAATTGGTACACTGGTAGGGTTCTTGGGTGCTGATAAAAACCTAAATTTTTTTTGTCCGGAAGTGATTTTTGACCGAGATATGAGCAAAAATATTTTTTATTTTTTTGCAAAAAAAAAAATTTGAGGCAACTTTGCGCGCATGTATCATCAAAAGTATTGTAGCTAGAGTCATAATTTTTTTTTTATTTTGAAGATCGTAATAAGGGCTACCTTAGATGCAAAAAATATTTAGAAAAAATTTTTTTTAAGTTACCAAAAAATTAAAGTCAAGTTTAGACACAAATAGCTCAAAAAACGTATCTTTGAATTTTCTGAAAAATTTATATAATATGGCCCTTAATAATGTTAATAAATATATGATTTAAAAAGTTTGGGACCGGCATGACTTTTTACAAAATTTAAAAAATTTAATTTTTTGCCCTAATTTTGGGACATAATTATGCCCTTTGCACTATATTAGAATATGCCAATGTGCCAAATTTGACAGTATTCAAAAAGCAGGACATATGGGCAATTATGTTAGACCATAATAGTTTGATTTAATTAATTACTACCATTATTAAATTTACAATGAAAAAGTGAACCTTAAAACCGAAAAAAGTGAAAATTTTGCCTGTTTTCAAAATCGACTTTCTGGTTAACCAGCCAACCTTTTTTTAATATTTAACATTTATTTTATAGATAAAATATTGCTTAGTAACATATAATAGCCCCACCTTTTATCACTCGATTTTGACGCTTCTACAATAAAAATACCTAAATTTGCCAAAAAACAGCAAATTTTCAGGTGTCAAAAAACTAACGCAGATTGTATTCGTCTGTGCAAGCTTATTTTTTTATTATTTTGGCAAAATTATCTAAAAATATCTAGAACCTATATAATCAGTCATATTTTGCCTGTTAAGTGTTAAAAAAATAGTATATATGTTATGTATAGAAAATCTTAAAAGAACTAGATAGGTGAATTATAAAAAAATGAGATTATTAAATCATTTCATTATTTTTATTAAATTTGTAATTTAATGTATTTATTAAAACACATTTTTGTGTTAAAACTCGTAAGGAACGCATTTAGTTATAAAAAACTTTAGGTCAATGCCCAAATCTATATGCCCATAGAATCAAGTAACAGTAATATTTCCTCTTTCTTTAATAGGTTTAGTGCGTCTATATTATAAAACTAAAATGTAATTGGAACTTAAATTGTTGGTTTTTAAATTAAATTGACTTCTTTTATGTAGTTATAATATTAAAAAACCATATCACTATGTTTCATAAAATAATTGACTTTTTACGTTTATTTTAAGTTTGTTGATAATCATAAAAAAAGAAAATCTGTTAAATCATAATATTCTAAATAGGCCAAATATATTCTATTTTACTTATTTTTGTCAGATTTAACGTTGTTGAGGCTGTTTTATTTAAAAATTATTAATTAATAGAAAAAAATTAATTTTTACAAATTTTTTAACCTTATTATTTTTTCTAAAATCCTCTTAAATTTTTTTTTATCCAATAAATTTAACAAATTTTTTGAATTTTGCCGAGGATAAATATTGAGAATTATGTACATATTCTAATATTGTTCATCAAACTAAAAATGACTAGTAAAAGTTAACATATATTAGCATAAAAATTTTAAGTTTTTATATTTTACACCTTAAAATTTCAAAAAACCTGGCAAACTTTGGTTTTTATTTCATAAAAAGCTATTGGTACGTTAAAAAATGTTGGGGGAAATATATGTTATATAGTGATGTTTTATGTATAAAATGCAGTTTTAAATTTTCAAATTGGTTTGGTAGTGACCCAGAAAGTCGGCTTAGAAGATAGGAGTAAAATACTGAAAATTACCAATTTTTTTGTTCTAAAGTTCCCCTTTTCTTTCCAATATTGACAATAGTTTGAATCAAATTAATAAAACTGTTATAGCCTAACATATTTGCCCCTATGTCTAACTTCTTTTATATAAACAAATTTGGCACTTTTAAATATTTTAATATAGTACAGGGAGCATATTTTTGTCTAAAATTCAAAAAAAAAAAATTTTTTTTTTGAATTTTTTAAAAAGTCTAGTCGGTCCCATACTTTTGAGTTCACATATTAATAATGAATACTAAGGACTGTATTTCAGCAATTTTTTAAGAAATTCAAAAATACGTTTTTTTAGTTATATCAAATTGAATGTTCTTTACAAAATTGTAAAATTTCAAAAAAATAATTTTAAAATTATAAACACATGCAAGATAGCCCTTATTGTCCTCTTCAAAATAAAAAAAAAATTAAGTCTCTAGCTATAATACTTTTTGACTTATAACCTCGCAAAGTTGTATTAAATGTGAAAATTCACTTTGCAATTTTTATTTCTTTTGCCCCTATCTTCGTCAAAAATCACTTCCGGTCAAAAAAAATTTCCAGATTATGAGATACTCTTAAATACTACCTCCATGCAAAATTTCAGCCAAATCAAACGGGGTACCCTTCCCGGACTTGTTGGATTGAGGTGGAATTGACCATATATGGTCAATTCCACCTCAATCCAACAATATGGTCAATTCCACCTCAATCCAACAAGTCCGGGAAGGGTACCCCTTTTGATTTGGCTGAAATTTTGCATGATGGTCAATTCCACCTCAATCCAGCAAGTCCGGGAGGGGTACCCCTTTTGATTTGGCTGAAATTTTGCATGAAGGTAGTATCTAAGGGTACCTCATAATCTGGAAATTTTTTTTGACCGAAAGTGATTTTTGACGGAGATAGGGGCAAAAGAAAAAAAAATTGCAAGGTGAATTTTCACATTTGATGCAACTTTGGGAGGTTATAAGTCAAAAAGTATTATAGCTAGAGACTTAATTTTTTTTTATTTTGAAGAGGACAATAAGGGCTTTCTTTCATGTGTTTTATATTTTAAAATTATTTTTTTTAAATTTTACAATTTTGTAAAGAACATTTAGTTTGATATAACAAAAAAAACGTATTTTTGAATTTCTTAAAAAATTGCTGATATACAGTCCTTAGTATTCATTATTAATATGTGAACTCAAAAGTATGGGACCGACTAGACTTTTTGAAAAATTCAAAAAAAAAATTTTTTTTTTGATTTTTAGACAAAAATTTGCTCCCTGTACTATATTAAAATATTTAAAAGTGCCAAATTTGTTTATATATAAGAAGTTAGACATAGGGGCAAGTATGTTAGGCTATAACAGTTTTATTAATTTGATTCAAACTATTGTCAATTTTGGAAAGAAAAGGGGAACTTCAGAACAAAAAAATTGGTAATTTTCAGTATTTTACTCCTATCTTCTAAGCCGACTTTCTGGGTCACTACAAAACCAATTTGAAAATTTAAAATTGCATTTTATACATAAAACATAACTATATAACATAAATTTCCCCCAACATTTTTTAACGTACCCATAGCTTTTTATAAAATAAAAACCAAAGTTTGCCAGGTTTTTTGAAATTTTAAGGTGTAAAAAATAAAAACTTAAAATTTTTATGCTTATATATGTTAACTTTTACTAGTCATTTTTAGTTTGATGAACAATATTAGAATATGTACATAATTCTCAATATTTATCCTCGGCAAAATTCAAAAAATTTGTTAAATATATTGTATAAAAAAAAATTTAAGAGGATTTTAGAAAAAATAATAAGGTTAAAAAATTTGTAAAAATTTATTTTTTTCTATTATTTAATAGTTTTTAAATAAAACAGCCACAACAACGTTAAATCTTAAAATAAATAAATTAGAATATATTTGGCTTATTTAGAATATTATGATTCAACAGATTTTCTTTTTTTATGATTATCAACAAACTTAAAATAAACGTAAAAAGTCAATTATTTTATGAAAGATAGTGATATGGTTTTTTGATATTATAATTACATAAAAGAAGTCAATTTTAAGGTTAAACAACCTTAAATGATTATAACGGGCAGAATTAGCTTCAATGATGAATTTTAAGACTAAATATTAGACCCAAAATATAAACAAAATATAGACATTCAGTCTTTTTTACTAATTTTTACAAATGCCAAATATGTTTTTGAAAGGCTATTTAGAGCAAGGCACACCATATATATCTAACTGACCTTAATAAAGTTTAAAAACCAACAATTTAAGTTCCAATTACATTTTAGTTTTATAATATAGACTTACTAAACCTATTAAAGAAAGAGGGAAATATTACTGTTACTTGATTCTTTGGGCATATGGATTTGGGCATTGACCTAAAGTTTTTTATATCTAAATGCGTTCCTAACGAATTTTAACACAAGAATATGTTTTAATAATTATAACAAATTACAAATTTAATTAAAATAATGGAATGATTACACAATCTCCTTTTTTTGTAATTTACTATCTCGTTCTTATAAGATTTTCTATACATAACATCTATACTATTTTTTTAACACTTAAACAGGCAAAATATGACTGATTATATAGGTTCTAGATATTTTTAGATAATTATGCAAAATTAATAAAAAAATAAGCTTGCACAGACGAATACAATCTGCGTTAGTTTTTTAACACCTGAAAATTTGCTGTTTTTTGGCAAATTTAGGTATTTTTATTGTAGAAGCGTCAAAATCGAGTGAAAAAAGGTGGGGCTATTATATGTTATTAAGCGAAATTTTATCTATAAAATAAATGTTAAATTTTAAAAAAAGGTTGGCTGGTTAACCAGAAAGTCGATTTTGAAAACAGGCAAAATTTTCACTTTTTTCGATTTTAAGGTTCACTTTTTCATTGTAAATTTAATAATAGTAGTAATCAATTAAATCAAACTATTATGGTCTAATATAATTGCCCATATGTCCTGCTTTTTGAATACTGTCAAATTTGGCACATTGGCATATTCTAATATAGTGCCAAGGGCATAAATATGTCCGAAAATAAGGGCAAAAAATTGATTTTTTTAAATTTTTATAAAAAGTCATGCCGGTCCCAAACTTTTTAAATCATAAATTTATTAACAATATTAAGGGCCATATTTTATAAATTTTTCAGAAAATTCAAAGATACGTTTTTTGAGCTATTTGTGTCTAAACTTGACTTAAATTTTTTGGTAACTTAAAAAAAAATTTTTTTAAATATTTTTTGCGTCTAATGTAGCCCTTATTACGATCTTCAAAATAAAAAAAAAAATTATGACTCTAGCTACAATACTTTTGAGAACACATGCGCGCAAAGTTGCCTCAAATTTTTTTTATTGCAAAAAAATAAAAAATATTTTTGCTCATATCTCGGTCAAAAATCACTTCCGGACAAAAAAAATTTAGGTTTTTATCAGCACCCAAGAACCCTACCAGTGTACCAATTTTCAGCCAAAACTGAGACTTCAAGGGAAAAAGTTTGTCGATTTGAGGTGGAATTGACCATATATATATATTAATTAGATACTCATAATCAAACCAGATAGTTAATTATGTCAACTAATCTCCCCTATTCTTCAATGCAAAAACAAAAAGTTCAGCAACTTGTTTTTTAGAAATCACCTTAGATTTCCCGTAACAGCCACCAGTTAAAGAATGCGACTTTCATGCCACAAATATGGGGACAGCGGCAAATTTAATGATATATTATTCGTCCAATTATTAGTTATTAAATGCGTCCGCAAAAACATATTTAAAATTCAGGCTGTTTTTTCAATCGGGCAGAGGCGGGACTTAAATTAAATATTTTTGGTGGGCCAATTTACAATATCACGGCCCGGTTTTAACTCCTATGTTTTCAAAAACTGTCAAAAATATAGTATTTTAGACATCATTTTAAGACACCTGTTACATCTTTCAAAACTGGAAAAAAGGGTCTATCGGAGCACAAAAAACTAGCCAAAAAATTTGGGTAATCATATTAAGACTGCAGACTACATTTAGCACTTTAAATGTTATAAAAACTTTTTTTAAGGTTTTTTGTCATTTTTTAGCTATCATCTTTAACCACATTTTTAATGTAGCCAATAATTTATATAGAAAAAGCAAAATATAGCTATTAAGTAAGCGGTTAGAAAAAACCATCACCTAAAATTATCTTGAAAAATTTTGGTACCCACAAGTCAAACATTTTTTTGATAAATAAATTCTTTGATTGTTTTCCAAATATTTAAAAATATATACAAAAAATTTGAAACTTTAAACTGCAAGTAACAGATGCAATAAATGTATTTGGTATGGATAATGATAAAAAAGCATCTAATTTTTAAGTAGACATTTGGCAAATAATGTATATGAATTTTATACTAAAATTAAGTAACTTTATAATTTTTTTTGATACATAAAATATAATAATAAATATTAATAAAAAAAGGATTAAAATAAAAAAAACTATTATCAATGATATTATTAAAATATTTCATATTTTAATCAAAATTTATTAAGCATTTAATTGTGTTAAATTTTTGTAAAAGTTTAAATTTTTTAAAATTTCTTTTGTGTTAAAAAAATAATTTTATAAAATATTTCTAAAAGATATAAATGTTTGTATTCAGATTCAAACTTAGTATAAAAATTTTCTGTTAAGATTTAATATAAATCACAATTGTAAACTTTTTAAAAAAAAATTACTCCGGTCTTTCCACTCCCAGTTTCTGCAGCCATAAGTACATCACCCCCACCAAGAATAAGTGGGATAGCTTCAGCCTGCACATCAGTTGGTAACCTTTATAATATCATACAATAATTTTATTTATACAAAATTATAAAATGCACATAAAACTAACATCCAATCAATTTCCTCTATCGCTTGACCAATTTCATGCATCAAACCAAATTCTAAATGGAATGAGTATAATGTACACAAAGCATGACATTAAACAATATTATATATTACCTTCAAAGGCCGTCATTATATCGAATTATTCTAATGGCTCAGTAAGCGGATACAATCATATTTTATTTGACAACCAATGAAAAATTATGTCAAATCCAATCATACATTTTTATAATAAGCAGTGTATTATTGGTTTATAATCTAACTTAGTAACCCGTGTTTAGCACTGTGTGGGGTCCCTATAAACGCCAGAACATCTTGAACTTTGATTATTAAAAATATTATATATTATGGGTCAAATTTTTGTAACTTTTTTTTTAAATAGAGAGGCGTTCAAGTTCGTTTTTTTTTAAAATTCTAAAATTTTAACCTTTTGACATTGAACGCTTTTTTACAAAAAGTCGCCAATTTTTGTTATTAGCATTTATATAGTTTTTCTGAAAGAAAGTTTTTAAAAAATTTTAAAAAATAAAAATAAAATTTCAAAAAAATTTGAAATGAGTCTGAACGCGCCTTAATAAACAAAACTAAAAATTTAAAACTAGCCTAAGTCTAATAATAAAATTTGTTTAGAATTTAGAAATTCTATGGGGCTATTAATTTCAATGTTAAAGGTCATGATATTGCCTCATTGTATATTTAAACATAAATAATTGCAACCTTATTGTTTAAGTTGAAAAATAGGATAATATATTGGTTGGGTTATTGTAGATTAATATTAAGGAATTTATATCCTGGTGGCTAGTCCACCAGGATTATACTAATAAATTGTAAAACTAACTGTTTAAATTTATAATTTCTTTATTAAAATAGTTAAGTAAAAATAATATTATATATTCTATATTTAAAAACTAATTTGTTATTGAAAACTATTTCTTGCAAGTTGCGATGACATAGCTGAATTTAGCCTATCAATCAATCAATTTCTAGTAGTAAGATCCATTAGTATTTCGGGCTACGACACCTCCCTTTTTCAGGGGCATCGTACCTGTCGTAGTGTCGATTTATAATTAGATGGTTTCGGAAGATGGATGTTTGTATGACCAAATATATGTGTTGAATAATTGTTTTGTTAAGTTGCTAGGGATGTTAAACTTTGCTGATCTCTTGTTCCGTTTTTTTAAAATTATAATAAGGCCAACTAATCTTTTATATCCTGTACTAAGCGGGTATTCGTGCAAATCTTTTTAGCCATTAGATGTTATATGGGTTTTACGCCCTCCCCTTGCCAATACCACGAATTTTAAATCATTTTAATATTTGTAGGTGTCAACTGGATTTAAATGAGGGAGATTAAAAAGGGAACCTTATTTTGACCCATAACACTTACAAAAACCAGTTTCCTAACTCCTCTATCACATTATTCATACCTTAGTAAATCTCCTTATTAAAATTTTTTCTTTAAATATTTTTTTACTAAATAAATGAGAAGCTTTTGAGATACCTAAAAATTATTTCCTATAAGAAAAACTATGTATCTTGCATATCTATAAACAGCTATTGAGCCTAAAAATTTATGTCCTTCAACCTCAAACTTATTTTCCAACCTAAAATACTTTTCCCACTTAATAGAATAACTATGTCATGCTTAATAATTTATGTCCTGAGGCATACAACATTCGTAGGTGGAATAGATTGGTTGTTATCGTGGCTTGATAGTAATGAGTCATTAATTTTTTTTTCCGTGTGAGGGGGAAGGGAAAAGAACTATACATTATTCGGTATTGAATTTCCCATTATTATCGATTGGTGTAGCACTCGCTTTAATAAAATGACGGTAGCTGTTAAAATTTGTTTGCTGATCTGTTTTCTAAAGTTTCGTCACCTCTCATTGTGTGTGTGGCTTGCTTTTTGTCGGTTTCTGTGTTTAGTGGTTTACCATCAGTTGTAGATAAATAAATTTATTATTATTAATTTTTTATGCTCCTCTACGAAGTGCCTAGATTAGACGGAACTTTTGCCGTAATTCTAGGGTGATGCTAGGTCTTACACTTTCGCAAGCTATAGAGCAACCTTATAAAGGAAAAAGCGAACCCGTATCTATTGACCACCATCTTTTCCATCAGTATGCAAAGCCTTGATTACGTTGTTGAGGTGTGATCTGTTTGAGAAATTGTTTTTGGTTGTTATAAGTGTATGAGAAATTTGGTTGGGTGTATAAGTAGCGAAATATCGTTTGATGTTTGAGTAGAGAAATATTTAATTGTGGATTATTTGAGTGTTAAGGTTACCGGTTAATACCGATTAAGAATATTGAGAGTTCAATTTAAGGGCTGATTAATGAGAATTTAAATTTAGTTTGTGCCAATATAGAATATTGGAAGTCAATGACCTTCATTCGTGGATAACGAAAGGGGGGGGGGACATAAATTAGAGTCGATATCCTTGTGTTGCCTTCAGATAATTACGCATTGGAAAAAGAATAGAATGTCTTACTGTCAAGTTTAACGCTGTCCTCCAATGTATGTTTATCAAAGACCGCAATTTTACGACGTATAATCTAAGGTGTAAGCCAGAATGTTTTTTTAACGACGTTTTTTTTTAATTCTCCCTGGTTCGTCCTCGGGTTTGACGGCACCATTGTTTAAGTTGGAAAAAAGGAGGATAGATTGGTAGGGATTTAGTAGATTAATATTAAGGAATTTGTATCCTGGTGGCCAGGCCACATTATACTAATAGATTGTAAGGCTAACTGTTCAAATTTATAATTTCTTTATTAAAATAGTTAAGTGAAAAAAATATTATTTATATATTCTAAATTTAAAAACTAATTTTATTATGAAAAACTATTTCTTGCAAGTTGCGATGACAAAGCTGAACTTAGCCTATCAATCAATCAATTTGTAGTAAGATCCATTAGTATTACGGGCTACGACAACAATGTTATATGAAAATATAAATGAATCCATTCCCATGATGGCCTATAAGGATATAAACATATTTTGTATTTGTTTTACCGGATTTGAATTCCTTAGATCCTATCCATCTTGTATTTAAGGTAAATGGCCTTTAGCCTAATTTGACATATTTCGTATTTCAACATTTCTGTATAATGCTCCTAAATAAGGCAAATTATGCTAGACCTATAAACACGATTTGGTGCAACTTGTACTATTTATCATCTGGACGAAAATAAATTTATCTACCATGTCAAGCTCTAGCACAACATAGAGATCTAACAATCCTATTTAAGTTCCCCAACCTATTTTTTCTATCGGCTTTAAGGTAAATAAAATTTATTTTATGTATTAATGATAACAGTTATATTATGTTAAGTAAAAAAAGAACTTGATTTTTTCTTTGTTTTTGAAATTTTTTAAAATTTCAATGGTTTATAGCAAAACTCTAGATGTTAACTATGATTAGAATTTATTGAGAGTTGACCCGTATGTGACCCCCTTTGTATGGATCTAAATCTTAAAATTTACCCTACCATACGCGGGTTATAAATGCGCTCAAATTTTATTTATAAAAACTTTTATTCACTAGCCGCAGCCAATCATAATCAACACCCAAATTTAGACATTCATAAAACTGTTGCACCGCGGAAAATACTAAAATTTTATGAAAAAAATATTGATCCAATGTTGAAAATTTTTATATCGGTTATTATAGGGTTATTGAAATGATTATCAGGTATTTTTATACAGATTTTTTTAAATATTATTAAAGCAACTGCTCAAAGTGTTAGAAAATATTGTAAAACCAATGTTTAATATTTGTTGAAAAAACTCAAATTTTATAAATTGTATTTTTATCATTTTTGTAAAAACGAATATCTGAACGCTCGCCCTAAGATAATAATAAACAAATTAGAACAAAAATTAACTAAATTTAATTATGGAGGCCCAAAATTCCGAAAACTCATAAAATGGTAATAATTACAAAAAATCTTAAAGAGTATAATTTCGATTATATTAGGTTAACTTGGCTAATGAAAGATGGTGATTAAGTTTCAAGGTGAAAGTAATTAAAAGTTATATTGATGATTAAGCTATTATTTTAGGGTAAATATGCTATATTATTTATCTATTAAGAATTATTTAACCAAAAAATGGGGTGAATATCAAAATTAATACCAGGCTAGATTATTTATATGTAATTTAAAATTTATGTTTACCATTTAAAAAGTATTTATAATGATTACAATAATTTTATAGGCTCAATATGCTAAATTTATTTATCTATTAAAAATTATATAACCAAAAATGAAGTGAATATTAAAATAAATACCAGGCTAGATTTTTTTATATATATTTTAATATTTATGTTTACCATTTAAATAAAATATAACATTAATAAAAAGCTTTCTTAATAACATAAAGTATGATTTTTTTATTATTTTATGACTAATAAAATATGCAAATATAAATCATTTATTGTTAAAGAATATATAAAGAATATGCACATTGCACATTAAGTATTTCTTCATAGAATACAATGGGTCATATATCATTAGGCACAAAGGAAATTGTTTAGAAATAAAACATTATTTGTATAATATTTTTTATAAAAAATTCATAAATTTTGTAAAATACATATATAATAGATCTTTGAATTATACATATGGGCACGTGCAAAGTGAGTTTTTATTTTCGTGAAATTTTCAAAATTTTGAAAAATATTATTTTAAAATAAAACGCAAATTTTTAAAAAGTTGCCAAATTTTATTTATGCATATAAAATGCTTTTTCGGAAATAAAAAATTTTTGAAATAATTTTGAAAAAAAAAATGTTTAAAATTTTCAGAATTTTCAAAATTTTACGAAAATAAAAACTCACTTTGCACGTGCCCTATGCAGTAAAATAATCAAATATATATAAAAATAAAACATTTATTCTACATGCACTCAAACGAGCATTAGTTGTAAGTGGTATAATTGAAGATGGAGAAGCAGTTGATAACTAAATAAAATATTAATTAATTAGGAAAAATATAACACGTGTAGTGTAATAATTAATATAGTATTATTATAAATACCATTAGTTTTATATGCAGTAAGAGCAATTATTGGTTGAGCTAATATTGCCAATGGGGAAGGATTTAACTTAACCTCAACTATAAAAAAAATTATAAGAATATAATGGTTATCCCTGACATTCTGATCACAAATTTTTTTTCCAAAGGTGTTAGGTAGATATTTATTTTTGAAAGGTCAAAAATGGACCTATAATAATGATAGGCTGATTGAATGATTGGGTTATGGTTAGAGTTAATGTTAGGTTAGTAGGTTTTGCGTGATGTTTAGGGTTAGGGTTAAATTAGGGTTAGAGTTAGTGTTAAATCTAGGTTTTGATTAGATTTAGACGGCCTAAATCTTATCAAATCCTAGCCCTAACATTAACTCTAAATAATACTAACTCTAACCCTAATTTAACTTTAATACTAACCCTAAACCCCGACTGTGCCCACATAGATATGCCCCCTAAAAGGTGTATGATTACGCCTAATTGATTATCATTGTTGTTATAAAAACTCAATTCAGAAACATTGGTTGTTTGTGGTAGAACTGCTGGTAGTTAATAAGTTTGAGGACATAGAACTATATGTAAAAATAATATAGATTTACAAATAACCATATTCAAAATAAAATATATATGCTTACCAAAGCAGAAAGTTTTAGTCTTAAAGGTAGAATTATATGCATCAATGTTTTTGTTTTATCTAGACACAGGTATAAAACTTGTTTGCATAATCATGACACCTGAATCTTTGCAAATATGAATTGCTCCTACATATTCTTGATCAATGACAAATGCAGGCTCAGCAATTTGCAATTATTTTGTTTTTGTCTTTTCTTCTTGTAATTTTTGTCAAAACAATAGATAATTTCTAAAGTTCATGTAAATAATTATACCTTTTGAGATACTGTATTGCGGGGGGCCCCAAACCTGTACGAAACGAAAAGCCATAAAATCCCGAAAAGCCATAAAATATGCTAACATTGTGATATAGTTTACGGTTAGATTAGGGCAAAGTTAGATTAGGGTTAGTTTAACGTTTGGTTGAGGTAAAATTTCGATTAGGGTAAGCTTAATATGAGGTTTGCTTAGGGTTATGGAAAGGTTTAGTTAGGGTTAGGATACGTTAGTCTTAAGGTTAGGGTGAGGTTAGCTTAGTGTTAGGGTGGGGATAGAATAGTATAACAATGTAATTAGCTTAAGGTTAGAGTGAGATTAGCATAACGGTAACGTTGGACTAATTTAATGTTAGTTTTATGATTATAACATCCAAGCTAATTTTTGATTTGTCAATCAAATCATTTTCGTACATATTTAGTGTTACCGTATTGCGTAGTTGGAATATATTTTATACATGTGGGGTCATGGATTTGATTTGAAGAAAATACATTATTTTCTTTTTTGGTGTTTATACTACAGTTTTTACACTCGTAGTAATCTGTTATAAATCTGTATTTGTATGACTTGAAAGTCTCAGTTTCTTGCACTTCTGTGTAACTTCGTCCCTTCTCCATAATTAAGCAGACAATAATAATAGTCCAATGATATTTTAGGAACTGATATGGTTACTAACATATTAAATGGATTGAATTAAAAATGTAGCTTAATGAACTTGTAAATTCAAATGTGAGATTCCTTTACCTCCATTTACAAATTCTATAGTGGAACTTTAATAAAACCTCTTGCGAAAATTTAATAATTTTAGGTTCACCCGTGGGAGGTTTTGTTGCGGTTGAAAACTTTTTAGAAAATCATTTAATTGTTTTAAGAGAAAAATAAAAAATTTTAAAAAATTACCTGTTTATTAGGCTTTTTTTCTTTTAAAAATTGTTTTTTTAATTCCTCAATTACAATTTTGCTTCCGGACATCTGGAGCCTTTGTTTTTAATTCTTTGCTCAAAAAATTTGAGCACGAATTGATAATTTTTAAAAATCTTTTTAATTTATAATTCGATTTGAATAATTACGTTCAATTTACCCTACCAGGCAAGCTGGGTGGATTTGGGATTAGGTCACCCAGAAGTATAGCGCTTGTCGCTTTCCTTGCTTCCTTTTCATCCTTCAAGAATACAATCTTTAAAATCACAATTTTAACTCTGATCCGATTTTTTTTCAAGCCAACTACCTGGGCATTTGAGACCGGCCTTACCAGGTCATACGCTGAAACGGGTGACCAAAAAGAATGGGATATGTGTCTAGCGTTAAACTCTCTTGCTTACCTTTTAAAGAGTGAAAACACAACGCACAAATCCCTTTTTAGATCACTCTCTTCATACAATTCAGGCCATGAATGGTTAGAGGCGTTCCGTAGTAAGTTAAATAATTAATTAATTCCTAACGAAGCGTTTTGATATGCTTTGTATTTGCATATAGGAATACCTTTTACAACTCCTTACATTTGCAGCAAATGCAAGACTTTCACCGATAGTTTTGGTCGGCCTCCCTTACATTGTTTGTCGAATTCAAAAATTAAGCGACACAATAAGGTTAATTGCATTATCGCCACTTTTTTTAAAAAGGCTAATATACCGTATGTTTTAAAACCTGGTTTATCTTTTTAATACTAAAAGACCGGATGGAAAAACTCTTGTTCCCTTCTCCGAGGGGAAATTATTTTGGGATTTCATCTGTGTTGATCCTTTGGCCCCTTTAAATTATAATTTTGATCCAATTTTATATGCCGAAATTTTGAAGACAAGAAAACATTATTTTTTAAATTCCGCTAACATTTTTATACCAATTGTTGCCACAACCTCTGGATCATTTGGTCCTAAAGCCTTAAAAATTTTTAAACAAATTAGTAAACATATTAAAAATAATTTTATTTCACCGTGTTTTAGCAGAAGGCAAAAAATTTCTTCTTTTTTAAATACATGGCCAGAAGACTCTAAAATTTAGTAAATATAATATTTTTATTTATTTATTTTTTTTTAGTTATTTTAATTTCTTCTTCCATATATTACATACAATATATTGTTTAAAATTTATTAATTATATTTAACATTGTTAATTTGATATAATAATATATTAATGTTGGATATCTTATAAAAAAACTTTTTAATTTTATGTTCTATAAGGGCACGTGCAAAGTAGGTTTATATTTTCCTAAAATTTTAAAAATTCTGAAATTTTTAAAAATTTTATTTTTTTCAGAATTTTTTAAAAAAAATTTTATTTCAGAAAAAGCATTTTATGTGAATAAACTAAATTTTGCAACTTTTAAAAAATTTGCGTTTTATTTCAAAATAAAATTTCTCAAAATTTTAAAATTTTCACTAAAATAAAAACTCACTTTGCACGTGCCCTAACTTAAAATTCATCCATCTGGTAAATGTCTTATTTAAAATTGTCTTATTATATATATTATTACATAATTTTTGTCTTAGTACATTTCTCTGATTGGTTAACTAATCAGAGAAGCTTCTTTATATATGAAATATGTAAAATAATTGACTTGGTTATTATAATTGGTGTATTATAAAGATTTATATGCGCCATTTTGCTTTTTAGAGCAGAGACACTCCATTATTTTTGATTAGTCCATCAATCACCTGTTTTGTATATAGTCACGGGTTGCATCTGTTTAAATTTGAATTGTTCAATCCATGAAAATAAAAATTGAATGCGATTATTCTTCTGCATTTTCTACCCAAACCTTTTTATATAAGGCATAGTTAGTACCTCACTGCCAATAGTTTCTATTCCTAGTCAGAAAATTTTTTGAAAATGCGTGTGCTTGTACTAGTAATTAGTGATAGGGCGTGCGCTAATGTCTACCAGGATTTGTGTTTTCCTAATCTCAAAAAGCAACTTCAAGAAAATTTTAAAAAGTATATAATTGATTATAGATTTTTTGTTGTATTTAAAACACATATTAGTTTAGCTCGGATATAATATCACAAATTGTTCCTGATGATTATAAGCAAATTCAAGAAAAATTATTATATTTTTCAACAATTGATGCATGTGATGTCATTTTAACTACAGGAGGTACTGGCTTCTCATCAAGGGACATTACACCTGAAGCTACTAAAGGGTTGATTGAAAAAGAAACTCCTGGCTTAAATGTTTTAATGCTTATTGAATCTTTAAAGGTTATTTTAGATTGTTTTTAAATTAAATCTTAGTTTATATAATTTAAAGTTTCTTTTATTTTGATAATTATGTATTTACCTAGTAAATTATTATTTTTTTGGTCTTACAAAAATAAGCATGATTTATTATACTATTAAATATTTTAGGTTATAACATGAAAAACATAACACCCTAATCAAATCAAATTTTTATATTTTAAAAGTGTATCTTGTATCCATAGCTTTATAAATTAATTATTGTAACATATAGCTTAGCTTTTAATGAATAATTGCATTTCTGTATAAAAAATAATATAGTTTCAACAAAATTTTCTCTTGGTGATATATAGGTATATTTTTATAAATATGAACTTGGAATCTAATTTTAAAATACAAATTTTTTTTAAGTCTTTTATTGACATTTTGAAGCTTTCAATTTTAGAAAAGGGGAGCTTCCCAAAATAATTTTGTTTGCTACCTTTTCACAATATCTGAGGTGTTTATATATATTAATGTATAAAAATTTTCTAAATTTTATATCATTGCACTAGTTTTTATTTGTTATTTCAATGAGGCAAATTAAAAAAGTAAATAATTCATTGGTATAAAGGCCATTTAAATTTTTATATACATAAAGCATTTAAAAAAATTTTACTAAAAATTCTAATTCTTTTTGTAAGGGCACGTGCAAAGTGAGTTTTTATTTTCGTAAAATTTTCAAAATTTTGAAAATAAAAAGTTGCCAAATTTAGTATATGCACATAAAATGCTTTTTCAAAAAATTTTTTTTTTAAAAATTTTGAAAAAAATAAAATTTTAAAAATTTTCAGAATTTTCAAAATTTTACGAAAATAAAAACTCACTTTGCACGTCCCCTAAATAATAATTTGTAATTTATGGATTGAAATATATAGAAAAATATGTTAAAATACAATAATCATTGAAGGTTTATTAAGGATTTAACTTTTCAAAGCAATGTTATTTATGTTTGAAACCTTAATATTTTTCATTTGTTATCCCGATGCAATGTGATTTTTATCTTTATAAGAAGCAGGTATTATATGAATCTTTAAGTTATATCACACAGGTCAACAAATATGTAAGTTAAAATAAGTTTATGAAAACATAAAAGCATACATCCCCATGATGGCCTATCTCATATATGTTTTCCGTTTTTCGTAGTTTCTTCCGCGGCTCCTTAGATTCGTTCATATCGAAAAATGGCCTTTTTTGACCAAATTGGCAGATATTGCGACCTCGGAAACCTGAAAAGAAAAATTCCGAATTTTTTTTTTCCTAAAAAAATTTTCTGTAACTTATATTTATCATATCATATACTGAGAAATTAAATTTATTAGTATATTAAGCTGCATCAGCATTTAGATAATACAGATTTTGCGTCCAAACTTAAATACGACACGATATATTATCGGTTTTTAATGAAAATATTATTTGTAGTTTAATTTTAACAGTTTTGCTGTTGTAAACAAAAAATGTAATTAATTTATGTTTTTTGGACATTTTTTTATTTAAATTTAGTGTTTTTAGCCGACTTCCTAAGTTTGATTAGAAAAAACAGTAAACGGATTTAAATATCCCTAAGATGGCAGGTTATATCTCTGTTGTTAGCTCATAATTCTTAAAATTTTTTTGACTTGTGTTATTTAAACTGTTAAATATTAAACGATGCGGTTGTGACTCTGGCTAATATTTCAACTAAAAATTAGACCTTTTTTTAACTTGACTTAAAAGATTAGAACTGTGTAAAATTATTTGCTATTATATGGATTACTTAGAGTCGGATTTTAATTAACATTAGAATGTAAAGACAATTTAGATTAACGATCGGGAGCCATAGTTGATCGCAAATAAAATTTTTCACGTATGATTGTATGGAACTACGTTTGGCCTTGCTATTTGAAAGGCCGAACCAATAAAATTTAGGTTTTTGTCAACTTTTAATAAATCAAGGCCGTAATATTTATTATATTCCTTCCCCGATTTATCTATTTTTTAGCTTTTATTGTAATTTTGTGCCTCCCCAATAAGAATTAACAACTTGTCTAAATACTTTTTAGGAGTAAAACTCGGTAAAATGTTTTAACGTATGATAGTAAGTTTAATATATTTGCATACGCCAGATTTCTGGTAGCTAGTCGAACTTTAGTAGCCATATTTCCTGGCTCGGGATACTTAAAATTTTTTCGATAACATATTAGTATGTCACATAGGTGTTTAAGAAGGTTTTCAAAAAGTCGATGTCATTTTGTTGAAGTCTTTAGTTAGCTGTAAAAGGCTCACATATTTATCCAAAATTATTTAACATATATTATAGGTAGGATCGACCTAAATTATTTAAATTTGCTTCTGAATCTCGATAAAATTTTTTTAAAAAGGAAAAATTTTAATGCAACAAAATTTTTATAAAAATTGTTAATGACTCTAAATTTGTTAACCATGTTTCACACAAAAGGGGTATATATTTACATTAGCCCTTCGTTGTGAACTGGATCCACAGAAATCTATAGTTTCCTTATTGTATTACAACACAATGGATGTCTGAACATTAATATAGGCAACTTGTGGATATCTTCAAAAGCGTTTAAAAGCGCGCAGCTTTTTTATATTGCGGGCGCACATTTGAGAGGCCTCGGCGCTTTTTTATGAGCCCTTGGCGGGCTTATGAGAAGTCAGATGCGCTCTTTATGTCTATTCAAGAATAAACTTCAAAAAATAATATTTTTCATCAAGGCGCGCATATATAGTTCTCAAAAGCGCGAAAGTTTTTGTAGTTTCGGTCTTTAGCGCGCAAAAATTATTGTTTGGATCTGAAAAGCGCATAAATTATTGTTTAGTTCTTAAAAACGCCAAAAATTATTTTTTAGGTCTTACAGGCAAAAATTATGATTTAGGTCTTTAAAGCCAAAAAATGATTGTATGTCTCAAAAATGATAATGTGTCCAGTGCTGGGAAAACAGTGAGCCATAAAACTTTGGCTCAAAGAGAGCTACAAATAAAGGTCTAATTTAAAAAAAAGGGGCAAAAAACTCGAAAAAAAGTTGCTCTAAAATAACGCAAAGCTCATTTTTTATATAATATCTCAAAAATCTTAAATATTAAAATTTTAAAACAGTAGGAAAATCTATATCAGATTTATATTGGTAAGCATAGTATTTTAATAATAAGAAAATTTTTTTAGCTTTAAAATCTTTTATATTTCTTAAATATGCATTGGGACAACCGATCTCATTTAAAATAAATTGGTCGGGCTGTATTTAAATTAGCTTACATGTCTGACCCAAGGTCTTAAAGGATTGGCGAAGCTTGACCTTTGGGCCAGATTATTAATAAATGCTGCCTGTTAAAGGTCTGGCGTTAGAAACTGAGCCGTGATATTATGGTTTGGCCCACCCAACATATTTTTCCACTTATGGTTTTTATGGCCATACCCCAAATTTAAAAATACGACCCGGGAATTTTATATCGCAGGCTAAAAAATTTCTTTAAAAGTCGCGATAAAATACAGATTACATCAATTTTTCTTGTTAAAAATAGTTAAAAATAAGGCATATTTTTGGGCAAGCTGTCACCGGGCCGAGTTGTTTTTTGAAATCGTTTTTGAATTCTAGTCCCTTCAGCCCTGTCCAGTAATTTTAACAAATTTATTTTGGTAAAATTAGATGGGGCAAATTTGTAAGAGTTTAGGTGTCAATATTCATGTAAATGAGAAAGTTTTGTGATACATTAGATATCGTAGAAATTATGCAACTTTCATCCGACCTCAATTAAGGAAATCATTTTAAATTTGCAAGTATTAAAACCAATAATATTTTTTTAACCAAAACAAATAATGGGGCAAATTTAAAAGCCTCAACCTTAATAGAGAATAGACCTTCAGCTTATTATAAATGAAAGCAAATTAAAATACAAAGCTTAAATTCAATGGTAAAAAATATGCCGGATAAGTTTTTTTTCCAAAAAGCTCCTAGGAGTTTTTTTTTCTTTTGCCATGCCCAACTCGTGGTTTTGGGAAAACTCAAAAGTTTTTTAAAAAACTCATTTCTTTTTTTTCCGGTGTGAGCGCTTAGTTTTTGGGAGAAGCGTTATAAGACGCTATTATGGTTTTAAAATTACTTAGCTTTTTAAATTTTTCCATTTAAGACATGTGATAATGTCACCTAATTTTTGCATGCAATTATTTGAATAAGCAAACCTTGTCCGGAATTTTTTTGTATGTACAGCTATATATTAATAAGATTTTGTTTATTTTAAGCCTGCTTGATGTCACCAAACTGTCGTGAATAGAAATTTATTATTAGATTTTCTTTATTTGGGTGGTCGTATATTAGTTTATTTCAAAAAATTTCTCCATGCCTCACGAGATAATGTTAAAGCCGCTAATGCAAATAGATATTTATATTATTTTTTTCAATTTGTTTTGTTTGTGTGGCTATACTTAAAGGTTATTTTAAATTAAAGCCTGCAGAGTGTCACCAAATTGTCGGAAATGCAATTAATCACACTACAATAAAATTGGACTTTGTTAGAGTTTTTTTATGGTGAATCTAATGGCATTTTTTGATTTTTTCTTAGAACCAAAAATTACGAGATAACATAATTAAAAAATGCTAATTTTTACCCTTTTTAACAATAAATAACTCCCTTTATTTGATGTAAATAACTAAATAAAAATGTAGAAATGCTGGAAAAAAACTTCTTTAATTATGCCTGCAATTTAGAATGGTTATTTATGGGCAGGTCTATTTTAAAATGAACTCGTGTAAAATGACCTTTTACACGAGTTCATTTTACACCGAATAATAAAAACGCTTTGCAACATATGTATTATATTTAAATGACGGTTTTCTTATGTAAAATTTTATGACGATTCCAAATATGTTATTCAATTTTGTCTAACTCTTTTAAATAAATGCGATTTCAAAATTCTAATAACTATATAAATTAGCATATATTAATTTTTACAAATATATTGATTTTAATCGACCAATCTAACATTATACAACGAATTTAATAATCTCATTCGCGTAATTACATTCTCTATCTTATAATTTCTGTTAAAATATAGATAAATAAAGCCCAAATGTTAGTTGGAAAATTTAAATATAAATGGATGAATCGTGATTCTAATTTATAAGTCGTGTTGCCGAGAGGCTAGAGTTCGTCTCTCCAGCCCATGCGTGCCCCGGTTCTATTCCCAGAGAAAATATTTTTTTTTAAATTTTTTTGATAACCCAAGTGTTGCCTGACTTAGTTTAAATACTAGCAGTTCCTTAAATGTTATTTTGAACACTTAAATGTTGTTATATTTTATTCCTGGAGCTGCCTGCACTTTTAATTTATTATATGACCCATAACATTACGATATTGATATACATGGCAAAATGAAATAAATTGTAAAAATGATGAAATTTTATATATTTTAGACATTAAGGGGCGAAATCTCTATAAAAAACAGCCATTATATATGTAATTCATACTCATCGCAGTTGGAGTAGGATCTTTATTTTTAAGTTAATTAAAAAAATTCTTAAATGAGTGAAACAATTTATATTAACATAATAATAAATTAAAATAAAAATGCCGATATTATTATTAAATGAGAAGTATGTGGCTCACCTTTTATAAAAATTAACATAAGAAGCGCCTAAGTCTACTAGTTGAACATATACAAAGTTTCCTATAAAAGGTATCTTTAAGTTATTAACAAAAAAATAAGGTTTAAAAAAATTATAATATAATATAATATCATCTTATTTACTTAAAATAACATAAAAACATTCCAGGAACTACTAAAATATTTTTAATAGTCAGGCAACACTTGTGTATGTTAAAAAAATATTTAAAAAAAAGTATCCTCAGGGAACAGAACTCGGGCACGCATGGTGGAGAGACGAACTCTAGCCTCTCGGCAACACGAGTTATAAATTAAATACTCACAATACATCTAATTATAACAAAATTTTCGAACTAACATTTGGGCATTATTTATCGATATTTTAAAAAATTATAAGATAGAGAATGTAATTTCGCGGATGACATAATTAAATTCGTTGTATAATGTTAGATTGGTAGATTATTATAATCAACAAATTTGTAAAAATTCCTATATGCTAACTTATATAGTTATTAAAATTTTGAAATCGCATTTATTTAAAAACTAAAAGAGTTAGACAAAATTGAATAACATATTTGAAATCATCATAAAATTTTACATAAGAAAACCATCATATAAATATAATAAATATGTTGCAAAGCGTTTTTACTATTCAGTGTAAAATGAACTCGTATAAAAGTCTATTCGGTGTAAAATAAACTCGTGTAAAAGGTCATTTTACACGAGTTCATTTTACACCAAATAGACCTGCCGGTTATTTATAGATCAGAAATTCGATAAAATTAAATAATAATCAATTAATATTTTGTTTTTGTGCACCGATTAGTCTGTGTTTGGATGTGGCTCATACATATTTCCCTTTTATGGCTATAAACAAGGTTAAAAAATTTTTATTGTTCAAGACGCAACGCTTTGATAACAAGACGAGCGTCTAAGCCAAAAAAATTAAACTTGTCAAAGCTTTTAGTTGTTTATATTAACGATGGTTGTATCGCACGACCCTATGAATAAAATTTCGTAAAATTAACAGCGATCTATGAGTATTGCAAAATAAAACTCTAATAATGCATTTGGAAATTTTTTGTGTAGAAAAATTTCGTCTATATGATCTATTTTTATTTTTATCAGCTTCTACTATTACGATAAATACGGAGGCATTACAGAATAAAAAAAAATCTGCCTCATTCTTTTAATAGCTTAAGATTCTGAAACCTAAAACTAGTACTCTGGTTCTGGAGGATCCAAATTGACTGATGGATTTTTTTTAACATAGCCGTCAGTCACTTTTGACGGCATTAGGTTATCTTTTTTAAATTTTGATCGCCATTTTGCGGAATTTAAAAATCAAAATATAAACTTTGCTGTGAATAAATATTTATACTTAACAAAATCATAAAAAAATCTAAATTTAAACAATAGCATGTATGTCATCTTGGTCATGTATTAACTTTGTCAACTTTTTCTAAAATTTACTTTCACGTAAAAAAAAATTTCTTATGGGACGTAATGATTGAAAAGTAATTTCCAAATTTTTAATTTCCGCTTAACGGTGATCCGCTATGACGGATGAATTAAGCCGGCATACTAAATACCGCGTATTAAAAAAAAATTAGGGTTTTACGTTAGTTTATTAGGATTAAAAAGAATAGATTGTTGTTTTTTATAGTGGGATATTAGGGAATTTACATCCTGGGGATATCTCTTAGGAATATAGGGTGAAAAGGTTTGATATATGCTTTTTATTAAATAAGAATTTATTAAGATAAGATGGATAAAAATAATATTATATATTCTATACTTAAAAACTAATTTATATGAAAAAACTATTTCTTGCAAGTCATGATGACACAGATGAATTTAGCCCATCAATCAATCAATTGTCTAATATTATAAACCATTAATATTACGGGCCACGACACCTCCCTTTTTCAGGGGGCATCGTGCCTGTCGTAGTCTCCTGATTTATACAATTAGATGATTGCTGAAGATAAGTGTTTGCGTATGGACCAGAGGTGTTGAATATTATTTAGTAGCTAAGGTCGGCTATCGTTGACTTGATTAGACTGTTGAAATTGCGATGTTATTGTACAATTGTTGAACTTTGCTGGTCTCTTGTTCCGTTTTTTAAAATTATGTCACCTCTCCTTGTGTGCGGCCTGCTTAAGTCGGGTTCTGTGTACCGGTGGTTTACCATCCGTTGTTGATCCATAGATTTATTATTATTATTTTTTATGCTCCTCTAAGAAGTGCCTAGATTAGACGGGACTTTTGCCGTAAACCATTTAGGGTGATGCTAGGTCTTACACTTTCGCGAGTTATAGAGCAACCTTATAAAAGGGCGGCTTGAACCGGTATCTGCGCGACCACCTTCTTTACCATCAGTGTGCAAAGCCTTGATCTCGTTGTTGAGGCATGATCTCCTTTATGTTTGAGAAAATGAGTTTGGTTGATGATCTGTGTAAGAAATTTTTGTTGTGGGGTGGTTTTTGAGTAGAGTGATGTTTAATTGTGGAGTTATTTAAGTTTTGCAATGTGACCATTTAATAGTTCATACCAATTTTGAATATTGAAAGATCAATTTTGTTCAGGCCGATTATTGAGAATTCAAATTTAGTTTGTGTCGATTTAGAATATTGGTAAGTCAATAACCTTCCATTCGTTTAACGAAGGGGGGGGGGGGCAAATAAATGATTAGAGTTCCTTTTGTTGCCTTCAAGGAGAATTACGCATTGGAATATGTTTAGAATGAAATGTATTTCACTGTCAAGTTTAACGCTATCCCCAATGTATGTTCATCGACAACCGATAATTTTACCGACGTACATATCGGCAATGATTTAAGGTGTTAGCCAAAATTTTTTTAAGAAGTTTTTGTTGCCTGGTTCGTCCACGGGTTTGGCGGCATCAATTTATTAGGATTATGAAAGGGTATATTATTTGGATTTTATTGTGGGATAATTTTTTAGAATTTACATCCTGGTGGCTGAGTTTAACAGGATATCTTTTTAGGAATATAGGTGTGAAAAGGTTTGATATAAGCTTTTTATTAAATAAGAATTTATAAAGATAAGATGGATAAAAATAATATTATATATTCTATATTTAAAAACTAATTTATATGAAAAAACTATTTCTTGCAAGTCATGATGACACAGATGAATTTAGCACATCAATCAATCAATTGTCTAATATTATAAACCATTAATATTACGGGCCACGACAGTTAGGTAGCATAAAATAACAAAAAATATATTTATCGTTTCAAATGAAAGCAAAGCAGACCTAATTTAAATTATTTTTTTTATATTTTGTTTTTTTAACATTTTTTTTTTAAATTTTTATAGTTTATAGCTAACTTAAGTTTGATTAGAAAAAACGGTAAACGGATTAAATATATAAGATGGCAGGTTTGATCTCTGTAGTTAGCTCATGACTCAAAAAAATTTTGACTGTGATATATAATATTTGTTTTCGGGTGTAACTTAAATGAATGAGTGCCTCATATATAAAAGTATGTTTCTCCTTAAATGTCGAAAACGTATAATGTAAGGGCCAAAATATAACATTTTTTTGTTTTGAAATACTTAATCTAAATTAAACTGGGCATGATTTTGTCGTTGTGAGGGTAGGGGTAAATTTTTTTATCTGTGAAAAAATGTTTTTTTGGTACCACATTTATCCCGAAGATGTGAAAAAAATCGAATTTAATTTTTTGGGGAAAATAGTTCAACATGTGGTGGCTGTTATGGCAAAAGGTAATTTTTTGCTTTTTTTCCTAATGAAGCGTCCGCTGACCCATAGTCAGATGATGTATTCAAATATTTTGTTTTTAAATATTGTCATTGAGACAATTGGATTATCGCTGTTTAAAAAAAACATTGAAAAATGAGTCGGTTGACATAGCGATTTGTTATGGAATATCGTTCCTACATCATTTGTTTTTATTATGTGGTTTATAATTTAGTCAATTAATTAGCGTTAAAAGAAGCACAAAAATGTTTATTTGAAATAATTTACATTTTTAAGTAAAGTTTTCCCTATTTATTAGATTACACCATATGCCGCCTTGTCTCGTCCTTGTTGTGGCATCTTGAAACAAACACTTATCATAAACTTGCCGGGCAGCCCCAAGGGGGCATGTGAAAATTTTGCAACCCTAATACCTATTCTACCTCATGCCTTGCAACAAATTGGTCATAAATCGAATCTAGTAGCTAGCACTAACATTTCTCCCAGCCCACTCCATTTAATGACAAATTGTGATTGTGGGTCCGTTAATCCTAAAGAATATAGCCGATCATCGAAATATGAAATGTTTACGGAGGACATGGCCCTCCTAGTGATTTTTAACAGCATCAAACCGACGAGAAAATCTTTGAACCTTTCGCTCCTTACGAATGACTGCTCTACCTATTTTAATTTTAGAGATGTCTATGCAGCACACGATATCCCTGAACGCCCTACAAGCACTAAGGATGGATATGCCATGCGCTCGAAGGAATTGTTCGTTGACAAGAACTATAAAGTTTGCTACACTGTCGAACAATTGAAGAACGAAGCCAACGTACATAATGAAAGTTATGTGGGAACCGTTTTGAAGATATCTACGGGGGATATTGTGCCCTCCGATTGCGACACCATTATTCCCGTATTTTCCTTCTATTCTTTTTAATGCATTTGTAAGTATTAAGCATAATATTTGAAAAGAAATATTATAAAAATCATTGTAAGCTTGGTTTTATTAAAGTAGTCAAATTTTTGTTAAAGTTTAGAATCATATAGTTTGTTAATAAGGATCAATATTTGGCGTCTTATTGCAAATTTTTTAAAAACAAACACATACCTAATAATTTTTGAAACTATTGTTATAAACTGTAACACTGATTTCTTTGTGTAAAACCTTTTAATTTACAGGCATTTTATTTCTTATGTTAATTTAATTTTGTTGTTTATATTAAAGCAACTTAGAAATATATTTTGATACCGTTTAGGATGTACAATTAATAATGTATATGTGAAAAGGTCAGAGTTTTTTTAAGGTTGAAAATACTTTACTGATTGAGGAAGGACGCGATGACGAAGAAGGCACTATTAGGGAGAAGATCATTCAAATAAAAAATTTACCTGTTCTACCGTGCCAAGATATCAGGCCAGTGGGAAACGATTTAAAAAAAGACGATCTAATTTTGGGAATAGGACAACGAATATCCCCACAAATCATTGCCCTGTTAGCTTCAACTGGTTCGATTTTGCACATATCAAAATGATCTTAATTTAATATAACTTAAAATTAAATCTGCATTGGTGTTCATTTAGTCTAAGCATCCCCTCCCCCTGTCTTGGTAAGTCAAATTGAATTTATCTCCATGGCTTAAAACAACATTTTCACACTAATTAATAAAATCACATTATTTTTTAGGTAACACTTTTTATAATGAATAAATATATCCAGGCGGATTTTAGAATCAGCTAAAGGGTTGGGAAAAATTTGTAAATAGCAGATTGCCGTAAATTTGAATGGCCGATCGAGCCTGTTAATTCAGGCCCGTAGAATCGCTTGATATTGAATTTTAATATTATTTTTGAACCAATTTGGAAAGTGATATATATTAAAACATCAAAAACAAATATTCTATATTAAAAAGGTCATTTTTTATTTGTGTAATCAATAGTTTTGTCAACGAGATTCTACGATTAGGTATCTTGGACCATATGTAGAGCTTGGCATTCGAAATTGGCGTTTTTGTCGTCAGTTTTTTGACAAGTCTGTTTTTGTTTTTGAACTTAAAATACGGGTTTGTATTTGCTTTGACAACTATCTTGACAACAATTTTTTTTGTGTGTTTGACTGTAAATATTTTTCACCATAGAGTATGAGCTAAACGGAGATCAAACCTTCCATCTTGTAGATTTTTAAATCCGTTTCCCTTTTACTAATCAAATTTAGTAAGTCAGCTAAAACCATTAAAAATTATTAGAAAAATGTCAAAAAAAAAGTTGAATTTTTTTCATATTCACAACAGCTAAACTGTCAAATTCAACCATAAAGAATATTTTTATTTAAACCCGATAATATATCGTGCCGTATTTAAGTGACGCGAAATATTCTCTATTATCTAAATGCTGATGTAAGAGCTTGATATACTAAAAAATTTTATTTTTCATTATTTGTGTTGATAAATATAAGTTACAAGGGATTTTTATATGAAAAAAAATTCTTAAATTTTTTCTTTTTAAGGCCATTTTATCGTCAGATCTAAGGAGCCGAGGCGGAAGAAACTAAGAAAAAAGGAAAATATATATGAGATATGGCCATCATGGGAATGCATGCTTTTATGCAGTAGTTTAATAAAAGAAGATATTCAGCCTATTAATTTTATCAATTCTAGTGAAAATAGATGAGAAGATAAAAAAAGAAAAAGTGAACACTGAGAAAAATTCGCTTTTTCACACAGAATTGAAAAATAATTCAAATAAAAATTTTCATTTACAAAAAAATGAATATTCCTCATTTTAATAAAAAGAACTCAGTTTTTTTTTATTTTTTGGTAAAACGGAGTTTAGATAGTGATGATGAAGCCTCTTTTCTTTTTTTCAATGATGGAATTTTTTTCAAATGAGTCGGAGTGAAAATTTTCGGGCAATTTTAGAAAACTTAGTTTTTATATGGCCAAACTCATGTTTGTTATTTTCACATTTTATTAATAATAATTAAAAATTTTTATAAATTTTTTAAAGAACAAGCTTAAAGTTATTAACTTTTTAATAATATTTCCTTAATTTGGTATTCTTGGGTACTAAATTCACGTTTTTTAATTAATTCACTCAACAATTATTAAAAATTGTAGTTCCCGTAAATAATCTTTTCCCCCTAATTTTCTCTGAAAAAACAAATGTATAAAATTTTGCCTCAAGGTAATTTGGCTGCCAAATTTAGAAAAACTTCAATGTATTAAGCATTTATATTATCCAATGAATATATGTGGATAAATTGAAATGATTGACAGGGAGCTTTATACAAAACTATTTGGAAAAAATGAGAATTTTCGACTCCTTGCAGCAATGTAATCATGACCAGGCCCGATTCTAGCTTTCTCCATTTGGGAATTTGGCAAAAAAAACGCTTGGGGTGGCAGTGAAAGGGACCACCTAAAATTTAAGTAAAATAGCATATTTTATGCATTAAATTTAGGATTTTGAAAAAATTTTTTACTATTTATTTTACTTACAACTATCTGAATTGTTATATAGATATTGTAAATAGTGAAACTTCTGCTTGACTGTGGTATTGTTAAATAGCTTCGTTCCACCACACTTGAGAAAACCATCTGCGTCAGGCACATTATGCAAGGATAAATAAATTTAGTGTGGTCACGCAAGATAAATGATCTATTCATATAATTAATTAACAATTTCCAATATAATTTTTTTACGTATAAAATTAGATAATACAATATATTGCGAAAATAGTTTTTTTAAGGTCCTGTCGGGATGACTCTTTCAATATTTGAGAATATTAAAGTCGTTTTCAGGAACGCAAACTCCAATCGCAACTTTTTTTTTAAACCGGTTGAGGTATATAGGTTACTGAAAAACTCATTTAAGAATTTTCACCTAAAGCAAAAATTTTAGCCTTCATTTGCCGGTGGCAAAAGTCACAACCTTACTTTTCTGATGGACACACCTGGGATAAATGGTCAGTATATGATCCTAATTTTTACCATAAAAAAAATGAGAAATTTATTATACTAAAAAAAATTACAAAAGAATAAATTGTAAAGAGATTAAATGCATATAGACCTTGAATTATCGCATATTTTTATAAATATAGTTAACAAGGTATATATTAAGACTTTTTTAACTTTAAAAAGCCCAACATTAGCATCATGGCTTTTTTGTATCTAATAGCATTTAACAAACGCAGAAATTCCAGATTTTACTTTTTTCCCCAATTGAGTTCACTTGGCTATTCTATATCGCGACAGTGTGGAACAAAGCTTTTATAAATCCAATAAAGCAGAAGTTTCAATTATACAAATAAAATCTATAATTCACAAGATAGTAAGTAAAATAATTATAAAATTTTAACTAAATCCTAAAATTTAAGTAAAATAGCATATTTTATGCATTAAATTTAAAGTTACTTTAAAGAAATTTTTATATTATTTTACTTACTATCTGAATTTATATAGATATTGTATGTTGAGCTTTCTTAACTTGTAGATTTATAAAATACTTCATTCCACATATCTGATATAAACATTACAAAAAGATAAAATAAATTCGGGTAATGATCTACGCAAGATAATGATCAATCCCTTTTTATGATGAGTATGGCGAAATTTCTAGCTAATTTTTTTATTTCCCGTTGAATATTGCAATATATTTTTTTTAGTAAGTTTTTTAAGGTGCTGTCGGATGACTCTTTCAATGTTGAGAATATTAAAGTCGTTTTCAGGAACGCAAACTCAATCGCAGGCCTTTTTTTAAACCAGTTTGAGGTATAGTTACTAGAAACTCGTTTAAATTTTCTAAGGTAAAAATTTTTGCTTCTTCATTTGCCGAGTGGCAAAGAAGTCACAACCTTACTTTCTACAGTTGGACACACCCTGGGATAAATGGTCAGTATATGATCCTAATTTTTTAATAAAAAAAATGAGAATTTTATTATACTTAAAAAAATTTACAAAGAATAAATTGTAAAGAAGTTAAATGCATATAGACCTTGAATTATCATATTTTTTTGCAAATATAGTAACAAGAGTATATATTAAGACTTTTTTTTAACTTTAAAAAGCCCAACATTAGCATCATGGCTTTTTTGTATCTATTAACATTAACAACGCAGAAATTCCAGATTTTTACTTTTCAATTGAGTTCGCCGGCTATTCAACTTGTTCGGAGAAGTCATTGAGCTCATTTGGGGGAAAAGAAGAACAAAATGCATTTTTTTGGGGATTATTCATTTTTAAAATTAGGAAATTTTTTGAGGTGGAGATTGTTTCCGAAAGGATATTTTTTTTTCATTTAAATTTTTTCAAATAAGGGGGGGTAAAAAATGGTAAAGAGTTGAGTTCAAAATATGGCTAATTTTGCCAAAAATTTTGAACTGTAACTCTTACAAATTATTAAACACTGCTTTTATGTTTAAAATTAAATAAACTTATTTTTTGTAACATTGATATTTGTTGACCTGTGTTAGAGTATAAATGAATTTCTTGTTAATTCAAATGTGTCTTATGAACCGAACCTTCAAACTGAAAATTTTAGACAATGAATACAACAAAACTCGAGGCACTGCAAAAACTGTTTAATTTTTGAAACCAGCACCAATTTCTTTACGAGCGATTGCTAATTTGGTTTTTAATGCCATTTTGCTTATTTAATAATCTTATCTAACGAATCGGTTTCTCGATTTACAATCTAAAGGTAACTTAACTATGATATATATTTTTAATTACTTCAACAATTAGGTACCACCGAGTTTGAAGTATATAATAAACCCCGTATCGTAATTTTTTCCACCGGTGACGAAATTATAAATCCCTATACTGTTAAAGATAAGGTATTAATAAACATATTTATAACACTGGTCTACAGAACTAGACCTTGGGCTTCAGAACGATGTCAAATTAGGCATGATCGATACTATTATTAATCCTAATTAACTCATTTTCAGCCAAAAAATTATCCTTAAATCCTAACACTTCAGCCATCCATCTTATTAAATTATCACAAATAACCCTTTCCTCGACTTTCAAACAAATGATATTATATTTACCAAATAAATTATATCCGTCAATTAGTTGAAAAGTTTATTTAACTATTCCTTTTTAATTAGTTTGATTGTACCATATCAACTTATTGGTGAATCTAAAGGCAAATTATGACAAATAAATTTTGTTAGAGGGATAGTGCGTGGGAATAAGACATAATTTATTTTTTTAAATTGAATCATGTTTTCCTGTACTAATTATGTCACTTTCTTTTTTAACCTTGAATGTTTATGACGGTCTGGGTTGCTATAAAAAGAACAAAACGGGATAAAAGCATATACTGTAGGACTAATCTTAATGACTACCTTTTGATTCTAATATTTTCGTAAACCTGTACAATAAGTCATGTAATTTATCAAAATGTCACATTTTTAGAACATACAGTACTGAAGCTTAAATTCAAACGTTCATTTCTGGCCTTAAATTTAAATGAGCCACACTCTTCATTTTGTAAAAACCGTTACAGCCAGTATTATTAACATTAAAAATGTTTTTTGCGAACGAACTAAATGAAAAAAGAATTTAAGTTTTTCGAAGGACTAATAATTGTTGAGGTGATATATCATTGAATTTGTCTACTCACAGATTTTGGTATCGCACTAAATGTTGCAATATTTAACACGTGGTTGTTATGGGCAATTTTAGGGTTTTAAAAAAATGATTGGCTTTTTGTTTTTACATTGAAAGATAAATATCTAGGCTGACGTATTAAAAATAAGGTGGAACTGCCCAATACATTACATTTGGGATAATCGTAAACAATTTGTACAATATATTTTATTTGCCAAGTTAGAGGGAGCAATCGACGGGGAAATGACCTTGATTTAAAATATATATGCGTATCATTATTTACTGGGTGCTTTAAAATACAGAAGAAACTGGGTTTACATAGTTTTTTTTTAATTAGCAAAACTTTTTAGCATCAGCCTATATAACCACCAGGGTCCTTCATTGTTAAGGAATTCCTATTTTTCAGTATAATTTGTTTTAGATTGTGGTCATTGTTTTGTAAGCGGTCTAGATAAAGATACATTTTACCTTATCAAAAAATGCACTTGGAGGTCTCAAACATATTATATACAAAGGTTAATATTATAAAAATTTAATATTTTCCGCCTTTCTGCCTTTAAACAAGTGTTTTCTTTTTGAATGACAGTTAAGATATTTCGATAAAACTTTTAATAAAGAAAAACTGCCCACTCATTTTCGAGTTTTTTTAAATTAGTTTACAATTGTCTTTAAGTGTACATTTATTGGTTAGAATTGTAATTAGTTCTTTTTTGCATCGCCACTGCGCACAGAAGAGGAAAGAAGTTTTTGATGAGCAATTAACATAGAATTTTAAGCAGGCTTTAAATTAATTTCTGGTACAAGGTCGATAAATGATCCACATGATGGCTTTATTTCGTATCCGTTTTCCGAAGTTTCCTTCGCCTTCGGCTATTTTGCAACGTCCAATAAAGTTTTTTTTGACCAAATTGTCAGATGCGACATCGAGAATACCCTAAAGAAAAATAATTAAAGAATTATTTTTTATATTAAAATTATTTTTAACATCTATTTTTTAATTCAAATGAGAAATTAAGTTTTAAATTACATCAAGCTCCATCTACATATATATTATACAGAGTATTTAGCACCTCAACCTAAATAGAAGATATATTATTGGTTTTTATAAGAAATATTATTTGAATTTGAATTAGTTATTTAGCCGTGGGGATTATTAAAAGCCAAATTCCGAGACTTACCGATGCCATTTCATAATTTTTACTAAGCCTTCATTTACCTAAGCAAACATATTCTTAATAACTTACGAGCATTTGATTATAATAATACTGTTGTTTATTCGATTTTAAATATTAATAGTCTTTTACTTACCGATTATATTGTAAGCTTAAAAACATTTGACTTTTTAAAGGGAACAACAAAGTTTTTTGTCTTTCTACGCCACACCATCGCAATGATGGTACACTATTTGCCTCGCTATCGTGGGGTTTATATGTAAATTAGTGTAATTAAATAAATATTATAAATAAACTATTTTATTATAATTTTTTATTGAATAAATATTGCTTTTTTGGCTATGGCTTCTATTTTTTAAATTAAAAAAAATTTGGCAATAAAAAATATAAATTAATGAAATTTGCCCGTTTACCGCCTAACAAAAAATTTTTGTAAATAAGCCACTTTTACGTTACCCCATTGCGTTTAATTTTTTTATACAAAATTTTTCAGTCAAAGGCCAACAGCCTTTGATATTAATTAGTGTCTGTATATGAATTTTGTCACTTTAGCCCATTCAAGTCAGGGATGCCAATCGGTTCATGTTAAAAGAATTGTTACATCAACTTAATTTCAATAAAGACAAACTACACGATTTAGGCATCATCAAAGACAATCCCATTGACCTTTTAAACACTTTTACTGAAGCTATAATGAAGTATGAGGCCGATATCGTTATTACGACTGGTGGCGTTTCCATGGGCCATAAGGATTACACAAAATCAGTTTGTTTTTGTTTTTACACGTAAATTGACGGGGTTAAGTAGAAATTTTAATCCAGCCAATTTTCTCAATAAAGAACCTTATATCGGAAATAGGTTTGGATTAACGGGGTACAGACCCTACCTATTAACTATAATGGATTATAAGCTATAGTATGATAATGTTTTTCACGGACCGGTGTTATTTTGAAATAAATTTATTAGTGGTTTTTGTATATGCACCTCAAATCGAAACTTTTTCCCTCTAAATCTTAGATTTGGCTAAAAATTGGTACAGGGTAGGTGCTGGTAAAAGCCTTATATTTTTGAGTAGTGATTTTGACCGATATATGAGCAAAAATATTTTTCATTTGCATCCTACAAATTGTTGTATGTCCTGTTTTTTTAGGATCATATTGGCTACCTTAATGGCAAATAATATTTAAAAAAAAAACATTTGTAAATTACCAAAAAACAGTGCCAACGAAAGTAAACAAAAAATTGTGTCTTTTAAGATTTATGAAAATTTTATAAAATATAGCCTAACAATATTAATAAATATATGAAATCAAAAGTTTAGGGCCTGCATGATTTTTAACAGACCTGGGAAAAAAAGAAAAGAGTTTTTTAATAGTTTTTTGTGTGTTTTTTGCAAAAAGCTTATGAGTATGTGGGCATGGTAAAAGAAAACCTTCTTTTTCTGCTCAAAGAAAAGGGGCCTATTCAAAAAAAAGCTTTTTTTTTCCAAAAAAAACTCCTAGCTGTTTGAAATCACCCGGCATTTTTTTTGCCACTAAATTTAAGCATTACAATCCAATTTGATTTCTTTTATTATAGGTGCTGAATCAGGATTGTATGTATCCTCTATTACTAAGTTTGCAACTTTTAAATAATTTGCTACAGACTGAATAGATGTTTTTATTTAAATACCATATTCTGCACAAATAAAAATGATTTTTTAAATTAAGCACGGTTAAACGTTGCTTGATTTTCTTGATATCTAATCTAATTTTCAGACCTCCTTCCTATTAATATTGACACCTAAAACGTGGCTTTCAAATTTTGAGGCCCCATCTCTTTTTATTGAAATGAATTTGTTTTAAATCTTCTTAATCCAAAGAATTGATCGATCAATTCGGTCTGGGTTTTTACCTAAATTTGGCGAATTTAAATGTATTGCGAATGTTAAATCAAAATAAAGGATTGGAAAACAATTAAAATTTTTAATCTCTGAAAAATATTACATAACCTGGCTAAAGGCAAAGTCGAGACCCGAAAGCCCACCCGGCTAGGTGCCTCGCCTAAAACGTGCCGGGTTTGGCTTGGTCGAATTTTAAAACCTGTCGGATTACCTTTTTTTAAATATTTATTACATGAAAAATATGATAAATATATTAACACGCTATTAATGGTATTTCAACACTCTATATTTTATCAGTAATTTTAAAGCAAAAATTAGCCTGCAACACAAAATTTCTTATTCTTTTTATATTCGCGTCGGGGGGCCTGATATAGAACTTAAAAGACACCTTTTATTAATGATATGGGCCAAATGCCAATATAAGGGTAAAAATTATTAAACACTCGAGTTAAAAATCATGTCAAAAACTTAACCTTTATGGATGAAAGTAAATTTAATTAAGATATTGTTTACATCTAACAGCAACTCTTTTCATAATTTTCTTAAAATTGAAAAAACTTAATTGCATACTCCATTTTTTGAACAAGAAATTTGTCGAAAAAATAAGCGGGTATTAAGATTGATTACAGTAGGTATTGTAAATCAGTGGTAGTTGACCCAATTACTCATTTTTCTCAACTGATCAGCTTTGCATGAATTTACTTTTATCTACATGAATTACTTTTTCCACAAATATGTAATATTGTTTTGGTAATTAAATTTTAGGGCTTGCTGATCAATTCTAGATATAAATGAATATTCTCATGCTGGCCGGAAATTTTTAATGTAAAGGAATTTCCTAGTACCCCGCAGGGCTAAAATTTCCTAGTACCCCGCAGGGCTAAAGGGGGCTATGCCCTGACGAGCATACCGTCTCTTTTAGGAGATGTAAGTGGAGGGGGGAGGGGACCAAACATGTAAATGATCTGTCCTTCGACTTTTGCCAGGGTTGTAAAGCCTGCACGCTGTAGTACGGAGAATTTGGCGTCATTTCAATGGAAATTGTAGTATAGGCGGAGAGACGCATTCCTATCGACTTTAGGGGTTATGCATGTCGCCGCACAGCAATTTTAATGCTCCCTACCCTAAAGAATAATTAGTTTATAAATCTGAAAATTTTTTAATTAAACATCTCGATCTAAGGTAACACCTAATTTTGATTATTAAATAGTTTATCAACAAATTTGATTGTCTTTGCTATATGTTTAAACCGCTGTTGTCACCTTAGGCCAAACGTTAATCAACCCTTTTATTTATGAGATTAATTTATTATTATTTAAATAGTATTTTAAATTTCAAGATGCAATTTGTTAATATTGCTGAATAAATTTTGCTGAAAGTTAAAAATGAAAACAATATGAATGTTTAAAAAAATTCAATTTTTAATGAGTTTGGCCAACTAAATGTTTTTAAACAACTCAAAGGGATTTGTAGAAGATAACATAATCGAAAAAAAAAGGTTCTATTAAGCAAATTTACAAATTTGGAAATTTCGCTAAAATATATAGACGTTAAACTGATTTGAAGTGCACAAAATTTTATTCTCATATCGTACAGGACTATTTCGACTTAAAGTTAAAATTTGTCGATATTATGTTAAATAAGGTGATACAACAACTTTCCAGTCAATGTGAGAGAATCACACAATCCACTATTCATTTTGGTCGTGTTAATCTAAAACCTGGAATGCCTACCACCTTTTCTACCGTTGTCTACGATGACAGTGAAAATTCCGCTGAAGCTATAATTAGCAACCAGAATTTTTTGGAAAAAGTAACAAAATAATTTTTAAAGCATTTTTTATGATTTTATATAACTAATGTTTTTATGCAATAATATTCATTTAAGAAAAATAATTTAAATGTATATCAGTTTAAAATTAATTATGTAGCTAAATGTTTAAAATTGTTTTTTAATTATTGAAATAAGACACAGCTCGAGGTTAATTCGTATGGTGCACCGAAGTCAAACCTAGTTGAGCGCTCTAACGACACTGTGCATAAAACCGTGCCAATATTTTCGTTACCCGGAAACCCGGTGTCAGCTTATGTCATGTTTCATATTCTCGTTCTTCCTGCCCTTCATAAAATGGCCGGTGATCGGAATTATCGGCGCTGCTTGACTCGTCTTAATGCAATAGTATATTTATTTTGAAGATATATCGTGTGAGTTTGAACGCGAAATATTCTATATTATCTAAATGGTGATGTAAGAGCTTGATATACTAAAAAATTTTATTTCAATTACACAGGTCAACAAATTTCTGAGAGTTATGAGCTAACTACAGAGATCAAACCTGCCATCTTAGGGAATATCGAATTTGTTTACCGTTTTTCCTAATCAAACTTAGTTATTCAATTATAAACATTGAAAATTTAAAAAAAAAAAGGTCAAAAAACCAAAAAAGATTCTAAAACAAAAATAAAGTGAAATTTTATTTTTGCATATTCACAATAGTGTTAAATTCAAACTTCAAATAATATTTTTTATTAAAAACCGATAATATATTGTGTCGTATTTAAGTTTGGACGCGAAATATTTTGTATTATCTAAATGCCGATGTAAGAGCTTGATATATTAATAAAATTTATTTTTTAATATTTTTGATTAAAAACATAAGTTACAAGGAATTTTTATATGCAAAAAAGATATTTTTTTTAATCTTTTTAGGGTATATTTAGATCTGTGAATCTGGTCAAACAAGGTCATTTTTTGTTATAGACGGATCTAAGGAGCCAAAGACGGAAGAAACTAAGAAAAACGAAAAATATATGAGATTAGGCCATCATGGGGATGCATTCTTTTATGTTTTCATAAAATTCACGCTTCTGACATTGATATTTGTTGACCTGTGTTATTTGAGATGATAAATATATACAAGGGATTTTTATATAAAAAAAAAATGTTTTTTTTCTTAGGTATTCTCGAGGTTGTAAAATCTTAATTTGGTCAAAAAGGCCATGTTTTCGATATGAAGGATCTAAGGAGTCGAGGAAGAAACTTCGAAAACGGAAAATATATATGAGATGAGGCCATCTAGGGTGGATGTATGCTTTTATGTTTTCACAACCTTCTTTTTTCTGACATTGTTATATGCTGACCTGTGTAATAACTTCATGCAGCAATTATTACAATTTTATCTAACCCTTTTCTTGATTTAGCTTACAGAAAACATTCCGTTAGATTCTAGACCTGAATACAAGCGCGGTATTTTAGACGATGATTTGGCACACTTATGTAACCAAGAGTTACATATCAGTGATCATTATTTACCAGCATCTACATTTAACTCAAGCTTATTGCCTCGTGTTAAAACAACTTCCATAAACCAGATGAGCTCAAATATTTTTAGCCTAGCTTCGGCCAACTGTTTTATTAAATGCCCTCCAGCATCAGAGCTTAGGAAAATGCTACACAAAAACGATATAGTGGAAGTTGTGTTATTATAAAGATTTTTGCGCGTCTTTGTGATATGTTATTTTTTTTCCAAATAGAACATTTTTTGCGATATTTAACTACATTGTTATTAAATTTATTTTATCACATTAATATAGGTTTCTATAAATTTAAAATTACATTTTCTTGTTATGAGAAAAATAAATATGTACAAAACTATATTCTAAGCTACTATTGTTAATGTAATTAATTGTAACGAGTTTAAAAACAATATATGAATAGTTAAGTTTGGCCGCTTCCATACATATACACTTATCGTTGGTAAGGGTTGGGCTTCTCCGATCTTGATACATTTAAAAGTTCTATTTCACAGACAATTTAATTGTAGATAGAATATTTTGCAGTACATGATATATAAAATTCATGTTTGGAATATTTATAAACATACAAGTTAAACATGGTAACATATTAAATCTACAAAAGGTGTATAAAAAAGGGCCAAGGGCATTAGCTTATATAGGTCTAACTCCGGATGCACATGACCTGTGGTAGCGTTTAAGTAGTTGTTCAATTCCTCGTTGTGGCACATAATATCCTAATTGACAGCTAGGCTGGCAATTTTTTTAGGATCTGCTTAAACTTCCTCCTTTGTTTTGTGCTCCGCATTTAGGTAGTTATATGAATGTTTTTATATTTCATTTGTTTATTATTTCTTACCTTTTATAATTAGCCCAAAATAGTTTCAAACATAACATAACTTTTGTACCTCAGGAGATGATTGTTTTCCGTCCATGGTGTGCTTTAATTCTGTGGCGTCATTATTTACCCCAATGAAAAGTGATGTTTAACAGCTTGAAGGGGCTAAAAAACCCTCCCCTCGAAATCCTGTACTTCTTAAAGTTGAGTACATTAATTACGATAAGTGGCCCAGTGTTAACAACCGGACTAGGTATGTCCCCAAATACCAAGTTCTCTGTCCCAGCTATGATCATTACATTCTTGGTTATGTTATAAATGGGTGACTGCTTACTCTCGGCGCATGTATCAAAGGTTTTGGCCTACGTCATAGTTTCTCTTTCTTCCTGTAATCCCTTTGCAGGACGGGCTTTTTTGCATCCTTCATGGCACTTGTTTGGCTGAGTGTTATCGCAACTGCCAAATAAGCCATTAAAATCCATTTTGCTTTCAAGGCAAATCAAATAAAATTTGTATGTTGATATTTATTAATTTTCAAAATTAAAATCTTTATTTAAGTAAAAAATAAAGACTTTCTTCCACTAAGTACAGCCTGGCTTACCATGATTACAAAATTAGAAAAATTAAGGACGTGTGAGTAGAGTTACCGATTTATTCCTTATGCCGTTACAAATTATAATATTGAATTTACTTATACTTTTGAAAAGTCTTAGGCGGGTGATTTAAATTAATGAATAATTGTGCTGTAATTTAGAAAAATTATGTTCAAATTAGAGTTCAGACCGGGCCCTAATCTCGGCCCAAACTTGACGTCTGGCCTTGGTTTTTGATGATTAGACCCTTCTCGTGTGACAATAAATCTATCATTTTTTATTTCTTATTATTAATAGTTTCTAAAAAAATATGGCAAAATAAGATTTAAAAATCAACCTGGCTCGTAGTTCTTTTATTCTAAAATTAAGGCCTGGCTTGTTGCGAACTTTCGGATTCCGACTTTGATCTTTTTTTCGAATGTACAAAACATTATTAAAGGGTGTTTAGAAATTTTCTATATGAAGTTTATATATGTCAGCGTCCAAACGCAATATTCCGCCGGCGGAACATTGTTTGGACTTGATCTTAGCGTCCAAAGCCTATATACCGCCGGCAAAATATTCTTGGACGTATAGTCAACGTCCAAAAATCTCCGCCGGGTGAATATTGCTTGGACTTGACCTCAACGCCCAAGAGTCTATAATCCGCCGAAATATTATGCATAATTTAGCGAACAAATTTTTAATTTTGCAAATTGGTTTGATATTGTCTTAGTTAGAATTTATAAAATATATTTTCAATATTTGATCATTTTTATTAATTAAAACCTTTTTATAAATAATTATTTTTTAATATGTATAATGTTATAAAAGTTCTGGTGAAGCTTGATATTTAATATTTTTTTACATAACATTTAAGATATTTTATGTTAAATTGTATCTTAAGTGTACTTGATATATTGACCGATAACTATAAGGTCAAGCATTATCAAAGCTTGAATAAGTATATTTTTTATAATAGTATAAAAGGTTTAATTAAAGCACTTTCAGAGTTTATTTATTTTTTAATAAAATTTAAATGCTTCAGAAATAGTATTTTAAACGCTAATAATAAATATTCGCAATTTTTTTAGAATTGCTTTTTACGTAAGAGATTGAACTCTGAACTCGCCTCTAAAACACATATTTCAAAGAAAATTGTAAATTTCTATAAACTCAACCAGAGAAACTTCATTAATTTTGGCCCGGCCCGAACCTGCACTTGTGATATAGGCTCACCAGGCCAGAATTTACAAATATGGCCCGAAAATTTTATATTTCAAGCAAAAAAATTCTTAAAATTAAAAATTATCATAAAAATACAGAAAGTTATAGTAATACCTCACATCATGTAATAAAAAATTTGTCATTTTTACTCTTGTCATTTATAAAAAAATGAGAATTAAAAAATTCGCTCGGCCCTGCCCGTATTCTTTTTTAATTTAGGCCCGACCCATTTTTAAATTTTGCCCCACTTTTCTGGGGGGTCTGCAAGGCCAGGCGGAACCGGGTCTTGACTTTATATTTAATTGTTAGACATCAAACCTAATTTAAAAATATTAACTTAACACAATCTATAAATTTTATAGGGTTTAGATAAAAAATTGTAAATATAACTTATCCTTAATCACCAATTCTTAACCAAAATTACCGCTTTCCAAAATTATAGTGTTTGCTAAATTATAAAAAAATTTTCGGCGGAATATAGGCTTTGGGTGCTAAGGTCAAGTTTAAGCTATATTCCGCCGGCGAAATGCGTTTTAGACGTTAACTATACGTCCAGGATATTGCGTTTGGACTGTGACATATATAACCAAAAATGTAAGAAAAGCTTTATGCACTATTATAAAAAAAATTTTGTTTGTAATAACATTCTACTGCCTCTCATGAAATGAATCAATTTTTCTGCAAATTTGCGAAAAACTAAAAATCGGATAAACTAATATTAGTCTTTTCAACCCTAATGCTTTTTGCTAATTGCCTATTTGACATCCGGCCAAAACGTGAATTTATTAAAATATTCATTAATCATGGATATTTGGACTAGGTTCCAAAATTAAAAACGTTATAATCTACAGTAAAACAAGCCCTCTGGGAAAAAAATAATTGCGCTAAAATACTGAGCTCCTTAAATGCTTGCATCTTAACAGCGCACTTTTCTGCCATTCGTCGAAGAAATTTATCAGATTGCTTTAGGAGCTAATTAAAAAGGTCAGTATTATGAAACTTTTAAGGGAGGAGTTTTGGATGACACCAAAAAAGTACATAAATTAACTGACTAGTCCAATCAGAAACAAACTTTTCTACTTGGTCAACCAAACAGGGAATAGATATTTTGGAAATTAATTTTTTTTTATATTTATTTATAATACAAGTCGACAAATATCAATGTCAGAAAAAAATGTTTATCAATATATAAATGATTGATATATATCCGTTTTTCTTAGTTTCTGCCGCCTTCGGCTCCTTAAATCCGTTCATATCAAAAAATGGCTTTTTGGACCAAATTGACCGATATTGAAACCTCAAGAATACCTAGAATCTTTTTCATATAAAAATCCTTAATTTATATTTATTATTAACAAGTAGGGTTGAATTTTGGATATAAATATTTATTATATATCAATATATTTCCATTCTAGCTTTTATATATTTAGTCAAGTACAACTGTTAGCCGCCAGGACTAAATATATATAACAGACAATTAAGGTTAAAACATAAAATCTAAAAAAGTTAACATAGTAAAGGCCACAACATTTAAATTAGTAATGATAGGCCCTAGGCAATCACCAACATGGTGGCCAAGGAGTTGAACTCGCGACCTTGTGTAGGCAGGCTCGTTCTTGTCCTTGCTCACCTGTGAGGCAAGTTTAAAACCTCCCCCTATCATATGGCATATATATAAATTTTAGGGCCACAATGAAGACCCTTCTTAAGTTTTTACCCCACCGATTGTTTTTTTCCTTACAAATAAAACCGTCATTTATTATCTTAATATGTAGGCCTGCTTTATTCAAAAATATAATTTCAAATTTTGTGTGTAATGCCGACAACAATCGAATGCGTTTCTGGTCACTAATCGAAAGCAATTTGTTATCTTCGATACCATTGTCACTTGAGTCGCTGCCAAAAATTAAGTACCACGGGGCACTATCGTATTCCTGCTCGTCGTCGATGACCAAGTCTATCAAGTGATCATCCATTTCATTCTTCATGACTTGTAACCCCAATTCGTTTCTATACCCATCATCGCAACGTTTAGAGTACCGATCGTTATGCGTTGTGTCCATATATTGTTGGGGTCCACTTGTACAGCGTCATTACTAATATCAGGTTCCGGCTGTGATTCCTCACCTCCCTTCGAATTGGAATGATCTTTACCGTTTGTTTATCAATTAACAGCCCGTCCAGCGTCTCCTACTCCCCCAATTTCATGAAGAGCACCCCCCCCGCCAAAATTTAGGGGAAAAAATTTAATTTTTTAAATCCCCCTAACTATACCTCCCCCCCCCCACCCCCCCCCCCCCCCCCTTTTTTTTTTTCCCCCCCCCGGGGGGGGGAGCCCGTCATCTTCAATATCATATTCTTCGGTAATTCGCGTCCCCTTGACCCATTATTAACTATTTCGATCGGTTGAATTTCATTATTATTATCATTATTATTATCATTATGATTATTATTTGATGGCTCATCACTATCATTAAGATAACGTATTTTCATGCATCTTGATCCTAACTCAATTCTATTTGAATAGATTGGGGTCTCCGAAAATGCTACATTGACTATTAAGATTGCTGAGTTCTTAACGATTTTAATCAAAATCGTTACAATCGCTAAATTCTTGATATTCATCATATGATTGTTCATCAGCGGGGTTATCATAATAATTATACCTTTGTGAATTCCATTGATCCACAGCAAAGTCATTCGAATATAATATTTGATTATTATTAAGGTTCCTCGAATATTTCATAATTATTATCATCATCAAACATGTTCATCTCGCCACTCGGGACTGAGATTTAATATATTATTATTTAGCTCTGGTACACCCAGGTTAGATCGTGGTCGTCGGTACCATATTAACAAGTAGGGTTGAGATTTTGGATAATACCATTCTTGCTTTATATATTTAGTCAAGGACAACTGTTAGCCGCCAGGACCAAATACATATAACAGACGATTAAGGTTAAAACATGATATCTAAAACAGTTAACATAGTAAAGGCCACAACATTTAAATTAGTAATGAAAGGCCCTAGGCAATCACCAACATTTATCAACTCATATAATGAAAAATTAAATTTTTTAGAATGTCCGGCTCTAACATCAGCATTTAGTTCAAAATATTTCGCATCCTAACTTAAATACGACCCAATATATTTTAGTTTTTAAATAAAAATAATATTTGAAGTTTAAATTTAACAGTTTAGCTGTTGTGAACATGCAAAGAAAAAATTTAATTTTGTTTTTGAATCTTTTTTGTTTTTTTTTGACATATTTTCTAAAATATACAAAGTTTATAACTGACTTACTAAGTTTGATTAGAAATCATGGTAAACGGATTTGAAAATTCTTATGATGACAGGTTTGATCTCTGTAGTTAGCAAATTTCAAAAGTTTTTATCTGTGCTATAGGACATGATAATTTTATTGGACAATAAAAAGTTGAATATTTCACAGGTCTACAAATTTTTGAGATTTATGAGCTAACTACAAAGATCGAACCGGCCATAGGGATTTTCAAATTTTTACCGTTTTTTCTAATCAAATCTAGTAAGTCAGCTATAAAATTAAAAATTTTAGAAAAAAATTTATAACTAAAAAACAACAAAAATAAATTGATTTTTTTTGCATATTTACAACAAATATTTTAACCAACAACCGATAATATATCGTGTTATAATTAAGTTGGACGCGAAATATTCTGTATTATCTAAATGCTGAGTAAAAGCTTGATATACTGAAAATTTTATTTCTCGTTATTTGTGATGATAAATGTAAGTTAAAGAAATTAAAAAAAATTTATTTTTTATTTTTTTAGCGTATTCTTAGCGCCCTCTCCCTGGGGGGGCCCCTTTTTTCCCCCCCCAAATTTTCCCCCCCACATAATATTTTTTCCCCAAAAATCCCAATTTTTAAAAAAAAAAAAAAAAAAATTTTATTTTTTTTTTTCAAAAAAGGGGAATTTGTAAAAAAAAAAAAAAAAAGGTTTTTTTTTTTTTAAAATTTTTTTTATAATATAATAATAAAAAAAAAAAAAAAAATGAAATTTTAAATAAATTTGGAAAAAAAAAAAAATTTTTTTTTTTTTAATTTAATTTAAAAATGTAAAATATTATATTTTATATATTTTTAATTAATTTTTAATTATAATTCTTTAAATTAAAAAAAAAAAAAAAAAAAAAAAAAAAAAAAAAAAATAAATTTATATTTTTATGGAGAGGGGAAAAAAAAAAAAAAAAATTTTTATTTTATTTTTAATTATATAATTTTTTTATTTAAAATTTTTAAAATTTTTTTTATTATATTTTATTATTATTTTTAAAAAAAAAAATAAATAATAATTAAATATAAAAATATAAAATTTGAGGGGGAATCTTAAGGTCGCAAAATCAGTCAGTTTGGTCAAAAAAAAGCTAATTTTTTGATATGGGCAGATTTAAGGGGCCAAAGGCGGAAGAAATTACGAAAACGGGAAATATAGGAGATAAAACCATCATGAGGATGTATGCTTTTATATTTTTATAAACTTCTTTTTTCTGACATTGATAAGACCAGAGTTATATTAACATAATGTAGGTATTTTTGTCTCAAAATAAATTTTTTTTTTAATTTATAAAAAAGTCATGTCGATGCCAGACAATTAAGTTTTCATATTTATAAAAAATATTAAGAACTATATTTTAGCAATTTTTAATTTATTATAAAAAACGTTTTTTTAGTTGTAACTGAATATTCTTTAAAAAAATTGTAAATTAATAATAATTTTTTTATAATAAACGCATGCAAGATAGCCTATATTGTCCTCTTCAAAAAAAAAATAAGTCTCTAGCTATAATATTTTTGACTTATAACCTCCCATACTTGCATCAAATTTAATATTTTGCCTCGTGCCTTTATCTCCGTCAAAAATCAATACCGGTCAAAAAAATTTATGAAATAAGAAAGATACTACCTCCATAAAAAATTGCATCTAAATCTGAAGGAGTGACCTTCCCGGACTTGTTGGATTGAGGTGAAACTGATTATATTTATTTTACATAAAGTTAAGGCTATGTCATCTTATTATCTTTTCCATTAGCAGTTCTACGACACACAACTAATGAATATCTATTGAAGGCTTATAAAACCAGTGAAAATCATATTTTATATATAATATTACATTGATTATTATAATTCATTTGTTAAATATATTTTCTCGGCACATTTCCAGTTTAGGGTGGGTTCAGACTCATTATATTTTTTTAAAATATTTAAAAATTTAAAATTTTTTAAAATTTGAAAATTTTTATTATTTTTTTAAAATTTTTTAAAAACTTTAAAAAAAAAACTATTTCAAATACTAATAATAAAGACTGGCAACTTTTATTTAAAATGTGTTTAATGTCTAAAAGAAAAAATTTAAAAAAATGAAATGAGTCTGAACGCGCTCTTAATTGCCAATTATTATAAAACATATTGGTGATCACAAATCCTTAAAATACTTCAATAAATTTTTTTTTGAGAAATGTTACCTAAAAATTTCCGGAATTATTTGTATTGATAGCAAAAATGGACATACCTTACATTTTACTGATATTGCATCTACATTCGGTTAGGATTGTGATAGGAGAAACTTGGAAAATGTTAGGCTAAGGTTTTATAATAAGGTAAGATTTAGTTTGGGTTAGGAATAGGTTTTTTATTAGGGCGCGTTCAGACTCCGTTCGTTTTTTTGAAAAATTTTATTTTTAAAAATTTTAAAATTTTGACCTTTTTACATTGAACGCTTTTTTTACAAAAAGTCGCCAATTTTTGTAATTAGTATTTAAATAGTTTTTCTAAAAGAAAAGTTTTTAAAAATTTTTGAAAAAAATAAAAAAAATTCAAAAAATTCAGAATTTTTAAAATTTTTAAAATTTTTCAAAAAAATGAAATGAGTCTGAACGCGGCCTTAGATAAAATAATATAAATAATGCATGTGTGACGAATTAATTATACATGCATGTAAAAAGAGTAGGTGGTTACTATTCTCAACGTTTTTTGTCTATCTCAATTTTAATAGCTAAATTTACCATAGTGGGCCTATATAAATAGCTAAATTATTAAAAATTTATGTAATACCTTTAATTACACCCCTGTAAGCTTAATTTACATGTCGTTAACCACCTATTAATAGCTAAGTGAACCTAATATAAAAAATATGAGCTTTATAAAAAAAATTTTAATATTTATTACCTCAGGAATTTCTTTATTTTAAGAATATTAGCGTGCAAATTTTGACCCACCTTTTTAGATAATTTCACTATTTTTTAATAGCTAAACATATAATCAAAAATATAAGCTCTTTAAATTTTTCTTACCCTTTTAGAAATTTCGTTCCTTTAAAAATTTTTGTTTACAAATTTGGGTTCACAACCCACTTACCAAATGGCGGGCTAATAAAAACTTTAATAAGGGCACGTGCAAAGTGAGTTTTTTCGTAAAATTTTTAAAATTTTGAATTTATTTTGTAAAAAAATGCAAGCTTATAAAAAATGCCAAATTTTGTTTAGGGCACGTGCAAAGTGAGTTTTTATTTTCATGAAATTTTAAAAATTTTATAAATTTATTTTGTAATAAAATGGGAATTTCAAAAATTTGCCAAATTTAGTTTAATTTTGAAAAAAAATAAATATTTTTAAAATTTTTAAAATTTTACAAAAATAAAAACTCATTTTGCACGCCCTTATGCACATAAAATGCATTTTCTATAAAAAATTTGGAAAAAATAAAATTTACAGAATTTTTAAATTTTATAATATAAACTCACATTGCACGTGGTAGCCTAAGGCACATTGCCATATGGTGAGACTTAAACACCGATATATATTATGCGAAATTAAACTTGAAAAGAGAATTGCTGGCAGTATATCAATATTTTCAAAATTTGATTTGTTAAGTGCACTTGAAGGTATTGTAAATAAGATCTATGGGGATTTTGGAAATGGTGTGGTTTACAGTTCTTTGTCGATTAAATATATTAATCTTGAAACAAATATTTTCTTAATCCAAATTAGTAAAAAAGGTTTTTCCCATTTAGTTTCTGTTTTACCCTTAATAAAAAATATAGCAAATACAGAATGTTCCATATTAACTTTGTATGTTAGTGGAAGTATATTAAAATCACAAAAACACCTTGTAAAGCATTATAATATGTGCAAAAATCTTTTATAAATTATATTTTAATGTCTGCTTGTTTTTCTCTGGTTTTAATATTTAACTTTGTTGTAAATGTATAAAATGAAGTCAAGGACATTTAACTACATTTAATGTCTCAAATGGAATACCTTTTAGTTTTTTTGACCATTAATTATATGTACCAAATAAATATTATCTAACTATTACCACATTATTATGAGCCTTGAACTCAATAAATAGTTTATATGGAAAATATTACAATATTTACATCTATTTTTTATTTTATTTCTAAAAATTTTATTCTAAATGCTGGTATGAAACTATATTTTTAATCTTAACTTAAATATTTTTGCATATACTTTAACTGAAAACATGAGAAAACCTTAAAAAAACAGTTGGTTTAAGCAGAGCTATAGTTGGGGGATGGGGGAAGCCCACAATTTTTGTTGTTGACTTTGACATCAAAAAAATGAGTTTTGTGATATAAAAAACACTTCAAGTTGTAAAAATCCCGACTTTAATCTCTAATTTAGATTCTTAAAAAACTGTTTTAAAAAAGTTGAAATTTACTTAACGAGCTTTCAAGTTATTTTAAAAAACTACGAATTTTAGAAAATGTAAAAATTAAAATGAAGTATTTTAAAAATATTTAAACGCTAAGTTATCAATGACTGATTAGTTACTACAAATATAACTTTTGATTCCATTTCTGGGTTACACAATACAACAAATTGAGAGTTATTTTTAAATTCGTTTATCGTTTTTTTAATCAAACTTAATAAGTCAGCTATAAACATTAATTATTTAATAGAAAATTTTAAAAAAACAAAAAATATTTAAAAACAAGCATAAATTTTTTTTGCCTATTTACAACGGCTAAACTATTAAATTTAAACTTCAATTTAAAATGAAAAACAAATTCTTAAGATTTTTTAGGGTATTCAGGTAGCAAAATCTCTCTATAAAAAGGGCCATTTTTTTGATATGGACGATCTAAGGGGCCGAAGGCGGAAGAAACTACAAAAAACAATATATATGAGATATGGCCATCATGGAGATGTATGCTTTTTTGTATATAAATTTCCTTTTTCCGACATTGATATTTGTTGACCTGTGTAATAAATCCCAAAATAGCCCAATAAGATTATGTTTGACACCTAATAACTGATAATCTGAGGCAATAATTTCCTAATTTTATAACGGTAATTAGCACCAAAAACTTGACTAAAAATGATTGTTATCGCAAATGATGTAGGTCATCTAAATTTTGTTGTCCTGTTTAATTTATTAACTTCAATGTTAATATAAAATAATGCAATATCAAAATTTTTAATACAAGTTAAAAATGTTTGGTATACAAATTTTGGTTTACGTTTTTTTACTATAAAAAAATACTTATTTCAAATCAAAAGGTAAAGTTTTAGATGTTTATACAAAAAAGTATTTAAAAAACAAGTTTAAAAACTTATTTGTATTTTTTTTTAATATTATGGTCATCCTTATTTCGTGTTTATATTTCAGAAATAAAGGTCAATAATACATGATTCATGGTTAATTAAGGCATTTTGCATTGCCGTTTGGCCTCGGTGAAAAAACGTTAAAAACAACACTTTTTGATTAAAATAAAAGCCCATTGTTTTTAAAGAATATATTAAGTAAAACTACAACAAACTTATGTAATTTAATTCGAGAAAATAGTATACGGTAAAATCTCTGAAATCTTGATCTAATTAATTTGTTTATATTTTGAAAAATTTCTTCAAGGTTATTAAAGAAATATATTTCTTGAAAATTAGATTTACACTAAAAATTGTTTTTTTAAAAAATATCATTCAAACACGGTGTGTGAAATATATATAGTCTCTAAGCTAATAACTTTATCAATTCTTATAAATAGTTTAATATGGCAATAATATAGAAAAAACAGGCCCCCTTAGAGTCTAAGTTCTCTTTTCTACTTTAGGCCTGCCCCATCCGGCTCGGATTCCTTCTTTTTGAGCAACATTGTCAAAAGTATTTGTTGCAGTAGAAGATAAGCTAGAAAAAGAAAACTTAACTAAATATTACCAAGCTTAATCTAGAAAATTAAGATTTCATTTCGCATGCAAACATTGCCTCTTTTACGTTTTTTTTTGGTGAGGAGCATTGAAATTGCTATGCGGCGACGTTCATAACCCGTAGGGTCAATAGGATTAAGCGCGTCTCTCCGCCAACACATATCCTTCGAAATGACGTTGCACTCTCCGGAATATTATAGCAGGCTTTACAACCCTGGCAAAAGTCGAAGGCCAGAGTCATTCACCTGCTAAAACAATGCCCCCTTGCCCTACATCTCTTGAAAGAGACGGCATACCCGTCAGGGGATATCCCCTTTGAGCCCTACTAGGCAATCACTTAACCTAGACCAAGAGCTAAAGAATTTTCGGCCAGCAAAATGACAATATTTATTTATATTTAAAATTTGAGACTGATCAGAAAGCCCTAAAATATCAATTAACAATATATTATTACATTTATTTGAAGATATTAATTCATGCAAGTATAAGCGTGTAATCACGCAAAGCAGAGCAGTGAAGAAAGAAATGAGTAAGTGGGTCATTAATTACTGATTTACAACACTGACAGTCGAAGTCACTTGTAACCAATCTTAATAGTCTTGCTTTAAAATTCCGCCAATTACCTGTTCTCATATGAAGCAGAAGTTTGCAAGAAAACTCAGTGCAATCAATACTTTTTAATTTTTTTGAAGAAAAATAAAATGGGTTGCTGTACGATTTAAACAATGCATCGTTTTTATACTTATTTTCGCTAAGGCTAGCTTTGCCAAAGTTTAGACCAAATGATTTTGAGTTTTTGGGTCTCCAGTAAATGGTATTTTGTTCTTATTAAAATACCTAGAGCAACGCGAAGCCCACGTCCATTTGCGAGACTTAGGTTTTGATAAGACTAGATCTTTTATAAATGTTTTACTGTACTGAGATTTTACAAAGAAACGCACGGATTTTTTTTTGCATAAAGCCAAAAAGTACTAAAATTGAGGTCTAAATACAGGTGAAGTTTAGGCCCAATTAGTCTTTTCCAAATTTTCAGATCATCCAGCGAATGGCTTGATCGTGAGTCTTAGAAAGTGGGGACAAGGATTTATTAGAGAGAAGACCAAATAATTCCGCTTCATAAGTTAGAATAGGGAGAATGACTGAAACATAAATATGAGATTTAACATTGATTGGTATGGAGTACCGCAGGAACGGACCGTAGAGATGAATAGCCTTCATTCCCCTTAACGCCCACTCCTCAATTATCTTATTGCTATTAAAGTCCTCATTTATTAAAAGACCCAGATATCTATAGTTTGATACCTGGGGTATAAAGTCAAAATTGACCACTCACACGGAGTTGAATTTAAGGGATTGTTTATCAAAATGCCACATTTTTCAGCTCCAATTACCATTTCCCACCTATTAGCCCAATTTTTAAGATGGTAGAGCATTGTTTTAAGATTCTCACATGGCTCTGCGCAAAAAACCAGATCGTCGGCGAATAATAAATTTAAGTTTTTTGGGCTTTTGTTTTTTTGGTTTGGTTTTTTTTTTGTAAAAAGGGGGGGGGGGAAGGAAAAGGGAAAAAAGGGGAAAAAAAAAGGAAAGGGGAGGGGGGGGAAAAAAAAAAACTTTTAAGCTTATATCTTTACATTTGGGACACTACCATTCTTAAATACTTGGTATATTGTTGAAAATATCATTAATATAAATATTAAAAAGAATAGGTGATAGCGGACAGCCTTGCCTCAGACCTCTTTCTAATATAACCGGGTCAGCGTCGTTAAAAGGCGTTAAAAAAGCGCTACTTTGATACATGTCATTAATTATGGCCAGAATTTTTCTTCTTATTCCTATAGAATAAAGTTTTTTAAAAAGGGCTTGATGCGGTACCATATCATATGCCTTTTTAAAATCGATAAAGGCTAAATGAGTTGACAAATTGCTTTACTTACGCCTAGTAACACTCTCAAACAATGAAATGACTAGACCTGTGCACTCTTCGTTCTTACGCCAGCCTGTTCTCTGCATATTAAATTGTTACTCTCCAAGAAACTAACGATTCTTATATTAATTAAGGTGGCCAAAATTTTAGAAATTAAACGATATAAGAGAAATACCACGATAATTGTCCATTAAAGTTAAATCGCCCTTTTTTGGAATAAGAACTAATTTGGCAAGCTTCCATTGGTCTGGAACTGCACCTTGAGTATATATTTAATTCAGAATCCAAAAAACGCATTTACCCAAATATGACGATGGTGTTGGGGCAGGCTAGTTATTCAATGCTGGATAAATTAGTAACCTTAAAATTTAAAAATAGTAAAACAAAAAATACTGCTCTTTAAAATTTCCTAGGTCATATTACCTTCAGCGCATGTATACTTTGTTGTGTTCTACACTCATGTTAATCAACGTTGAACCTGGTTATTACTTGGATGGATGACTGCTAACGAATATCAAAGCCAATTTATCTGAGAGAGGCCTAAAGACCTGGGTCACCGGCGCGTGCTAAATCTCATTTAACTCTGCGGGGCCTGCTGTAGAGTTAAAAGTGGCAGAGCCTAGAGGGGCAAGCCGTTATCTAATAGGATAAAAAGGTCTGGTTAAACAATATTAATCTTAATGATAGTATATTATTTGGCAATTGGCTCCATGGTTGATGCTGGCTTTCTATCATGTCATGAGTACTTTTCCTGCAGCCATTTACAGCTCGCTTAGCGGCAACGATCCTGATTTACAACCTGACGCGAATGTTTCCTTACAACCGCCGGGAAAGGCTCGCAGCTTTGACTCACCAAGCGAAGAAGGTCGAGGTCGGAGACAATGGTCTGGGTCTTGGGGTGGAGCTTCACAAAAAGGTCCAAGTCCAGGAACCAATATCGCTTGGACTAAAGGTCCTACCACCTTAGAGACACCGGCCATTCTTAAGCACACCCACATTTATAAACATTTCCATGAAAACTACCACTACCATTATATGACAGACTTGCATTTTAAAACGCACGTAACCAAGGCAATGCCTACAACTACTAAAGCTTCCTGGTATAGTAAATTCGATTCTTCTTTTTTAACAGTGAAAATTTTTTGTGGACACTTAATTATAAATTTTTTTTTTGAATTTCTCGAAAAATATTATTGATAGAAGTTTGAATAATTTAATATTAAACTATTCTCTGCGGCCCAATTTTAGTTTTGCACTAAATGTTGCAATATTTAGTTGATGTAACGGTTATCAGGACATTTTAAAAAAATTTGTCAGGCTTTATGTTTTTCTATTGTAGGCTGGCTTATTAAAATAATGTGGCATTTAGAATATTCTTTTATCAAATTAAGGAAATTCGAACAATAAGAATTTTTTTGAAATTTTTTGTTTGGGCATTAGGGACATTTAATATAACAATTGACGTTAAAAATGACTGTAAAATGTATTTTCTTTATCAACAGATGCGTATCATTGTTGACTTGGTGCCCTACCCCCAAAAAGATGTTTTTTTAGTGTATAAAACGTATTTGTTTTTAGCCTTGATAACACAGGTCAACAAATATCAATGGCACAACCGTGAATATTCTGAAAACATAAAAGAATACATTACCATGGTGGCCTTATCTCATATATCGTTTCTTTCCGGCTTCGGCTCCTTACATCCGTCCATATCAAAAATATGGCCTTTTTTGACCAAATTGACAGATCGAGAATACCCTAAAAAAATTTTTTCATACATATCAAATAATGAGAAATAAAATTTTTTAATATATTAAGCTCTTACATCAGCATTTATAATATTTCGCGTCCAAACTTAAATGCGATACAATATATTATCAGTTTTAATAAAGGTTTTATTTGAAGTTTGAATTTAACAGTTTAGCTGTTGTAAATGCAAAAAAAAATTTCAGTTCATTTTTGTTTTTAAATTTGTTTTTTTTAACATTTTTTCTAAAATTTATGTAGCTGACTAACTAAGTTTGATAAGAAAAAACGATAAACGGATTTGAAAATCCCTAAGATGGCAGGTTTGATCTCCGTAGTTAGCTCATAACCCTCAAAAATTTGTTGACCTGCGTAACAATCAGGGTCCTCCCTTCTAGTTTGGCAATTCCATTACACTGGACAACAAAATTTGGACGACCCTAAGCATCATTTATGGCAACTATGGTTTTTGGTCAAGTTTTTGGCGCTGATCACGAATATGAAATCAGAATTTTAGCCAATGCCTCAGATTTTTAATTATTCGGTGTCAAAGTCGAGATTTTTCAATTTTTGGGGTATTTTGGGCTTCTATATTATAAAACCTATGGGTAATAACAAAAGTTTAAAAATATATTTAGATACCGGAAACATTCATTATTAACGTAAGGCGTTTTAATTTTTTTTTATTTTTGCATTTTTTATAAAATTAGTGGTTTTCGTCATAAAATCCGTTTTTTGATCCTAAATAACATAAAAAATTGCTAATAATTTTAGGTAATAACCTTTTTAAGATATGTTTTTTATAAGGAATCTGAATATGCCAATAGATTATTTGGAAAATTAATATTTTAAGAAATTTTGTGAATTTTTTTCCGAACTTTGAACGCGATTTAAAAAAAAATGGAGGCATTGGAAAAAAAACTAAACCCGGGGTCGTTATCGCAAGAAAATTCTCTACAAAACCCTCGAAAAATCGTTTATGTTGTTTTTTTTTGTTGTCCAGTGTTATTTACGTAAAATTTGTTTTTAATTTTGTGCATAGTTTTACACGCAGGCTACTTAAGGTGCATTTAACTTATAAACGTACTTAGAGATTTTAAACAAATTTCATAAATGTGAAATCAAGACAGGCCCGATTCTAGCTTTTCCAATTTGGAGGGGCAAAAAAAACTCGTGAGGGGGGGGCGGTAAAAAATTTTTTTTGCCTTCGGTTACGGCAAAAAATATACATGTACACCAATTGAATCCATGTTCAAACTTTTTATTATTAAAAATGTGGCCTCACAACTCGACGTTGAAGAGCCAAATAAAAAACTTATAGAAAAAATGTTAAATAAATTAGGAAACGCATCTTTGTAATCATATAAAATTTAACAAAATCATTAGTAACACAATCTTTGTAATTATTAAGTTTTTTTATTAAAAAAATTTTTGCTACGTCAATTTCTTTAGATAATGTATTTTTATCAATATTGCTTATTTTTAAAAAAGGCTCTAATTTATTTATATCTAAAAAAAAGGATAATCAAATATATAAAGGGAATCTAAAAATTCTAAATAAATTATCGGTAAAAAATCTATTATTAAAAAAATGAATGAAATAAATTAATAATATTTAAATAAATACTTTTTAATTTATCATTTATTCTCAAATTTATGACTAGAAAATAAATAAAAATCAGGAAAATCTTTAGGTTCGTTTATCTATAAATAAATTAATGTCATTTAAAAAAGTATTATATATATCAAAACAGTTTTAAAATAAATCTGTAAATGTATTTGTATTTCTCAGTTGTTTAATTTCTAACAAACAAAAATGTATTAAATAAAAAGTTTTAGAAACATAAATCGTTTTGCATTAAAATTGATCAATAATTATTTTTAATAAATAAAATAATTTTTCAAATGATAAATACAAAAAAATAAATTGATGATTATCAATATGGTCAAAAAACCCCCACGCTTCGGCCCTGTGACCTGAAGATATGAAAAAATTTTAACTTTTAATTTTCAAAAAATTTAATATTTTTGTGTAATTTAAAAAAAAATGGCGTCGTAGTGACCACATCACCGATGGGGCAACAGCTGGGGTTTGGTCCCGCATTTTTCCTTGATTGCATCATGTTGAAAAATTTATGAAGGGAAGAAAAAATATTAAAAAAAATTTTCCTTCACTTAAAATTACAAGACAATCTTTTACAACAAGAAGCAATCGGTGGTTAAAGCAGTGAATATACGGGTGGTGTCCAGCTATTTTGCTTATAAATACTTGAAAACCACCTTTTTCCCCGGGCATTACGTTCGCCCCATCGTAGCATTGTGCGATCCGTTGGTTCTAGATTATATTCTAACAAAAGATTGTTGACAAGTGAGAAAATTTCTTAGGCATCAGATTTATGAATTGCTTTCACAAATATAAAGCTTTCTGTAAAATCAAATTTTTCTATATATCTAATAAAAACAGAAATAATTTCTGTGTTAGTTTGATCTCTCTAGCGGATGAGAAGTGTTGATGAATGAAAACAATTTTAAAAAAAAAGTAAATATTTTTATAATAATATTTTTATAATAATATTTTTAGATATTTTTGGCGGAGCAAATTTAATTATATTATGTGGAAGAAAAAATAAAATTTATACGTATTTGGGGGGGGGGGGGGCAAACATAAAATTACTATGAATTTGGGGGGGGGGGCAAATTTAATTTGGGGGGGGGGCAAAAGGGGTCTAGAATCGTGCCTGCTCGGTAGAGTCGTTATTTTTATTATTTTAAGTAATTTTTTAATTTTACAATATTTTAATTTACATTGACAAATCAAATTTATAATTTAGGGGATGGAGTCAACCAGGAGGAGGAGCCGGTTGGGGTCAGCCAGGAGGCGGTAACAATGGATATTGGAGTGCACCCAGCGGTAACACCGGTGGTGGCGGAAACAAATGGCAGGGCAAATGAATTGTCAAAAATTCCCAAGACTTTTATTCAATATTTTCTAATTCCATATTTGAACTTATATGACTTTTATACAAAGTAATAACTTTTAAGTAATTTTTAAAATATAATTTTTAAGTTAAAATGTCTATATAAACTAATAATTTATTGTATCGCTAAATAAAAGCAGCTGGATTAAAATGGAATATCTCGCCATAGTACTTTAACATTTAAGGCTCTAACGTTTTTTTAACTGAAAAACCAATCTATATTGCGGGTGAGAATAGCGAGGTTTGCAAACCGAGGAGCCATGTTTATGGCATAGAGTCTAACTTATTGGTCTTAATTTTTTACGTTATTTAAAGGTCCATCAGGCCCATTGCCAGCTCATCTCGGATTGGGCAGAATTGGATTTAAATCATACAGGTTTAACCTGAAATTCAAATTTTATTCAATATTTTTGTTCTCACTAAACTAAAACATGGTTCTATTACACAGGTCAACAAATATCATTGCCAGAAAAAATATATGTAAACGTAAAAGCATACCTCCCCAATGTGCAAGGGGGGAGGAAGTTGTAAAGGGGGGGGGGGGGGTTAAAAATACACATACAATTAATGGAATTTTTATTTTATATTTTTTTTTTTTTTATTTTTTTTTTTTTTTGGGGGGGGGGGGGGGGATTATAATTTAAATTTTGGGTGGGGGGGGGGGGGTGGGGGGGGGGGGGGGGCCCCCCCCCCCCCCCCCCCCCCCCCCCCCCCCCCATGATGGCCTTATCTCATACATATTTTCCGTTTTTCGTACTTTTTTGCGCCTTGGGGTCCTTAGATCCGTCTATATCGAAAAATGGCTTTTTATGATCAAATTGACAGATTTTGCGACCTCGAGAATACCCTAAAAAAATTCAAGAATCTTTTTTTCATTAAAAATTTCTAGTAACTTATATTTATGATTTTAAATAATAAGAATTAAAATATCAAGCTCTATCAGCATTTAGATAATAAAAAGTATTTCGCGTCCATACTTAAATACGACACGTGATATATCGATTTTTTATAAAAATATTAATTGAAGTTTAGATATAGCACTATAGCTGTTGTAAATATGTAATAAAAAATTTCAATTTATTTTTGAATTTTTTTCGTTTTTTTTTGACATTTTGCTAAAATTTTCAATGTTTGTAACGGTAAATGGATCTAATCCCTAAGATGGCAGGTAATCTCTGTAGTTGGCTCATAAATCTCAAAAATTTGTTGACCTATTTTATAAGTGTATAGTGAAAAATATTTATTATTGAGGTCAACAAATATCAATGTCAGAATCGTGAATATTATGAAAACATAAAAAAATGCATCCCCATGATGGCCTAATCTCATATATATTTTTCGTTTTTCTTAGTTTCTTGCTCCTTGGATCCGTCTATAACGAAAAATGGCCTTTTTTGACCAAATTGACAGATCTAAATATAGCCTAAAGAAAAATTTTTAAAATCTTTTTTGTATATAAAAATCCCTTGTAACCTATATTTTTAATCACAAATGATAGAAAATAAATTTTATTAATACATTAAGCTCTTACATCGGCATTTAGATAATACAAAATATTTCGCGTCCAAACTTAAATACGACACGATATATTATCAGTATTTTATGAAAATATTATTTGAAGTTTGAATTTAACAGTTTAACTATTGTGAATATGCAAAAATAAAATTTCAATTTATTTTTGTTTTTGAATCTTTTTTGGTTTTTTAACCTTTTCCTAAAATTTTCAATGTTTATAACTGACTAACTAAGTTTGATTAGGAAAAACGGTAAACGGATTTGATATTCCCTAAGATGGCTGGTTTGATCTTTGTAGTTAACTCATAACTCTCAAAAAATTGTTGACCTGTGATATTTATCCAAACTTAAATACGACCCGATATATGTCGGTTTTTAATAAAAATATATCTAAAGTTTTTATTTAACAGTTAAACTATTGTGAATATGCCAAAATAAAATTTCAATATATTTGTTTTTGAATTTTTTTGTTTTTTGACCTTTTTTCCTAAAATTTTCAATGTTTATAGCTGACTAACTAAATTTGATTAGAAAAAACGGTAAACGGATTCGAAAATCTCTAAGATGGCAAGTTTGATCTCCGTAGTTAACTCATAACTCTCTAAAAATTGTTGACCTGTGTTGTATAAACAAAAAATCTTTAAATTTTCTAATTATGGTTCGTTTTTTAAAGTTCAACCAATTTATAAATGATTAAAGCAATGCCAAAAATTTTTTTTACGATTTTAAAATTACTAAAAATTTAACTTTTATAATTTCCCCTGACTGATAATTTTGATATTTATCTGTGGAAAGCCTATGATTTTTTCCGTTTGACATAGCTCATAAATTATTTTAATAATCAAGGTGATTAATTATAGGGTTATTTTAAATCCTAAACTTTAAAGTTTATTTCCAATATCAATGTTTTTTAATTATAAAGCTGTGCATATTGGTATTAGCAAGCTCAGCTGAGTGAACTTAATAAAGACTTTAAATGGACAACAACATAAATTTTTTACACCCAGATTTATAATTATTACCTTAAGTAAATTTTTTCAAATGTACACCTATACAAAAAATAATCAAAATAGTTGGTCTGCTCAAAAATCCAAATCATATCTGAAATTTAAGAAAATATATTTATTATTGGGGGAGAAAAATGCATTTTTCATTTCGCCCCGCAGACCATTTTGTCCCGGTCTCCCCTATGCTATAAAATGGCTGGACCATTAGTTTTAATATCAATTATACTGATGCATTGATTCACAAAATTAATCTTGCTAATAAAGCAAGAATTGTACAGATCCATTACACTGGACAACAAAATTTGGACAACCCTAAGCATCACTATCGTTTTTGGTCATGTTTTTAATGCTAATTACGATTATGAAATTAGAATTTAAGCCGATGCCTCACATTTTTAGTTATTCTGTGTCAAATTTGAGATTTTTCTATTTTGGGGTATTTTGGGCTATTATATCAAAAACTTATGGGTAGTAACAAAAGAAAATATGTTTAGATTACGGAAACAATCATTGATAACTTAAGGCGTTTAATTTTTTTTATAATTAATTTTTTATTATTTTTTCATTTTTTTAATTAGTGGTTTTTGTCATATAATCAGTTTTTGATCCTAAATATCTTTAAAGTACTAATAATTTTAAGCTATAACCTTTTTTAGATATGTTTTTTATAAGGTATCTGAATATGCCAATAGATTTTTTGGAAAATAATAATTAAAAAAGACTCTGCAAATTTTTTTCTGAACTTTGGACGCGGTTTATATTGGAGGCATTGGGGAAAAACTAAACCCGGGATTGTTATCAGGAGAAAATTCTATACAGTACCCTCTATAAGGCGATTATAATGTTTTTTTTTGTTGTCCAGTGTTATGCTTATAAATACATGTTTCAAATAAAAATAAAACCCTATTCTGGTTATTCATTGTGTCCATCGGCTAATAACACCATTGAATTGATCGGTGTAAGATTGATGCTGGTGCACTGTTAAATGTTGATTTTGCTAATTATCCAAAGAAGACATCATCAATGTTTGATTTTCCAAAGGCATTTGCTCAGCCTCTGCAATATGTTATTCCTGATATAAATGGATCAGTGTTCACAAATATCATCTCAAGTGAAAATCAAAATGTAATTAGGTTTAGTTTACTCAAACGTGAATGATTCTTTTTGGTAATGGCGAAAAACATTTTTCTTCAAGAGAGCTAAAATAAAGGCACAAATTATGACTTGCAACAATTAAGAAAAAATCAGCCAGTTTTAGAGCACATTACCTTTTTTCCTAAAGTTATGTATCTACTAGAAGTTTGATACCTTTATCCATTACCTCATTCATCCGTACATATGGTAAGACCGACAGCCCACCTTTCATCTGTTTTGAATCCAGAAGTTATAGTTTGGTTCACTATCTCGACCTAAACCAATTTGACTCACCAGCCATTTAGCGTCATGCCGTCGCAACATCCTCAAAGACAAGGAATGAATATACCTGCAGTTCCTTATATAGCAGCAAGTTATAGGCCTCGTGCTTAATTTTGGTCTATCACGTGTTTAATTCTTCTTCAACTCAACATTCATATATAAGAAATGGTAGTGCTGGAATAAGTATAATAATGATTCTAATAATAGTTATTAATACCATAATGACAAGTAATCGTCTCGAATAACTTAAATATTTTTAATTACCTGCGTGGTAATTTTGCTAAAATTTAATGATAAGGTCACCTAACAACTTGAAACTTTAAATTCATTACTAAACTGGTACATTTATATTCCTTCCGTAATCTTATTCGTTGGAGGGTTTCGTTGCGCACGCCTGCGCGTGCGTACGCGCACGAAAGAGGGCACAAATATGCTGATTCTACTAATGCCCACATTGATGACCAATTATATCTCCCCCCTGATCCTTTTCGTTGAAAGTGGATGGCTTTTTTTGATGCCGATACCGACATTGAGGAAAAACCTTGAGCATGTCCGACGTTTGCTTTTTAGAGTTTTTAACTATTACCATAAATAAACGACTGAATATATCGATCTATATGCCGATCATGCGTTATCGTTCACGATATTGACATCAATTGTTCACTATACTATTTTTAATGTAAAGTCATATCAAACTAACATATTAATTGATAAGAGTGAGGTCTTAAAAAATTAGATTTTAAAGGGAATTGAAATTTTATAAAATTGGAATTTTAAATTTATATTAGGTTGCAATAATTTAAATAAAACGGAAGTGAAATTTACTGATTGAGTTTTATATTAGGATGAGGTCGAAAAAAAATAAAAGTCAATTGAAATGATTAGGTTGTTAAATTTTTATAAGGTCTTAAAATTTGAAATATAAGGGTAATTAAATTAAAAATTGGGAGCAGAGCCGTAGCCAGGGGGGCCAGCCAGGGGGGTCATACCTGGCTCGGGCCCCCCTTTTCCGGCGGACTTTTTATTTTTACTGGCAATTTCAATAAAAATTGCCTGGCGCGCCCCTTAACCCTAAAGGTTTTGTTTGCCAGGTTAGCCGCTTGGTCCATCTAAAAACGGCTGGGCCCTTTCAGAAAAATGCGTGCATGTATATAAAGATAACATTGTGCAATTTAATCTGACCAAGGCTAGTCCCGAACCATTGGCACCTCTAAGCCAACTTGCGCTTAAAATGAATACTTTATAAATACAAATACTTAACGCCCAGCATTGCTTGGATTGCCCTTGTAGGTGGCCGGTTCTGTTCCTGACTCTTAATCTATTTATCCTAACTAATAAAAAGTCGGGAGCCATATCTTTCATTGTATTGTTTCTAGCCATTACAAGGAATCAAAAAAACCTGTGGTTTAATTTCCTCCAGACCTTTTTCCTTTTTGCGACTTTCAACGCTACAGCAGGCCTCGCAGAGTTTAAGATTAAATGCGCGGAGACCTAGGGTTACCTAGGTTCTCAGAAAATTGGACGGCTGTAGGATTCGTTGGCGGTCACTAATTTAACAATTAACCAGGCTCAACGATGCCTATTGAGTCTTACCAAATTTACATGCGCTCAAGGTCGTCCGATCTTTAAGAAGGACTTTAACAGACGATATTATTATTACATTGTAAAAATTAATATTTTGCGCTGTATTGTATATAAATTCTATTGCACAAAACTTATTGCTTGGAACTTAAATTTTCCGGCTCAATTTGTAATTTAAAACCGGATCGGGCCGAAATTTAGTATAATAACACAGATCAACAAATTTTTGAGAGTTATGAGCTAACTACAGAGATCAAACCTGACATCTTAGGGATTTTCAAATCCGTTTACCGTTTTTTCTAATCAAATTTAGTTAGTCAGCTATAAACATTGGAAATTTTAGAAAAAATGCCAATAAATAAAAGAGATTTAAAAACAAAAATAAATTGAAATTTTTTTTATGCATATTTAGAACAGCTAAACTGTTTAATTTAAACTTCAATTAATACTTTTATTAAAAACCGACAATTTATTGTGTCGTATTTAAGTTTGGACGCGAAATATTTCTAATTATCTAAATGCTGATGTAAGAACTTGATGTACTAAAAAATTTTTTCTCATTGTTTGAGATGATTAATATAAGTTACAAGGAATTTTTTATAAAAAAAATTAGGATTTATTTGTTTTATGGTATTCTCGATCTGTCAATTTGGTCAAAAAAGGCCAGTTTTTCAATATGGATGGATGTGAGGAGCCGATGCCGGAAGAAACTAAGAAAAACAAAATATATATGTAAGATAAGGCCATCATAGAGATAAAATCTTTTATGTTTTTATAAAATTCACGGTTGTGTCATTGTAATTTGTTGACTTGTTTAATAAAACGGGCCGACTCGTAGTTTTGAACTAAATGAGTCTAGCGGGCCGGGAGGGCTTTAAAACTCAATTCACTTTTAATTATATAAAGAAATCTCCCGAATCAAGATCTAGATTTTTTATTTTTATTTTATTACAAATTTCAATATATATTTTTTTTTTAATTTTTTATTAATTCATTCCTTTTTTGCCCACCTACGCTTTTTCGATAGTGCACAATTGCCTCTCATTTTCCTCCGAATCCCCACTCCAAACTCCAATTTGTTTACTTTTCATCCGCTATAGACCAAAAAAAATCTAATATATAAAGGTATGATATAAGTTTAAGATCAAAAGGCGGACGCAAAACATACTCGATATTTGCAAAAAAACGACCTGAATAAATAATTGTGAAACAATCTTACGACGAGTGTAGCGTAATGGCCACTCATATTAATGTAATACAGAAATAAATTTAGTATCTATACCCAAAGTCGACTTTTTTCATTATACCTAGCACATATTAAATTTGGCGGTGAAAGAAACTTTTAACATTCGTAATATTCAAAATATTGTATTAAGGATAGATTTTTGTCGGTCTTGTTCTCTAAGAAGGGCTAAAATAAATATACCTCTTTTCTGCGTCACTAGATTCGTTGGTAAATTTAGGGTCATGAATAGTTTTTATAAAGCTTTTGTTAAAATTATAGAATTAAAAATTTTTTTAATGGGAACTTGCGAAATCGAGCTGCAAAAAAATTAATAAAAAGTCTTGTCCATCCAACTTTTTATTGTATAATAATTTTAGATATTTAAGTCTTTTAAAACCAGTTTGTCAAAAACTTTAACAAAGTGACATCAATTTTATTGAAGCCGTTTCTTGTATATAAGATATTTTTGGCGTTTTTAAACGCCATCGAGAATGTCGAAGAAATTTTTCAAGAAGTATTTGCCGAGGCAGAAAGTTTTGCTACCAATGAATTATATACACCTTTAACTAATGCAAGAACAACGCGCATGCAAATATATTGGGCTGACTACACAGGTCAACAAATTTTTGAGAATTATTAGCTACTACGGAGATCAAACCTGCCATCTTAGGGATTTTTAAATCCGTTTACGTTTTTTCTAATCAAACTTAGTTATTCAGCTATAAACATTGAAAATTTTAGAAAAAATGCCAAAAAAACAAAAAAAGATTCAAAAACAAAAATGCATATTTACAACAGCTAAACTGTTAAATTAAACTTTAAATAAACTTTTATTAAAAACCGAAATTTTATCGTGTCGTATTTAAGTTTGGACGCGAAATATTTTATATTATTTAAATGCTGATGTAAGAGCTTTATATACTAAAATTTTATTTCTCATTATTTGATATGATAAATATAAGTTACAAGGGATTTTTATATAAAAAAAAAGATTCTTAAATTTTTTCTTTTTAGGGTATTCTCGATCTGTGAATTTGGTCAAAAAAGGCCATTTTTTAGATATGGACGGATGTAAAGTGCCAAGGCCGAAAGAAACTAAAAAAACCAAATATATATATGAGATAAGGCCATCATGGGGATTAATTCTTTTATATTTTTATAATTCACGTTGGTGCCATTGATATTTTTTGACCTGTGCTATCAAACCGATGAAACATATTATTGAGTTTTACTTTTATTAAGTTTAGACACCTTAATATCCGAAAATCTTAGATTGGGGGGGGGGGGGGGCGTAAGAAAAAGTGTTTTTTAATTTTTACTTTGCAAATTAAAGAATTTTGCGAAGAGAATTAGAAAAATTTTATGGCTTAGATAGCATTAAAAGTGAGTTTAAAATATGAACATTGGGCAAATGACACAGATTACGAAAAACGTTCCTTTAATGTATGAGGTTAAAGTTTAATAGTAAGGTTTGTCTTTCCAATCACTATTTGCACGGCCACGCGTAGTATTACAATGAAACGTATAAAATGTTATTTGCTATCAACAATGGCTACCGATCGTTTATCTGATTTGTGTTTATTAAAAAAACATACGAATTTAATCTATACTCGTTACAATGGAATCAGACTATCGAAGGATGTTTTATTAAATTAAATAATTATAATTTTCTGTTTATCCTGCAAATGGTAAAGTGAGAAATTTGTAACGCGAATGCTATGGTGGGTTCCATACGGACCCCAATTTTAACTCTATAACTTTAAGAGTTTTTAAGCTATGATCTTTATTTTTTTATTATTTTGAAGAGAAATACGTGCTCTTTAATTATACACTAATATAAGATATTAATGAATAGCAAATTTTATTTGAAACAAAGTAGAAAAAAACTTAAAATTTAAAACTTTTCATTAATCTATAAAATAAATCATGTCATTAAATTAAATGTATCAATATTATTGATATAATCGTGTTTTTAGGTTTAGTAGAACATATTTAAAGAGTTTCATGAAAAAAAGATATAAAAAATTATTTTTGGCAATTATTTACCATATAGATATTTTGAAGAGAAAAAAAATAATTCATAATATTATTATTATTATACAATATAAACATTTTGTATACTTAATAATTAATATTTAAAAAAATAACTAGAAATTAAGGTTGCAATTATTTAAGTCTAAATTTAAATAGAGACAATAACATTTTCACCATTGAAATTGAGAGGGTGGGGTCCATATGTCCCCAATTCAATTTCTAAATTCTAAACAAATTTTATTATTAGATTTTGACCAAATTTTAATTACTAGTTTTGTTTATTATATATTTTAGAAAAAAATTAAAAAAATTTGGCCAGTAATATATCTATATTATTAAAAATGAAATTTTCGAGGTTTTTTGTTTACCGTTCGAAATCCACGAAAAAAAATCGTTTGTGTAAAAGGTGTCTGAGATGGCAAATTTTTTGTTTTTATCCACGAGGTGTACATATTTCTTAATTAAAACGAAAAAAACGTTTTACGCCCAAAAAAATTTAAAAATTTATTTGAAATTTTTACTCCATATTAAGTATTATCCTATTAATGCACGTGAAAAATTTCAGACCTCTAGCTACTTCCATTATTAAGATACGATATTTTAAAACTTTTTAAAAAAATTGGGTTTTTTTACTCGAGTTCTATTATTTTAAAATTTTGACTATAAAATACTTTCAAATTTTAATAGCTTATTTAAGAATGTTTACTTGAAATTTGATGCAAATTTCAGCCTCTTAGAGTATATAGGAGCCGAGTTATGCATCAGGTACCGAAAGGTACATAAAACGTACATTATAAGAAATTTCACTATAATAGCCAAGAAATATAATTAACGGTAATAAATATTCTTTTTATATAACATGTTTATCAATATTATCTTTTATATTAATTATAGTTTTATATTTTAATATTTTAAGGATTTTAATTTCAAATACCATATGATTTCTAAATTTCGTATGTTAGATAGACACAACCAATTTTAAATTAAGGGCTAATTCCTAATACAACGACCCCAGACCAAAGTCGTTAAAAAAATTTTTTCTAGGTCAATATTGCCTTGAAAATCCCGAATTTTCTATTAAAAATTGTCGCTCGCTTATAGTTTTTAGGATATTAACGTTTGAAAGTCCAGAAATGACCAATTCATATCTATCATTTTTTTAGAATGAAATATTAAAATCATTGTCACCAAAGTCTGGCCAGGTACATTCTTACCTTTGTATTTTTATAAAGTACTTAATCTTTAATTTAAAGCTATCTCTGCATTTAGTTTTTTTTGATTAAATATTTTTGATGCTATATAGCAAATAATTTGTGATAAACATTATAAATAACACTTAAAATTATTGTATATTTAACTTTTTGTCAGAAAATATAAATTATTGCAATTTTTATTTCCATCTTTCATCTTCATTAAAGCAAAAAAGTACTGGAAATAACTAAAATTTTACACATTCATCATTATATAATAAATATTAATAAAATTATATTTAATTATTCGCAAAAAAATTTTTAGTTTGATATTGATGGCTTTTTAAGATGATAAACGTTTTTATTGTAAATTTAGGCCCATTTACTGCATATTAGTAAGGTATGATATTCATTTTAAGATATAACTAAATGTTAATTTTAAAAATTTTAAAAAAGGAGTGCTTTTAAGATATTTTATTTAAAATTTTGAATATTAGATGATAATCCTATTCATTTTAAAAATATTTTTGATATTTATACCCAAGATAATAATATTTTTTTTTGACCTAATTAGAAATTATTTTTCAACTGTATTCTTAATTTGCTTGCTATAATTTTATGTATCTCATCTTTCTTATCTCATTAAATTAACTAATTTGCCAATTATCTTTGTTCCACTTTGTCAAAAAATATTATCCTCGAAATTTTTATTCTTTATCAAGTATAATCCTCATTAATGCACGTGAAAAATTTCAGACCTCTAGCTACTTCCATTATTAAGATACGATATTTTATAACTTTTCCAAAAATTGGGTTTTTTTACTCGAGTTCGATTATCTCAAAATTCTGACTATAAAATAATTTTTTCTAGGTCAATATTGCCCTGAAAATCCCGAATTTTTTGTTAAAAATTGTCGCTCGCTTATAGTTTTTAAGATATTAACGTTTGAAAGTCCAGAAATGACATGAGAAACATCAGCTTTTTAAATGAAAGTTTGTAAAATTTAGTGTAGGCTTGCTTAAAACTTCGCTCAATTCAGCCAAAATTTATCAAAAATAGAGCGTATTCAAATTTTCAAACCTCAAATTCCTTAAAGTAAAGTTGAGCGACACTTTGATAATATAAATTTATAATCTCCATGCCAAAACTCCAAATATCCATAATATTCGTTCTTTAAGGTGCGGTTTCGAATTTTTTATTTAGTAAATTACCTTATTTTATTGATAAATATTAAATATACTCACCTTTATTTTCCATAAAATTTTTAGCCTCATTGAGTTTATATTGGTCGAGTAATGGGCAAAGCATTTGAGTTAGGGTAATGCGTTAATAAGCATGCAATAATAAAGGGATATCCCGGGCGAAGCCGGGTCACATATTCTAGTTATATTTTAAAAGATATTCAAAATCTAAATTGTACTGGGGTCCGTATGGACCCCACAATGCTAATCGCGGGTTATTCAAGAAAATATTTTATTCCTACTCAAGTCTAATCAATGATTGTTTAAAAAACTACGGAGTTGCAGCACATAGTTGGTGGCTTATTTAACAGCTTAAATAATACAATTTGGTAATATACATAACTGTTTTAAATATTCGCTGGAAAATGTCCCAGAGCATATTTGAATATAAATAACATTATTTTGAATTTTTTAAATTTTAAACTTTGAATGACCTTTAATAATAAATTTTATTTTATGTTTATTATTATTATCTACAATTTATATATATGAATAAAAATTTTTAAAAAAACTTTTGTCATACTGCAAGTCTCTATTAATAATACCTCATTTAGCTACCATATAAAATTTATGTTGCTGAAACTCATAACATGCCGAATAAATCAACTATATATATAAAATAAATAATCAGTGTAAAATAGAATAAAATTTAAACAAAATTTTATAAGATACTTCAAGCGACATTTATTTTATATATAAGCAAAACCCAATTTTAAAATTTTTTAAGGGCCCTTTTATAAAATCCTGGCTACGGCGATTGGGAAGGCCGTATTAAGCATGCCACCTCAATTTAATACATCAGTTTAAACATATCCCCCAATAAAATTTACAAAAAAATTTTACTTAAAAAATTACCTCAAATCGTCCGCTACAGCCACCTGTAAAAGATTCAAACATATAGTGGGCTAAAACTTGTGGGCTTTAGAGAGGAATTAATATACACAGTTCTAAGTTCGGGAAAGGGCACGTGCAAAGTGAGTTTTTATTTTTGTGAAAATTTCAAAATTTTGAGAAATTTTATTTAGAAACAAAACGCAAATTTTTTAAAAGTTGCCAAATTTAGTTTATGCACATAAAATGCTTTTTCTGAAATAAAAAATTTTTCAAAAAATTTTGAAAAAAATAAAAATTTTAAAAACTTCAGAATTTTCAAAATTTTACGAAAATAAAAACTCACATGCACGTGCCCTAATATAAAAATTATGTTTTTATCAAAGTGGGTTTAAACTTCATTTGTTTTTATTTTTTAAATTTAATTTACATTAAATATTAATAACTATTTTTTTTACAATATTACAACACTCAGAGCAAATACAGTATATTTAGAAATTTTGATAAATTATTGTCTAAATCTATATTAACATAGTTGATAAATATTTCAAGGCTTTAAGAAAAATTCTAATCCTTAACAAATTTTTCACAATCCACATTTAAAAATTTAATAAAGTTTGAACGCGTTTTTAAGTTCGTCCGCAAAAACATAATTAAGGTTAAAATCCATAATAGGCCATAGCCTTAATAAATGAAAAATGTTATCCAACATTTTTAAAGCAAATCACGTCGAAATTAGTAAATGTAAAGATATATGTGGTAAATTATAGTCATTAAAAATGTTATTTTTATATTTTAGCTAAAAAAAGGCAATCTGCCATTAAATCTTCAAAGCTTACCGTTTCCAATATAGTTGATTCAGTTAATGAAAGGTAGCATTTAAAATTATTGGCTCTCAAGCATTTTTGTTTTGAACATAATTAGAAATGTATAAATTTTATGATTAACCTTCTGGTTAAAGATTTATATAAATTTCTTTAATTTATAATCTATAAAAGTGTGTCCCAAGCTTATATAAATCAAAGGAATATAGAGTCATCCTCCAAACAGCTACAAAGTCAAATTAATCAGTTCATTAAAAATACCAATCAATGGCTTACATTGTTGGATAACTTCCATAAATCATTAAAGGTATAAAACATTTTATAAAACTATCAGATGATTTTGCACACATAATATCGTATGTAAAAAAATTATAAAAGATTATCATTCATTTTTTGCTTCTACTTATGTATCTTGGATTTTATTTTAAGTCTAAAATTTATAAATTTAATGATGTTCAAAACAATTTTATAGAGAAAGCATGGTATAACCTATGCTTGCTTGTTTATTTCATAGGAAATTTTGCTATTTTTAAATTTAAAATAAAATTTTGTTTTTAAATTTTTCAATGTTTATAGCTCCCTTACAAGTTTGATATAAAAGAGTCAAACGATTTAAAATTCTTAATGGTATTAATGGTCTCTTAGTTTGCTCATATATCTCATAAATATTAAAGCTGTGCAATCTAAGGAAATAATTTTTTAGTAATTTCATTTTCAAATTTTATTGCAAAAATTTGTCCTTACTAAATATCATTGATAAGCTAAAAATAACATACAATTCTGAGAAGGGAAAAAATTGGTAAAAATTTTATGAGCAAATTTGATAGCAAAAGTGCAAATAGTGGGATTTGATGTACCAGGTTCTGTCCATGATTATTCCAAAAACACACTAGAAGAACCCAAAACATTTGGTTTGCTTGATTTAAAATTTAAAACCGTTTTTGCCAATCATTTTTTTTTTTAAGGTACATTAAATACAATGATATTTGGGACTTGCCGATATACATTTTATGAGGGCAATTGCAAACCTCAAAGACTGCAAATCTCAAAAAATACTCACTTTTTATTTAAGAGCTGAATATTATTTGTGTCTAAAAAACACGTTTGAAAAGTGATATTAATCAATTAATTACTTTCGCTGGTTAAAGCATTTTAAAGTTTGGTCAGCCTAAATTTCAGAAACAAAATTTTGTGCTGGGCCTAAATTGAGAAAGGTGTCAAAATTTAACTAGTTAAATTGTTTAGATTGTGTAATTTTTTTCTTTTCTTTATTTATTTTTTCTTTTGTTCCAACCTCTCATGGACAAAATTAGTAAAAATGTCTAGTGACACATTTTGCCACTTTTATACTCTTATCAAAATATATTTTTATATATAAAAATTTTAAAACTTTTTTATTAATAAAAACTATTTTTTTTTAGATGTGTATAATTGAAAAATGAAAATTACCAATTAAGTATATTAAACTTGGATGGCCAGTTTGTTCAGCCTAAGCATGATATATTTTACTCCAAGGCTTAGATAAAGATTTCTCATTTTTTGCCAGCCATTTCTCATTTAAATCAAAATATGTCATAAAAATAAACAAAAGTTAAACATCTTGTCTACTTGAAAACAATATTTTTCATAAAATTTTAGTGTAAACTTTAAATAGTGAGTTGCATTTAAGCTATCAAAAATTTTTTTACTGTTTGATTTATAAGTATATTTTTGAAATTGATTAACTTTGTATTTTTTTCAAAAACATTATTATTGATTCTCAAAGTCACAAAAGTGTTATTACTCATGTTTGAGAACTAGGTGCTCTAAACATTTTTAAAAAGCACGCTGTCGAATTACAAACCCATAAACCAACTTACTTCATTCCTAGTTTATTACAAAATGTTTGTTTAGGAACTTGGAGATGTCGAAAATTGGACCAATACAATTTATCAAGATTTAAAATGTATTACCAGAAAGTTAGAGCCGAAGCCAAATACAACATTGTTAAAATCTCCCTCCAGCTCACTATAAAACATCTTTTTTCTATATAATTAATGAAAATTAGCCAAATATTGCATAACCTCAATATTACAATGAATAAGAATCCAACTTTTTCAAACAAGAAATACGATTACGTCCGGATGTTTGAAATTGACGATCGAATAATTCCATCTTGTTACATTGTTTGCCGAATAGATGGGAAAAATTTTCATAAGTTTTCCAAATTGCATGTGTATCAAAAGCCTAATGATTTAAATGCCATCAAATTAATGAATTATTGCGCTTTGGAAGTTATGAAAGGTATATTAATAAAAAATGATTTAATTTGGGACCTGTAAGCCTGTGCTTGCTCGCCCTAAATGTAAGCTGAGCCGGTTTAAACATATTCGGGCCCATATATTTCATCTCCTTACTGTGTTATTGTTTTTCTGTAGTGTCATTTTATCAATGTTTTTTATTCTTTAATTTTTGGAGATAAATCTAATAGCTTTATATTGCAATACAAAAGGATTTAACAGCTAATTTTTATGCAAGGTTGAACAAAATTTAAAATAAAATTACTAACCGTTTATACCCAAATAGGTACAAGCATTTATTGGTTTTGGCTTTGAAAATAACAATAATTTTAAATGTTTACCTCATGTAATTAAGAAGAGTCAACGAGTCAGAACAAAGATTGATTGTAAAAATATAGATTATAATGGTCTTAAAAATTGCAAATTTTTGTAATATATTTTGTGCATTTTTCTATTTCAACCTTGGACTATGTACCGTCTTTTTATATGGTTTTCGAACACATTAATGGCTTAATAGAATATAAATGTTTCAAAATGTTTGAAAATAATAAATTTGGTTAGTTTTATACACAAACCAAATTAAAATATGCTTACTATAATCTCGTTTTTATATAAATATTTGTATCTATTGATCAATTTATAATTTTAAATTTTTAGCATAATTTTTTTTAATGTGTAAGATAGGTTTTAAAATAACATTCAATTATATTTTTTGTATTATTATTAAATTTCTCAACAAAAATTACATTCTGATTTATATATAAAATTTTGCCAAAGTTTATATAAGCCATATTTATATGGCGCCGGAATGCCGATTACACAGGTAATTTTCAATGACTGAAAAAAAAGGAATGCATTTTAATGATCCATAATAATCTTATCATATGTTTTCCATAATTTTCCGAAATTTCTTTTGCTTTCGGCTATTTGGATATAAATCGAAAAAGGGCCAAAATACAGATTTTGCGACCGCGAAAATACTCAAGAGAAAAAATTTAAGAATTTTTTTTATATTAAACACTAGTAACTTTTATTTTTTATCTCAATTAATGAGAGATAAATTTTTTTAATTTATCAGGCTCTAACATCAATATTAAGGTTATACAGAATATTTGGCACATTAACCTAAATAGGACACAATATATCATAAATGAGATTGATATTTGAAGTTTAAATTTAGCAGTTTTTAATATAAAAAAAATTCAATTTTTTTTTTAAATTTTTTAAAAATTTTAAATGTTTATAGCCGACTTACATCGCTTGCTTAGAAAAAACGGTAAACGGATTTTAAAATCCCTAAGATGTAGCTCATTACTTTCAAAAACTTGTTGACCTGTGTTATATTTTAAAAAACCATAATACGCGTGATTTTTTTTTATAAAGAAATAAAATATAACAAGTAGCTAATTTTGGTCGAAAGTATAGTCAGATACATAAAATTGTTGTCGAAAAACAAATAAAAAAAACTTGTTAAGGACAAAAACAGCCTCTCAAAAAACCAATAAAAACAGTACACACAAAAAATAAACAAAGACAAGTTTTTGGTTTTAAAGAGCTTTAATTATATCTATAGGTTTATCCAACTAATAGTTTTAAGGATAAGTTGGATTGCAGAAAAAATTTGTTCAAACCAATTGAAATTTTAAAATGATATCGATTGACAGTGGATTTGAAGAAGTCACATATTTTCGATTTACCTAGAAAAAATAACCTTTTTTTCTCATGTCTATATAAAATAATGTGTCTCGTGATTAATTCCAAATTTTGCGCAAACTGACAAACTAAAGATAATATAAAACTTAACTTTTTTTACTAATTTTTGTATTAAAAAATTATAACTCTAGGTTACAAAAAATGAAAACCTATTTTAAAAATTATTTCTACCATGTAATTTGACTTTTTTTGTGCATCTTATCTTAATATTTTTATTTTATAATAGCTTATAAAGACATCTTATTGGCTTATGGTCAAAGTGATGAGTATAGCTTTATTTTCAACAAAGACACTTCGTATGTGGGCAGAAGGGCCTCAAAAATTATTTCGCATGTGGTAAGCCTTTTTAGTTCTGCATTTGTCGCGAATTGGGGCACCGTTTTTACAAATGAAGAAACATTTAATATTCCTAAATTAAAGTCGCTTCCAGTCTTCGATGGCAGAGTTGTGGCGTATCCTAATGAAAAATGTTTACAGGATTACATCAATTGGAGACAAGTTTTTGTTTTTATACATTTCTAGAATCTTTGAATTCTATATGAAAAATATGCAAATGGAAATTAGATAAAATTACAAAACTGTTATTTGGCACAAGTCACTAAAAGTCAAGTTGCGCTTTTTAGGTCAAGGATTTTACAACCAAGAGAATTTTTTTTTAACCCCGGATCCCAAATTTTTCTGTAACTTTTAATCTTGTACAAGTTTTTTTCAATTGATAATGAAATATTAAGCTAAAAAATATTAATATATGTTAAACTAACTTGTTCGACTCTAAATCCTTTTCAGTTTTTTTATATCTCTTTACATTTTTTAATAATAATATAAAATAAAAATATTGAAATTCTGAACTATAAATCTTTAGCATTACATTTTAAAAATTGAAAATAAAAAGCTACAAACTATTTACCAATAATCTTGATTTTAAAAATTTGGAGATTTTATCGAGAATCGTGTAGTTGAACCTGTACCTGTAATCACTTCTCTTTATCCCCAAAATAAATGTGATATTAATTATATTTTCTATTTTATAAGGTTTTGCCCCCCTCTTCCATTTATTATTTTTTATAATTTTTATCACCCACTATAATGGGTCGACCTTGATAAATATTTTTTAAATTTATCAATTGCGTGTATTTATATTAAACAATAAAGGTAGACTGTCACGTAAATAATTTATATAATACGACATTCTGGTCAATCGTTAATCGTGAAAACAAAACACCGCAACAAGCCCAGACCGAACTTGCTGGCACATTTTCAGCTGACAAAAATGAAATTTTATTTGCAAGGTTTGGTCTTAATTACAACAACGAACCACAAATCTATAGGAAAGGAACTTTTCTTGTTAGAGAATCACAATTATCTACAAATTATAGAGATTGGTTAAAGAGCCCACAAAACACGAGTCGAGGGGCCGGTAAAAATAAATCGTTTGATTTCTACACTTTATCTGAATACACCGATGGCAATTGTAAATCAATCAATGAAGATTATACAGCAGAATTAAAAGGCATACACCATTTGGCTTTTGAAAATTGCGAAAATCAGCCTTATTTAGCATTGCACCTAGATTTGATTAACGGAGATTTTTGGACTCGCAACCCTGGTATATTAAGTCAAAGAAGAGACACAAATTAATATTATAATAAGGTGTCTTCTTGAGCATACCCCTGTGATATATATGATTTATTATTTATCAAGTTGATATAATTTCATAAAATCATATATTTGATAATAACTGCTATTATATAAGTTTCGTTAAATCCATATTCGAAAATTCTTCGTAAAACGCCTAAATAAACAATATAAACATAAGCTTTAATTTAGAAGTTATCATTTTTACGATAAAATCACACAAAACTTGCTTAATGTATGTTATTTCTATCAGGTCATTAGGTCGACAAAATTTTGAGAAAATAAAATATTTTTTATACCATTTCCATTATTCGAAAATAACAAAAATGCTTAAAAACTAACATTGATAAAAAAATAAACCTCAATTAACAATATTGTTATTATTTCCTTAAGGTTATTAGTTTAAAACACCGTTGACGATAAAATATCAGGTTGACAAGTGATATGTTTTTTAGTGATGTTCAAAGCTTACCCTTTTTTTTAATTAAATTTGTAAACCAGCTATATACGTTAAAAATTTTTTGAACAAAAAAAGTTAAAAACAGATTCAAAAACAAATTAAGAAAGCTAAACTGTTTCTTCAAACGTAAAATAATATTTTTATTTCAAACCGGTATAAAATCGTTTGGTGTAAAACATTCTGTATAACCTTGATGTAAGAAAAAATTCTCATTATTTGAGATGAAAAACAGAAGTTAGAGTTAATTTAAATTTGAAAAAAATATTTTTCAGGTGTTTGCGGGTAAAAACACTAAATTTTGCCTTATTTGGCCATTTTTTTGATTGGCAAATGTTTTGAAAAACGGAAAAATTCCAAATTTAAAATTGCAGCTTCAAATGTCTCAACATTTATCGACATCAAACGTACCCAAAAGCACGTTTTTTATAAATTAGTGTAAAATTTAAATTTTTATGCCAATTTTGATGAGATTTAAACAAAAATATTTGTATAATTTAATTAAAATATTCCACTGCGAAAAACGGTTTTGAAATATTAATTAAAAAAAAATAAATTTGGACTTGATAGTATATCATAGATTTTTTATTGCAAAAGCGTCATTATTAGAACTTTATGATATATTTAGATTAGTGGAAAGTAAATTTGTCTGATGGTCGAAAAGAGAGATATATAGGCCTGATAATATTATATTTTGCTTAGTTTATTCCAATATGAAGACCTGAGTTTTATTTTGCTGACCCGTGTAATTTATAACACAGGTTAACAATTTTTTGAGAGTTATGAGTTAACTACAGAGATCAAACCTGCCATCTTAGGGAATATCAAATCCGTTTACCGTTTTTCCTAATAAAACTTAATTAGTCAGTTATAAACATTGAAAATTTTAGAAAAAAGGTCAAAAAACCAAAAAAGATTTAAAAACAAAATATAATTGGTTATTTTTGCATATTCACAATAGTTAAACTGTTAAATTTAAACTTCAAATAATTTTTTTATAAAAAACCGTAGCGTATCGTATTTAAGTTTGGACGCGAAATATTTTGTATTATCTAAATGTCGATGTAAGAGCTTGATATATTAATAAAATTTATTCTTTATTATTTGTGATTAAAAATATAAGTTACAAGGGATTTTTATATGCAAAAAAAGATTTTTAAATTTTTTCTTTAGGGTACATATAGATCTATGAATTTGGTCAAAAAAGGTGACGGATCTAATGAGCCAAAGACGAAAGAAACTAAGAAAAACGAAAAATCTATATGAGATTAGGCCATCATGGGGATGCATTCTTTTATGTTTTCATAAAATTCACGCTTCTGACACTGATATTAGTTGACCTGTGTAATACTTAAAAAATAAACACAATGGCTAGACCTTAAAAAGGCTTATGCCCTGCTGTACGCTAACCACGGCACAACTTTCTCGTATGGAATGCATAGAAAGTTGGGGCCCACCAACGTCTACAGTAGGAATCCCGAGCAGAGCCGATTGAATAGGTCCAATGGTGGAACCACAAGTTGAATCGTTTCGAATTACGAATTCCTATCATATAATATAAATTATCCGGTATAAATACTTGCGTTTACAATCAATTTTAATAGCTTAGTCTGGATGATAAATAAGTTTGCATGACCCATTTTACAGCTAATTACATGTAAAAAATGTTTTATATAAGTGGGAATCTAAAAATATAAATATAGCTAAAGGTTAGGTGAAAACAAAATTTTGTCCCGCCCTTATAATATTTAAAAATCACAACCTTGGTTTGGATCGGTCAGGGTGACAAAAAAGCCTTAAAATATCTACGTTAAACTTGTAAAGGTATATGCCTTCGAAAGGCTATATCCTTGATGACGGCTGATGTAATGGCAGTTGTGGCGTATCGTTGATTAGCGTTGTGCTTTATCACAAAACCCCCGTCTATTTTTATCTGGTGATTCTCCTCGTGTTTTTCGCTTTTTTTTATAGATTAAGAAATACAAAGTTTCTTAAAATATTAAGGCAAAAGCATAAGTGGTTTAAAACTTAAAACAATGCATTTCATATTTTTACCCACCTAAAGAAAAGAGATTAAAAAAATATTTAAAATTAGATCCCGGCACAGCATTCCAAAACAAACACAAAAATGGCGCTTTTTTAATTACCTGATTTGTTTTTGATTAAAATTCGATTTTGTATTTTCGCTGACCTCAAAAGTAACAAATATATGTCCCCGTCCAAAGGCGATAGGCGTTGTTTGGACTTGACCTCAGCGCCCAAAGAATATATTCCGCCAATTTTTTCTTGCATAATTAAGCGAACAATTATGTAGTCTTGCAAATAGATCAAATATATTGGATATTGATCGGTGTTTTATAAATTGATCAAAAATTTTGGTTTTTATTTAATAACTTTTTACAATTTATTTTGATTTTAATGTTGTAATTTTCCACAAAAATTTCCCGGGTCAACTTTTAAAATTTAATTTCGATTTTTATTCTTGGTGATCTGAACTTATTTTAATTAATTAACTTTCCAAAACTTCAAGCTTTTTTCCTTTTGAAATATTTTTATATCTTCCTAGATAATTGAACTTATTTTAATCTTTTGCTTTCTTTGGTCGATTGAAATAAAAATTAAAATACTATTAGAAGCTATTTAATCTTTCATTAAATACTTTAAGTTTCAATATTACTCAATTACCAATTTTTAAAGGTGGCCTTGATTTATACCCACTTTCTTTACTTTCGCCCTCCTCTTTCCTACCCTCAAGGCTTTCAATTTCTTCATTTATTACTTTTAATGATTTCTTATTAGCCAGGACCCAACATAAATGGAAAACCTTAGCAGGCTCATATTTATTCCCAACTAATTTTAATCATCCAATCTTTTTAACCACATAATCTCAAATTTTTTTTAATAAAAATTTCTAAAGTTTGAACATGTTGACATAGTATTTAGGGGCAAAAAAATTCTATTTTTTAATAATTTCAAACATATTTTACCCTAAAATACCAAAGAAAAAAGGAAAAAATACTGGACGTGTTTGAAAAATGAAAATAGATGATAGGCCACCTATCTATATTATTCACACCGGGCGGTGAGATTACTTTAGTCTCCCAAGGTATTTTCCAAGACCCGGCCCGAATTTAAAAATATGGCCCCTAAAATTTTATGTTACAAGCTATTTCTTTAAAATTATCAATAAACAGAGTGTAGAAGTAAAACCCTTTATTGGTTTTTATATTTATCATTGGTTCTTGTTGAAAATATTTACAAAATGTAAGGCAAAATTAGATATGAAAATTCGGGCAGCCTTTATTCCTTTAAGTTTGATTAGCCCGCCATTACCGATGTGGGGTGTTTAAAAACCCCAACATATTTTAAAACAACAATTCATATATGTAGAATTGATTATATATTTTGAAATTTTATAAGTTCCTTGGCAACCATAGAACTTAAAAATTTATTATATTGTTTTTTATTTTAATAAATTATTTAAATATTTATTAACTTAACTATTCACCGTGGGGTTATATAAAACCCCACTTTAGTATTTTATGATTTTTGTAACATACAAATTTAGTCCAAATTTTTTTTATTCAATTCGGTTTTAAATATGTTATTGATTTATGTATAAATAAACAAATAAATTGATTTTTGAAATAATTTATGAATATTTGAAGTCTCTGAGAGGTTTTTAATGAAGTTACCCGAAAATGGCAGTAATTTGGTTTAAATGAATTTCTATTAAAATTTTAATTATATTTTTGAATTTTGTTAAATCACATATATTCATAAAGATATTATAAAGTTTGAAACAAAAAATTAGGCCTCAAGCTTCAATAGTTTTTATTTTACAAATGTTTTAATTTGAGGAAATTTAGTTCAAAAAATTAGGGAAATATAGTCCAAGAATTTTTTTATTAAATATTATTCAATCCTGCTTTTTTTACAATATGTTATTGATTTATGTATAAATAAACAAAAAAATTAGTTTTTGGAATAATTTGTGTATATCTGAAGTCTCTGAGAGGTTTTTACTAAAGTTACCCGAAAATGGAAGTATTTTGGTTTAAATGAGATTCTATTAAAATTTTAATTATATTTTTGAATTTTGTAAAATTAAATATATTCATGAAGATATTATAAAGTTTGAAAAAAAAAATTAGGTCTCAAGCTTTTATAGTTTTTATTTAACAAACGTTTTAATTTGGGGTCTATATAACCCCACATTGGTAATGGTGTTACTAAAATTGCACGTTGGTAATGGCGGGTTAGGAAAAACGTTAAACGGATTTGACATACCCTAAGATGGCAGGTTTGATCTCTGTAGTTAACTCATAACTCTCAAAAAATTGTTGACCTGTGTAAGGAGATTATCTTTAGCGATAGATACTGCGCGACCGACTGAGTATTAGGGATGTGTTTTTGGGTCAAACCGAAAACGTTAAAGCTTCTAAACATTTTCTCACGTCCGTTAACAACATTAGTCAACAAAAAACATAAGAAACATAAATTAACGAATGTGGAGATTTTTTGGATCCATAAAGTTTAAAAAACTTATAATATCTAAAACTAATTAGCACCAAAAACTTGGCCAAGAACGACAATTGCCATGTAAGATGCTTAAGGTCATTCAAATTTTATTGTCCGGTATAATATTGTTGAAGTCGCGATCTAAAACAAATTTAATCGCCACAAACGGGAAATAAGAATAAGGAGACGGAAGATATAACAAATTGACATAATCTAATCATCTTAGCACCTATTTGTGGTTCTAAATTATATATAGATCGATTATTTAAAAATCACAAAAAAAGGATATGCAATTTCGGGGGTAGAAAAAAGGTATTTTTCATATTTATTTAAATTGATAATTTTTTTTAACTAATAGTAAAATTTTTATAGTTCCAATCCATGTATAAAGAAACCTTAAAAGAATTGAATAACCTACATTAAACTGCGAGTTAATAAATAGTCAAAAAGAGATACGCATAATTGGGATGAACGGCATGGGCTTGATCGGAGCTTACTAAAAACGAACGGGCTATAGCTTTTTCATACAACCCTTCACGGTTTTGTTTGTCTGAGGTTATAAGAAATTCAGGATAATTCGAGAGCCGTTTAAAAACTTGAATTGTAAAAGCAGATGCAGCTCCTTGAGCACTCTCTGAGCCAACCTAATAATAAATAATTGTTTATACAAATTATTACCATTTTAGAAGACTAATCTATATTTAAAATGGAAGATGTTAATATAAATTGAAACTAATAACTCGATATTAATTCCTAATTTAAAGAAGAATCCGTTTTCTTAAATAGCTCACTTAATGCCCTTTTATAAATCTTTTTATAAAAATTTTGTGTACCTCCTCATTATCGTATAGCGCTATTACGCGTATGTTAGAGTCAACTTCCAAATCACTTGTATTCTCCAACGATTCCAAAAAACCCTATCAATCATGAAAAAGGCATTAAAAACAAGGGAAATTAATGTAAATTACGTATACAAAAATTTTACAGTTTTAATTAGATGTTTCAATGGCAATAAATTTATAAAGGAAACAAACCTGGAGCGCTGTAAAAGATCCCAAAAGGTTATCCAACCTGGGTGAAAAGATAAAGTCATTTTTGATTCCTCCTATGCACTATAATATTTATACAAGATATAATACATTGATTTGCATATAAGAGCACTAACAAAATTATTCAAAATTACATTTTTCGCCTTGTATTAAAATTAGAAAAAAATAATTTTAGGCAAATATAGCTTAAATTATAGAGTTATGAAACAAATACAAGTACGCTAGCTTTTCGATATAAATTTTAGGCCGACAAATATCATTGTCAAAAAAGAAGTTTTTGATATTAAAAAGATATAATCCCTATGATGTTCTTATCTCATACAAATTTTTCGTTTTTTGTAGTTTCTGCCGCCTTCGGCTATTAAGCTCGGTCCATATCAAAGCCTTTTTTAATCAAATTGAGAGGTTTTGCGTCCTCGAGAATACTCCATAGAGAAATAATTAAAAATTTTTTTTGCATATTAAAACCACTTGTAACATATATTTTTTATCTCAAATATTGAGAAATAACATTTTTAAGTATACCAAGTTCTTACATAAACATATAAGAGAGAATAATTAGCCTAACCTAAATACAACACGATTATTATTGGTTTTAAATAAAAATATTATTTGAAGTTTAAATTTAATAGATTAGCTGTTATAAATCTTTCAATTTATTTTTGTTTTGAATCTTTTTTATAACATTTACAAATTTTTCATATAAAAAATGCACTTAAATTTTTATCGTTATTTGAGATGTAAAAGAGAACAGGTAATTAAAATGAGAATTTTTTTTTTAATTTTTTCTCTATAAAAAAATAGTCATTTAATGTAATAATTTTTTAAGCTCTATAATTTTAAATAAAATTTAGGAATGATTATCAGTTACGTGTACATAGATGTAAAATTGATAGCATTGTGAGTAAAAAATATTGTAAACATTAGTTAATAATTTTCGATGTAAAAACCTCAAAATTTTAATATTATTCAAAAAATGAATGAATTCCTAACGCAACCTATGATTTTCTTGAGGCAAAATCATTAAATGGCCATTTTTTCAATTTTAATCTAGCAAAAGCCGAATTAGTAAAATTCGGGAAACGGAAAAAATATATGAGATAAAGGCCACCATGAATATTATTGCGCTGAAAGTGTCATATTTCGCGGCGATCACTCATTGATTTTTGTCTACCTTTGTAGAGTCAATCAACATTTCAACCCGTTTTTTTCATTAGAAGAAGAAACAATTTTTTTATTTAAAAGCAAAAATTTTGAAATAAAATTATTTGCTCCATAATGCTCTATTCTTGTCACCAATTTTTACGTTGCTAGACTATTCACATCTGCGCTTTTTCATATTGTTCATGTCTAACATTTCGACAGTAAACCAGCTTGTAAATTATTAAAAGGCCTCTTTTTACATCTTAGACCTTGGTAAGGGTTTCAGCGTCCATAAGTTAAATTGATGCAAAAACGCTCTAACAATGGTCGATAATAGATTATTGCTTACTGTCGTTTTTCCACGGTCGGATTTTTTTATATAGCAAACGTTGTTTAAGACGTTCCGTGATATTACAGCTTGACAAAATTAGAATTATGTGCTAGCTTAAAAAACTTTAAGAAATTTCAAATCCATTAACCGTTTTTCAATATGTAAGCCAGCTATAAACATTGAGATTTCAATGTAAAAAAACAAGATATTAAAAAAAAATTTTGAAAAAAAAATATTATTATATATAAAACAGCTATAGTTAAATTTGAACTACAGATAATATTTTTTTAAAGCGATAAAACATGGTGACCGTGCCCAATATATTGTATAGCCTAAATAATAGCCTGATATACTTCAAAACTTTATTTCTCGTTATTTGAGATGAAAAAAATAAAAGTTACTTAATTGCAATATAAAAACTTTTTTTTGCATTTTTTCTTAGGTATCGCCGAGGTCGAAAAAACAGTCAATTTTTAACCATCATGAAGATTATTTCTGATTTTTTAATAAGACTGAAAAAAATGAAAAATATAAATGAGAATGAAAGAGATGATAGTTTGTTGTTTCTTTCTCAAATTTTCGACATATGTTAAATTTAAAAAGATGGTAATTACCATTTTCAGGCTCAAACAAAATATATAACAAATCTTAGATATTACCGCAAGTTGTGTGTCAGCCAAACAAAGCTCCATGTCTATAATATCGTCAGGTTTTATTTTGAAAGTTTCAGAAATCTTTTTTATAAGATCTTCGTTGTGTCCATCAGAAAATGTTTTTTTGAGCTCTTCCTTTAAACATGACTTAATTTTTTCATTTTCATGAGCCTTTGGACCATCATAATTCACAAATCCAGGTGAAGGGATAAGGCTAATAATTGGAGTTCTGTAATAAAACCAGATAGGAGGAGATTATAAGTCAATTATTTTTAAAAAAGTGATTTTAGATGCTGGTAACAAAACCAAAATTTTTTTAGGGGCAACCGAATGGTTTAAAAAATAAATTTTGTAAAATAGGAATGATTTTGATTAGGCCTATAGATGCAATATATCACAATTATTTTAGCTATATAGGTAATATTTATATAATTTGATAAATCGAATTTTTTCAACCCTTTGATTTACACTTATAGAAAAGTTCAAGGTATTTTAAAAGCATATTTGTTAAGAAATGGTCTTAAATTGCGTATTTAGATTAATAAAATTTTAGAGCTGATACGCACTAAATATTATCAGACAACGGGTTGTCGGGCAGGACGGAAAATCTTTTGGATATTTTAATTTTCAAAATTTTTTTTGGCAATAATGTAAAATATTACAAACGTATTAAACTTAATAAAAACGAATTGAAATTAATTACTAAAAAAAACTGTCGTATTGTAATGAGCAAAACTAAAACTATATATAATACAGGTCAACAAATATCAATGGCACAACCGTGAATTTTATGAAAACATAAAAGAATTTATCCCCATGATGGCCTTATTTCATATATTTCGTTTTTCTTAGCCTCTTCCGGCCTTGGCTTATTACATCCGTTCATATCGAAAAGGCCTTTTTTTACCAAATTGACAGATCGAGAATACCCTAAAAAAATATTTAAGAATCTTTTTTTTTTCATATAAAAATCCCTTGTAACTTATATTTATCATATCAAATAATGAGAAATAAAATTTTTTAGAATATCAAGCTCTTACATCAGCACTTAGATAATACAAAATATTTCGCGTCCAAACTTAAATACACGATATATTATCGGTTAATAAAAGTTTTATTTGAAGTTTTTTAACAGTTTAGCTATTGTGAATATGCAAAAAAAAATTTAAATTTATTTTTGTGTTTGAATCTTTTATGTTTTTTTGGCATTTCTAAAATATTTAATGTTTGCTGAATAACTAAGTTTGATTAAAAAACAGTAAATGGATTTGAAACTAAGATAGCAGGTTTGATCTCCGTAGTTAGCTCATAAATCTCAAAATTTTATTGACCTGTATAATAGCTAGTGCTAGGCAAATAATCAAATTTTGTTTTTGTCAAACAAAGGTGGCAAAAACAAAGTCACTAGGGGAAAAACAAATATTAGCCTTAAATACAAAAATTTAAATATTTAATCGAACTATAATTTACATTAAAAAGGTTGATTTCTATTAACATATTTAACTGCGTAACGTATTGATTTTAATTCAGCATTTTGGCAAATCAAGGCGATGACTTAAGCGTATGTATAATTTTATGTTTTCACAAATAACTTCAATATCCACAAAATAAAGTCATTTTTTTTATAAAAATAGGCTAAAATTAACTAAGAGAGAAAAAGATATTTTAAACAAATTAAAATACAAGCAACGGCAAAATTTGAAAGAACTTAACTATATAAATATAGGTTTGGCAAATATAAAAAGGTAATAGCTCAAAAATTTATAAAAGAAGAATAAATATTAAAAAAAACTAAATTTTTTATAAAGAACAAGGAATAAATTATTGAAACATATCATAAAAAACTCTAAAACTATGTTCAGTCACATGTAACTTTTTTGCTTATTGTAACCTTTATAAAAAATTAAAAATTGCTCATTTTTATTAGATTCTCTCATAAAGTTGCAATCATGAAAGCGTTAATATTTATGCAAGTTTCAACAAAATTAAAAAAAAATAATTGCCATAAGTATTTATAGAACAAATATGTATTTTAGATTACAAGTTTTAAAAGGATATAAAAACAACTAATTAGAATTGCCTAGGTATCATCAATAATTGTAACCCAGACAGCTCAAACAAGAAACCTGTCTTAAAAAAAACATGCAAATTTTTGTTATATATTTTGTGCATTACCTCTTATTTCAATCTTAAACTGCTTTGTGCCGAATTTTATACCATTGTTACAGTCCAGGACCTATATTTGGTTAAATAGAATAGGAAATTCGAAATTGGCTCAAATTTTTTTTCGTAAATTTATCTACTTTACAATCTCATATATAATTATTTGTGCATAGCCCTAATAAAAATCAATTAGTAATATTATATTAACTAATTTATAGTTTTTATTTTAAATTTTAAGCAAATTTTATTTAAATATGCAAAGCCATAGTTAGAACTTCAAAAAGGGAGGTCGAGGGGCAAATTTTTTTTTGCCGACTTTAGCATATATAATATCATTGTTATAGTAAAAAAATAATTTCTCTAAATTTAATACCTGTTATATTATTTGGATTCATTTGTGCATATTAATAACTAAAATTTTAATGGTAGCTAGGAGTTTAAAAATAATCCAATTATTCGTAAAAAAGATTTGCTTTAAACAAATTATATCAGCATCAAAAAAAGTTTGTAAAAAAATTTCTTATAAGTAAAATACAAAAACGGGTTTTAAGATCAAAAACAACCTAGTTAAAAAAATGATGCACAAAAAACACTGTCAAAAAACCAACGAATACAACAACAACACTGTAAAATAACCAACAAAAACAAAAACGCTAGTTAAAATCATTATTTGAAGTTTGAATATAAAGTTTAGCTGTTGGGAATATATAAAAAAAATATAAATTAATTTTTGTTTTTGAATCTTTATTGTTTTTAACATTTTTTTAAAAAAATTTCAATGTTTATAGTTCCCAAAGTTTGATTAATAACGGTAGGATTTAAAAATCCCGCCAAGTTTGGTCTCAGTTAGCTCATAACTCTCAAATTTGTTGACCTGTGTAATAAACATCCTAATATTAATCTAATAATCAGAACTAAAATTCTTAAGAAAATTTTAAAAATCTCCCTATTTAATCAATCCAAACGAGTTTTAGTGATTTTATCTTATAATAAATTTACCTGGAAATATGGGCTATAAAAAAAATTAATATTTATAATACCTTACGTTTTCAAATGGAATATTGCATTTCCCCGCCATGAGTTTTACTTCTTATAACAAATGTAATAACACTAATTAACAATTTTTGAGAGTTATGAGTTAACTGAAGGCAACCCTGCCATCTTAGGAATTTTAAAATCCGTTTACCGTTTTTTCTAATTAAACTTAGTTAGTAAGCTATAAACATTGAAAAAAAAAGTCAAAAAAAAAACAAATCAAAAACGATAATAAATTGAATTTTTTTTTTGCATATTCACAACAGCTAAACTGTTAAATTTAAACTTCAAATAATTTTTTATTAAAGACCGATAATATATCGTTTTGTATTTTTTTTTGGACGCGAAATATTTCGTATTATCTAAATGCTGATATAAGAACTTGATATTTTAATAAAATTTATTTCTCATTATTTGTAATTATAAATATAAGTTACAAGGGATTTTTATATAAAAAAAGATTCAAAAATTTTTTCTTTTTAGGGGATTTTTAAAGTCGCAAAATCTGTTAAAAAAGGCATTTTTTGGATATGGACGGATCTAAGGAGCCAAAGATGGAAGAAATTAAGAAAAACGGAAAACTTATATGAGATAAGGCTTTCATGAAGATGCATTCTTTTATGTTTTCATAAACTTATTTTTTGTGACATTGATATTTGTTTACCTGTGTAATAAAAATATACTATTTGCCATATAAATATTGAAAGTAGACCACTGAAATGCAGCAACCAATTAACTTGGTGTGCATTAGGGTTAAAAAAATAAAATTATACAGATGAGTTTCTTTATTGATGATCCATTTCTCATTATATTCATGATTAAGGTGTATCGCTAGGGTTGGGATTTTTAACAGTGGAGCAGTTGAATGATATAGCCCATGCACCAAATTTTCATTTTCCTATGAGCAAATAAAATGTTTTTCAGATTCAAACAGGCTTTTATTTTTTCCAAAACCAGGACTTTCAAGTTCGAATTCTAAGAAAATATTTTTCGGCTGGGCTCAGCCAGGCTGATCCCATATCTTCAGCCAGCTCAGATTGTAATTTGTAAACATTTTTTGAATAAAACAATAAAAATGTGTAAAATGTGTTTTTGAAATTTGCTAGTACGCATTCGCTTATTGGAATTTGTATTTTGTAGTCAAAACTCATTTTTTTTATTTTACAAAGTGTTACTAGGTTTAATGATACCTTATATATTACGTAAATCCCCTTTTTTCAAAACCTCGTTAAACTTCGGTTATATTCGTTTTAAATATGGTAAAAATTGTGCTTCAAGAATACTTGAATATTTTAACTCAGAATTTTTAGTTGTAATTCCTAATGTAATCCAACTAATTTTGAAAATCAAAAAAAATTGTGCTATTAGAAATTTTTAAGAGTAAGGGCATCTAAAATTATCTAATTTGAGTTCGAATAATCAACACAACATATGAGGCCAAAATCGTCCAAACTGTATATTTTTGCAATATTAAACAATTTTTATAAAAGTTATTAAAAAGAGAAAAATTTCAAAATTTATGATAAAACTGGACGTATGATGAGATTAAAATCAGAGCTTACTAAGTTCATTTTTTGTTTGAAATTAAATAAAAAAAGGGTTATAAAAAAGTCAAAAAATATCTTTTGCATAAGTTTGAATTACTTTATAATAAATCTTCCTAATGTTACCTATTGTTTAAAAATAAAGAAATGATTTAGCATAAAGGTGGACTTTTTCAGAGCTCTGATTAATATACCAAAAAATTAAAAAAAAAATAATTTTATATATTGATATTTTGAATTAAAACCCAAATAATCTTAATATTCATAGGTTTGAATGTAAATTATTTTGTATAAATAAGGTTAGAGAATAATATAATAAAAAATTTAATATTTCATTATTTCAGATGAAAAACTGAAATTAAAATTGATTTTAAGAATAATAAAATTATTTATGGCACAACAAAGTCATCTGTCACTTTTGCCAAATATTGCCATTAATTTAACTTGCCCCTGAGTATGGCCCCTGTATAGACAATAATTAAATATACAGAAAAAGTATTTAATTTTGAGATAATTAATTTTTATTCATCTCAAATCATGCAAAAATCAATTAAGCATCATGTATTTAGGTAGTTTTATATAAAATATTTTGATTTCATTCAGTAATAGCTAAATAGACATGTAAAATAGATGTAGGTTAAACATTTTTATTTTTCTGTACTACATGCAACAAATATTCCTAGTATAAAAGAATCAAATTTTTTTGATATTATTTTAGGTCAAGTATAAATTAAGAAAGATTTTAGAAAACATTAATATTATGAATTTAATAATTAGTTTTTCTCTGTCTCACCATAATTAGTCATTTTATATTGATAAATTAATTATTAACTTTTATATAGGAACATTTAACATTGAAATTTCACATGTGTGGTCTATAGGGACCTAAAATCAAATTGTGTTATTTGACTTAAAAAATTTACAAGAAAAAATCAAAAATTTTATATTGCTTATTTAAAATATTAAAAATTTAAATGTGCTGGAATACTTATGATACCCACCATAGCAGGTTAAAAAACGGAAAAAAGTAGCAGGACAATTGTAGACCAGTCATATACACCTTTTAAAAATAAGGTTGTGGAATATAAAAATGCACCTAACAACTTAGAAAATCCAAGCAATCATTTGATATTTTAAATATCAATTTGATGCACATAGATTATACTTAATATTGAAAGATGATATTTCTGTATTTAAATATAAATAAAAACTCAAAAAAAGAAAACTTATTTTAAGAAAATAAATACAAACTTTATAAATAACTCTTCCTGCAAGTGTCAAATCTCTATCAAACCAAGTATACCATATTCCACCACCATACAATTGAACACCAACTTGATTATAATTAATTTTAGACTTTTTAGAAATTGGTTTAAGCTATAAATGTTAAACAAGTTATTATTACTCTCAAACAAGGACTATCTGTATGAGCGGCCACGATACTAAATCCATTTCCACAATTATATTTGCCACCAATAACAAATGCTAAAAGAGTGGATTTATTTTTGGTCAAAAAATATCTCCCTAATTTTTTCAACTCCCAATTTTCTGAAAGTTTTAATTCAGTAAAACCTGCGGTCGTTAATTGTTTTATGGTAGAGCTAACAGCTATGAAAATTATACAACTTCGAAATTATACTGTGCCAAGGAGAAGGACTGGAATTTACAAAATTTATAAAATTATTAGCCTTAACAAACTTGTCTTCCATATTCAAATTAAAGGCAAATGAGAATGCGCATGCCCATTAGATTTTTATCAGCTGCTGTTTTCATCGATGGAACACACATTTTTATCTTTACAATTGCTTAAGTATGATAATTTTAATTAATAACATTTAGGTGTCCTATACTTTTAAATAATATCAATGATTTAGAGAAAATTTTAAAAGATAATTTAGACCTTAATTACATAGAAATAATTTCATTTCTCTCTAATAAACTTCAATCTCTCATTAAATGTGAAGAATGTGTAAATAAAATAGAAGGTTTTTTTAGATAAATATAATCTTTTTTTAGATCACAAACATATTAAAGCATTTCTTATTGAATCTAGCTCATTGTTGAGAGAAATATGTATAAATATATAATTATGATGAAAATATATTATCAAATTTATTTTTTTTTGTTTTAATCTTAAAAAATTTTAACAGAGGGGTTATACAAAATTAAAATTTTTATATAAATTGTATTATAACAAAAAACCAAGTTGATTAATATTGGGATAGTTTACCACAGTAAAAGAATATTTGATTCAATTTAAAAGAATGTTGTAAATATCTATTTGCTAGCCCATTATTGATTTATCTGTATTTGTATTTCTTCTTTTAAAAATAGGTTGCCCATACAAACAGCTTGTTGAAGGTGAAATATTGGACAGGTTGAAAAGTTATGAACAAAGACTTGCTTGTTTAGGTAATTTAATAATGGCCTTAATTTCAGAATATTTATTATCTGAGATTCAAGCTGCTAATATCAACTATCATAATAAGGGTTTCAATGCCTCCAACCAAATACCTCAAACTATTGTAATATATATTTTTGCATTTTATTGTTGTGCCCTTCTTAAAATAATTGTTTTAAATAACAAAGTATAGTTTTGTCCAAATTATTTAACTTTTAGCCTAGATAATTCTGATTTGTGTAATTTTTTTATTTTTAAATAGTTTACCACATTTATTAGTCTTGTTCACTCATTAATAAAATTTGTCAACATTCCCCCTTCGTATCCTATGGTGCTAAAAAGCGACATCTATTTCAATCCTAAGTATGAGGCTTGATTTAAACTTTGTAAAATACCTAAACCATTTTTTTCAGGGATTGATATTCAAACTTAGTAAGTCAACCTTGAAACATTGAAAATTTTATAAAAAATGTCAAAACAAAAAAGATTCAAAAACAAAAATAAATAATTCTTTATTTTATTAATAAAAGCTAAACTGTTAAATTCAAACTTCAAATAATAATTTTATTAAAAACCAATAATACATCGTGTCGTATTTAAGTTTGGACGCGAAATATTCTGTATTATTTTAATGCTGATGTAAGAATGATATATTAAATTTTATTTCTCATTATTTGAGTTAAAAAATATAAGTTACAAGAGATTTTTTTTATGAAACTAAGATTCTTGAGTTTTTTTTAAGAATATTCTCGATGTGGCAAATGTCAATTTGATCAAAAAAGGCCATTTATTTGATATGGACGATAAGGAGCCGAAGGCGGAAAAAACTACGAAAAACATGAAACACATATGAAATAAGGCCCTCATGGGGATATCCTTCTATATTTCCATGATTTATTTTTTGTGACATTTTTGTTGACCTGTGTTATAGTGTGCAACAAAAAAAATGAGCAAAGCAGATAGGAATTGCTTTTAAGACAAATTACCTACTGAAAGCAAATCAAACCTATTTTCCTAGCACATCTCAACTTATTTTTATTTGCTCAAAAACAAAAATTTTTGCTATAATGAGCAATTTTGAACTTTTATAAGCAAATTGGGGAAAAAGGGTGAAGAGACTCATGTAGATTTAACTTATTTTATGATACCTTACGAATTTTTTTTTGGCCGATTTTAAAATTTTATACGCCCCCTTTTTGCAATTAGGCACACGGGAATGCTAATAAAAAATAATTTTTAAGGGATTCCAAGAAAAAATGGAATGGGGCAGGCCGAACTTTTAATCATATTGCCTATTTTTTTTAAATATTGCATTTGTCGACAAAAATCAATGATTGAAAATATAACGTTATAACACCGGAAAATAACTCCCCCCCCCCCCCTTCCATGATGGTCTTATCTGAATTTTTTGTTTTCCAAGGTTTCTTCAAACTTCCGCTATTTTCTTAGGTGTAACAAAAAATGACCAAATCTACTAATTTTACAACCTCAAGAATACCAAGGAAAATTTTTTTTTTTTATATTAAATTACTTGTAATTATTATCTCAAATAATGGGAAATAAAATTTCTCTCTGTAGAAGCTCTTACATTAACATTTAGGTTGTACCAAATATTTGGCACTATATATTGGTTTTGAAATACAAATATTATTTGAAGTTTGAAATTAACATTTTGGCTGTTGTGAACATATAATTAATTTTTTTAAATATTTTTTTAATTCTTTTTTGTTTTTTTAACATTTTTTTACCAAATGTTCAATGTTAATAGCTGGCTTATAGTTTGATTAAGAAAACGGTACGGATAATTATCTTTAAGATACTAGGTCTGGTCTCGGAAGTTAGCTCATAACTCTCAAAAATTTGTTGACCTACGATTGAAAACATAAAATTCATATAAATTTACGGACCGTTTATTAAAATCCTGATCACATTTCCCACTTACTCTACTCTTTTTTCGCGTTATTTTTTTTTAAATTTGATTTTAAAGTATATTTGGTAAAACAATATGGACTTCAAAGAGACGGAAATTAAAAAAATCACAATTTTTTTTTTTCAGTTAAAATTAAAATGGAATGCCTAAAAATGACACTTGGTTTAAGAAATCAAAAAGAAAGAGGGCGGGATATTAATTAAGTTAGTAATAGTTATTATGTGATTTTTTAAATATTTAGTTGCCTGTATCTTTCAAGAAGGTTAAGTTATTGTCACCGAAAATTTCAAAAAATAGGTAAGATGTTTGAATAAAAATATAATGAATTTAGTGATAATAAGGATTCAAAATAAATATAAATTTTGTTTAATATTATCAAAGCCGTTTAAGCGACTTTGACATAAAATTTATTAAAAACTAGACCCCGATAAAAAAATCTTAAGAGAGATTATAGCTTCTCAATGTGGCCTGAGAAACATGTTTGTTATTCTTGTTCGAAATTGAAATCAATTTTTTTGCATTAAAAGAGATTTTACAGACAAATTTATAATGATTTTATAAAATCCATAATTCTGGATATTAAATACGCGGCCCAAGTGCTTCACTAGTAACTCTACCTAAAAAGCCGTACTGAGATTATAAATATTGAGTTATTAAATCAAAAATCTGTTACAAAACTAAAATCATCCTTATGGGGTCCTTATTAAAATCTCAAGGATCTCTAATTTATTGTAATGCGCCAAGTTAGATAATTATGGACTTATTTGTGTTTAAGCAGACTAATCAAGCTAAATTTTATTATCATAATGAGAATATAATGAATATGAAAAACGATGCCTATGAAACCGTAATAATATTATGATACATTAGAGTCAGCATTTGACTACAACTTCAAAAGTAAAATTTGGATGTTGCAGATTTTATGTCTAATTGGTTTGTATGCAGGGTTGGTTTCGTACCAATTTCATTCAATTTCTCATTGTCCTTGTTGGAATTTGTTCAAAAGAGATAAACAAATAGTTGTTAAATATATTGTCATTTGTTCTGGATTGGGACATTAAATATTTGCAGCAAAAAGCTTGATTAAAAAGCCCTATTAAAAAGATACCTTTGACTTAACCTAACAAAAAGATGACGATATAATAGAAAAATTATCTTCCGTAATGGAAGTTTAAATATTGTAAAATCTTCTAAGAAGCTAATATGCAAACAACAGTTTAAAATTTATTACCAGCTCATTTCATAAAATGGAAGATTTGGAAATGGATATTATGAATCATAAAGTGCCCCTGGCAAAAGCAAATGAAAATATTCGTGCATGGTGTATAATATGTAAGAATTTCCAACCATTTAATGGTTGGCAATAATTATTATATCCTTCCTATCAATCAAGGTCTGTCGAGCGTCTTTTTTCTTAATAATATTTAGTCTTGGTGATCAAAATCGTCTTAATAATAATTTGCTGTGATATTTTTGTAGGAATGAATCTCAAATAAATGCAATAATAATATTGCACAGGTCAACAAATATCAATGTCAGAAATTATAAGTTTTTGAAAACATATAAGCATACATATCATGATATGGCATGTTAAAACTCCGGAATTCGGGAAGGAATCCGATTCAACGGGAGTTACAAGGGAACTCCGTTTAAAAAAACACTCCCAATAACCGCCCGGAGTTTTCAGTTTTTAAACTCCGGGGTTTTTTTCCCGGGAGTTTAAAAATTAACATTAGTTCATTGGAAATGTTGGAATTGTGTTTTTTTTTTGTATGAACTTATTTTTTATAAAAATAAAGTTGTAAATAAATGCAAAAGCAGCTGATTATGCAAATATCTCACATTAATGTTATTAATTTTGTTTTTTTTTAAAGTTTTTTTGTGAGACTTGGTATAAACTAAATAATAAAATTCATGTCTACATAAAATTTTAGTCGATAATTTTTTGTATTTTGTGGTGTATTTTTTATTTGACTATTTGTACAACTATTTATAATACTATGGTAATTTTTATCAAATTTGTGCCTGCTAATAATGTCACTAAATTGTCACAAATGCGATTTATGCATTATAAAATTAATTTTTTTTCGATTTTTTTTTCTTGCTGTAAAATATAAGTAGTTATTTGGTAAAATTATTCCATTATTTTATCTTGTGATAATGTCACCGTATTGTTGCAGATGCGATTTATGCATTACACAGGTCAGCAATTTTTTGAGAGTTATGAGTTAACTACAGAGATCAAACTTGTCATCTTAGGGAATATCAAATCCGTTTACCATTTTTTAAAATCAAACTTAGTTGGTCAGCTATAAACATAAGAAATTTTAGATAAAATGCCAATGCATTATAAAGCTAATTTTTTATCGATTTTTTTTCGTGCTGTAAAATATAAGTAGTTTTTTTGGTAAAATTTATTCATTTTTTCATCTTGTGATAATGTCACGAAATTGTCACAAATGCGTATGCATGATAAAGGTAATTTTCAAATTTTTTTTTCGTGCGGTAAATATAAGTAGTTTTTTGGTAAATTATTTCATTTTTTAATCTTTTGATAATGTCACCAATTTGTCGCAGATGCGATTTATGCATTACACAGGTCAACAATTTTTTGAGAGTTATGAGTTAACTACAAAGATCAAACTTGCCATCTTAGGGAATATCAAATCCGTTTACCATTTTTCCTAATCAAACTTAGTTAGTCAGGTATAAACATTGAAAATTTTAGAAAAAAAGGTAAACAAAAATAAATTGATAAAAATTAGCTTTATAATTATAAAGCTAATTTTTTATCGATTTTTTTTTCGTGCGGTAAATTATAAGTAGTTTTTATGGTAAAATTTATTCATTTTTTCATCTTGTGATAATGTCACCAAATTGTCGCAGATGCGATTTATGCATTAAAAAGGTATTTTTTTGAATTTTTTTTCGTGCGGTATTGCGACTGTCAGGTGATATCGACTCAGCAGGCTTCATATTAACAAAATTTGCCAAAATTTATTAATAAATAAGGTTAAAAACAAAAAAAATCGAAAAAGTTTTTCCAATATTTGAAAAATGGCATTTGCGACAATTCGGTGACAATGTCACTAGTTTAAGAATTTAAGTCCTTCGTAAATAAATGTCACTAGTTGCTTAAGCAGCCCGAACAAAAAAATCGAAAAAATATATTCAATATTAAATTATAGACATTTGCGACAGTCAGGACATCGACTCAGCAGGCTTCATAATAACAATTTGCCAAAATTTATTGATAAAGAACTTTTTTCCCAATTTAAAGACTTAAAAGAGCCAATTGTGACTCTCCAGTATATATCTTGGCCTCAACCTAGGACCCTAAATAAAATATCTGGTGCTATATTAAACCTGACCCATTACCTAGTTTAGTCATAGCTCTGCCGTCATTAGCTAATTAGCTACCACCTTTAATTCCAAATATTTTCCCTTCATTTAGAAATACAAATTGCCATTGATTGTTAATATATATCAAATTAAACACGATCATACTCTTTTTTATGAATAAATCTAAAATTTATCATCATTTTAGAGCGAGAGTCCAATTGCAATGAATTTACGTATGATGTTTGAAGCCTTGAACATTCCAAAGCCACCAAACAATATAACAGCTTCTCAACTATTTGGAAAATTGGCACCAAAGGTAAGAAAAAAAAGATTGAGGGCAGGTCAAAATTGAATTATTCTTAAGAATTTATAAACAAGCAAAAATTTTATATTTGCCTTCACTATGTTTTTTTTCGTTTTTTTTTAAATTACTTCTTGTTTAATTATTACAAAATTTCAATTCCTTTATATTTATTTTTAATATGAAACATTGTGTTTTTATTTAATCAAGCTCTGACGTTTTTTTAATTTTCTACATCTTAAAAATCTTTTTTGCATCCAAGTTTATTGATTCAATAGCACAGAATAAAAACTAGATTTATTAGTTAAAGTTCTTGTTAATATGTATATATTTTTAATTTTAAAGTTTCATTTGTGATTTTGTATAATTTTTAATGTTGATACAAATAAATTAAAAAACTTTAAAATATTGTATAAATTTGTTCTGATTGATTACCTAACTTTTTTTTCTATTTTTCGACTGTGGTAAAAATATTATTTTTACTGATTATTTTACTCTTATGATATTATTATAATACAGATCGAAGAAGTAAAAAAAACATTAGTGATGGAAGGGCGTTTTGAAAAACCATTGTTAAAAGTAAGCGAGGCCAAAAGTTTAACAACCGATGATTGGGCTGAGTTGGCAACGCTGGCTGATAGTTTTTGCCAAGAGTATCAAATGAGAAAAGGCCTTCTATTAACTCGTCTAGATGTCACTGTTGCGTCGTTTACCTGGTCCCAACGACTTAAAGTATAGTTAAATTATAGCCACATATGTTCCTAATTTCAAATTTTAATATGTTTTTATATGTCTATTAACATTATTTAAGGAATTTTATAAATTACGAATGGTGACAATTTTAACAATATACTCTTTAAATTTTTTTTTTTTTTAGAAGGAGGCGACTTTTAAAATTAAATTAAATATAATACTGTGTGTATATTTTAACAAAATGCATTTAGGTTTATCCTGCTATGGTTCTAATTTTTAGTTTTGCCCGTTTTTTAATTTAACAGTTTTTGTATTAATTGCAGAAAGGGCCGAATAAAAAATCGTTTATTTTTTTATAAGATTAATTTGTTAAAATCAATAAATATATAGTTGAAGTTACTTTTTTTATAAAAATGGTTTTGTTGAATATTGAAAAAGAAAAACCTTTAAGTTGTGCAAAGATTAATAATTAAATTTCCTATATAAGTTTGGCCAAACAATTTTTAACATAAAGTCGTTTCATAGAGTTTTATCATAAACCAAAATTTTTTAGTTATGTTTTAAATAATACTCTTTATTAATAAAAAAACAATTATTTAATTAATAAAATACAGATTCGTTAATAAGATTTTGGAGTGTCATAGATAACACAGGTCAACAAATATCAATGTCACAAAAATTAAGTTTATACATAAACATACATCTTCTTGATGGCCTTATCTATATTATATTTTCCGTTTTTCTTTAATTTGTCCGCCTTCGGCTCCTTCCGTCAATATTATAAACCTTTTTGACCAAATTGACAGATTTTGCGACCTCGAGATTACCCTAAAAAAAATCAAGAATCTTTTTTTCATACAAAACCCTTTTAACTTATATTTATTATCTTAAATAATGAAAAATAATTTTTTAGTAGATGAAGCTATTACATCAGCATTTAGATAATACTGAATATTTTGCATCCAAACTTAAATACGACACGAATATTTTTGATTTTTAATAAAAATATTATATGAAGTTTCAATTTAATAATTTAACTGTGAAATGCAAAAAAATCATTATTTTTGTTTTTGAATCTTTTTTTTTCTACATTTTTTCTAATATTTTTAATGTTTATAGCTGACTCACTACGTTTGATTAGAAAAAACGGTAAACAGATTTGAAAATCCTTGAGATAGTAGGCTTGATCTCTGTAGTTATAACTCAAGAATTTGTTAACCTGTGTAATAACCACATGCTTCGTAATTTAGTATTTCATAAAGGCCTTCGTAATTTGTACATATTTCCGTATTTTATACTTTGATTAATAATTTTTATTGTTTTGTATAACTTTGCGAGGAGGAATTTAAGTTTTCAGGCTAGCGTTATTATTTAAAGTTATATTGGTGTTTTTTATATAATTTATAGACCCCTCATAATCAGTATGACTAACCACTTAATATAAATAACGACATTGGAGGTTTACAAAGTTTTTATTTAACTTAATGTTATAAAGAAATCTAATCATCTTGGAAAAAATAGTCAAGTGTGAACACCTAACTTTTAAATTTATAATATGCCTCGAACTTTATTTGAAACAGTTTTTTTTGTCATAAATCCTAGTTACGGTAAATTACAATTAATATTAACACTAGGGGAAACGGATTTTCTACATGTCACCTTTGCATCTTATACAAAATACAAGGTTTCACCTGAACTGTAAAAGGTCAGCCTAATAAGATGTAAATGGATAGCGTGATCTGTTTGGAATATCATCTTACAGTTACAAAAACTTCTGACTTATAGGAAAAAACTCAGCTCCTGGTATTAAAATGGTGGAAGCCCCAAACTTAACGCATTTGTTCAAAAGTTTTGTTTCCCCAAAAAATTCGCCCCGCCTATTAAAGGGCTCGAAGACGATGTCTTAATATTATAATGAAGGACGCCAGGTGGTTAAAACAAATTAAAGTCGGGCATAGGTGATTATTTTAATTTAAGTACTTAAGCCTGATAATTTTTTAAGATTTTGATAAAATCTATGTGTTTTTTGATTTTGTTGGCAAAATAAATCCAACGATTGGTAAAGTACTGTAACCAAGATTCAAGTCAAACAAACCTAAACATTACCATGAAACACCTAAAAAGGTCAAAGCTTTTTTTGAAAACAAAAAGTTGGGCGTTTACACTTGGCCATTTTTCCCAGGAAGATTAGGTCATAATATGTTAAATTTCGAAAAACTTGTCAGACCTCCAATGCCGTTAGATTTTATATTAAGTTATGATTAGTTATTGATTTTAAGTAGTCTATCCTACATTTCTCAGATTCACAAACACTAATATAGCTTTAGATAATAATGCTAGCCTCAAAATTTATATTCCTAATAGTAAAAACTATAAAATCATTAAATAACTAAATAAATTACGAAAAAATGTTCAAAACACGAAATAGCTTTATTAATAACAAAAGTCCATAAAAGACATAGGCCTTTATTAATAACGAAAATAGATTTTATCAATAACGAAAGTCCGTGAAAAATAAAATATGCCTTCTTTAATAACGTAATAGGTGTTTATTAATTGCGATTTTTTTTTGGCTTTTATTAAATGATTATTCGCGCATATACAAAAAGTGTGAAGTAAAATAAATAAATAAGTATATAAAATTTAAAAAAAGAATTGTAGATGAAATAATCATGGGTAAAAGATATAATCACTAAAGCTGAAATATTTATTAATTTGAAGTAATTCTATGCTACGATAGGGTCAGGATTTATTTAAAACGTAGGCAACATCCCAAAGGGCTTGCCTCGTTCCCAAGGCATGATGGTAATGCCATCCGGCCTCAAGTTAGAGTCTGTTACATTAATATGCTCTAATATATTCGGGGAAGCTACTTGGCGTTAAGGCCTTTATTCAAAACGAATAAGGTTTTTATTAATTACGAAATAGATATTTATTATCTAGGATATTCCTAAATCTTATTAACAAATTTGTATTTTATTAACTACAAATATTGGCTTTAATAATAACGATATTTTTTTTTTAATGACGAAACATGGAAACGGTAGGTTTTAATGTAAAAATATAAATTATAATTTTTTTTGAGGTTTGGTAAATTTTGTAAAATGAGTTTTGACGAGATTTTGAAAAACAAATGGAAATAAGAACAATTTTATTCTCAATCGTATAAATCGTCAGGATCGAATCAATATTTGTCTATATGCGAATCAGCCTGATATAGGTATAATTTAAGCTAATTTCATAACCGATTGAGCGACCATAAAATTAATTGTAGACTTGCCAAATAATACATTTTTGAATATTATGTAATAGGACAAAAAAGGTTTAATTGACCAACATTATAACCCAAAGCGTGTGATGCTTGATGATCGTGTTAATATAACTCTTGCCGATATCCTTGCAGCTAAAGATGGTAAGAGAGCTTTTTTACTTACATTTAATATATAAAGGGTTACACCAATCTGTAAAACAGGACAACAAAATTTTGGACGACTTCAAGCATCATTTATGGCAATTATTCATATTTAGTCAATTTGGTGTTAATTACGAACATGAAGTCAGAAATTTTCTCAATTTTTCAGAATTTTTATTTTTTGGGGTGATAAACGCCATTTTGGTCATTTTAAGGGTATTTTGAGCTTTTATGATAATAAAGGAAAAAAGATATTCAGATAGAGAGAACATTCATTAACAACTCAAGGTATTTTGATTTTTTTAAATTTACTCATATTTTTACACACACCTTCGCCAAATTTTTGTAAGCTAGGCAATAAATGATTTATACAATTAACTTTTTATTACCTGTTTTTAACAAGGAATACGAATTTGACCTTAGTCTACCTTATTTAGTTTTTCACAAATGGGCTTCGTAACTACGCACCTAAAATTCACAATATTAACATAACATTATGCACAATTTATTGAATTTATAGCTTCCATTAGGAACGGTGAGATCCTTTACTTACTTACATCCCTTAAATTTGGGGGATAAATGACTTACTAAAATATTTTCAGGGAAATCCTGACCTTACTTGTTTAAAATTATTTAAGAATGTTTGTTTTATTCGACGTAGTTTGGGTGTTTAAAGTTTCCTAAAACATTGTTAGAAATCTCTCAAAAAGATTAATTAGCTAGCAGTTCCGCATTTTTTAAGCTTTTAAAAAATTTGTCATCATTAAACAAAGTTTCAATTTGCCGTTTATTTAAAACTTTCCCAAGCATTTTATTACTTAAAAAAGTTTGATTAAATGCAATATAAATGTAAGCAAACCCTTGAAATTTTGTCTTAAATTTATTTAAATTTTTGGATAATCCTAATTTTATAAGAAGTGGGTTAATAAAATTTTATGTGGTATTACTTGAAGAAAATTTATTACGATTTACCTGGAATGATCCTGTTTGGCCATTTGGGTAAAGTGATCCGAGTCCGCACGGCTGTTCCATAAACACAAGCAACTGTGTTTTGTGTAACTGCTTTTAACACCAATCAAAATTTTAAATCCCATCCCCACATATGTGCCAATTGCATATATAATGTATTAAATTAGATTTTAAATTTGTTTTTTATATGGTGAAGGGGCCAGAACTGAGGGTTTGTTGTTACCATTGTGAACTTAAACCGCCTTTAAGCTGTTCTTGGACGCATCTATTAGGCGCCATTCATCCGAACAATGAAACCGAAACATTTAAATAAATTTTCAATACACAATAACTAATTTTATTTTTTAAGGAAATTTTTTTTAAGCTGTAAGGTTTTTTTCCACTTGTAAGTAATTTTTGTCTTTTTCTACTAAATTCCATATGCTAAGTCTTGAATCTAAAAGCTCCGGGTCGTTTTTTGCTTAGACGAAGATCTCAAACAAGGTCGTTTAACATAACTTAGGTTAGTTTTGGTAGAATCTTGCTTGGCCATTTTTTCTCCGTATGCTTCTTCTATTAAAGGTTTATCGTCGCCAACATCAAGAAAGGTATTTTTTCAGAATGCCTAACTGGCCGTAAAGCTGATTTAAGATTGGGATATTTTATTTTTTACATCGTATTTCATTTTAACCCGATATCTCTCGCCTTGCAAAAATAACAGTTTTATGATCCCTTCATGTCATTGGGATCGCAAATTTTAAATCAATTTTTTTTAATCTACCCATGTAAAAAGGTCGACGTAGCTTTACGCAGACAATTCTTTACCTTGACCTAGGTACCAAAGTAAGATTCATGAAATATTTTTATTGCTTCTCATATGCCACGTCCAAATTTATGGTGTGGCCACTGTAACATATGACGTGTTCAAGCAAACACGAGACATGTAAAATTATATTTATAATAGCTTAACACTAAAACCTAACTAGCCTTTTCTTTGCATAAAATCAGCCGGCCTTGTTACACAGCTCAACAATTTTTTGAGAGTTATGAGTTAACTACAGAGATCAAACCTGTCATCTTAGGGATATCAATCCGTTTACCGTTTTTCCTAATCCAACTTAGTTAATCAGTTATAAACATTGAATATTTTAGAAAAAAAGGTTAAAAAACCAAAAAGATTCAAAAACAACAATATATTGAAATTTTATTTTTGCATATTTAAAATAGTAAACTATAAAATTTAAGCTTCAAATAATATTTTCATTAAAAACCGATAATATATCGTGTCGTATTTAAGTTTGGACGCGAAATATTTTGTAATATCTAAATGTCGATGTAAGAGCTTGATACATTAATAAAATTTATTTTTTATTTTTTGTGATAAAAAATGTAAGTTACAAGGGTTTTTTATATGCAAAAAAGATTTTTAAATTTTTTCTTTTTAGGGTATATTTAGATCTGTCAATATGGTCAAAAATGGCCATTTTTCGTTATAGACGGATCTAAGGAGCCAAAGACAGAAGAAACTAAGAAAAACGAAAAACATATATGAGATTGGGCCATCATGGGGATGCATTCTTTTATGTTTTCATAATAATCTCGTTTCTGACATAAATATTTGTTGATTATACAAGAGGCAAAGCCTTACGCGGTTAGCCGCCGCTTACGATTTTTAAAAGATGATGGTATTCAAAAAACCGTCCAGTATTTTGTGAAGTCTTACTAAAAATTTTGCCAATGCATTATCATTTACGCGAGGCGATATTTATTATTTTGCTAAACTTAAAGAGTATTGGAAGCAAGTTTGGAAGAAACTCTAATATTATATTTATTTTATATGGGAATAAACAGACTTTAATGCCGATGCGGAGTATGTGAATTTATTTAAAGTGAAAATGTGATATGATAAAAAACCTTCTAAGGATTTGGGAGAGATTGTATAAAAAATAATAAGGGGAGAAGCTTAAGGAGCAGATAATAAAGGGGCGGAGGGTCAGTGTGGATGAAAGTAAAAGTTTAATAAACTTACAAGAAAAAATTTATTAATTTTTAGGACAAGAATTTTAATAAAGTAAATTAATTAATTTTTTCATATTCAAATGCGTGAAATAATATTCCGTTGAAAGGCACCATTTTTTTTAAATTCAAAAATCTTTTTTTTTAACTTTAAGGTCATTTTAATTTTCTTTTGAAGGCATTAGGAGCCAAAAACGATATTGTAATTCCCAAAACAAAAACTTGTAAATGTTATGTTGTTTCTGTTGTTCAGTGTAATAAAAAAATATTTATTGGCATACTTTTGTAAAATAATGAAACAACATGCAGTCGTTGTAAATTTTTTGTTTTAGTCAACCTTAATGCTGTAACCTGTCGGTGTGTGCGCAACGCATTGCTTTTTATGGCAAATGTAATAATGTTACTTTTTTTTAACCAATAGTGCTCATTTGAGCATAGGAACAAGTAGAGCTCCTTTCTTATATATACTTTGCATTTTTATTATTTTCCTAAGGGCACGTGCAAAGTGAATTTTTATTTTCGTAAAATTTTCAAAATTTTGAGAAAAAAAATTTTGTTATAAAACGCAAATTTTTAAAAAGTTGCCAAATTTAATATATGCACATAAAATGCTTTTTTCAAACAAAAAATTTTTATTATAATTTTGAAAAAAAATAAATTTTCAAAATTTTATGAAAACAAAATCGCACTTTGTACGTGCCCCAAGCAAAAGAATAATATAATATTTTTATGTTGTTGTTTATTGCCCTAAAATATTTTATTCATTGCAGTGCCGTGTTTAGCTTAATCATCTTAAATTGGTTTTGTTAAATGTTTAAAATAGAAAATAAAGTAAAAGTTAAAAATTTGATTTGATGTAAGCCATTGTTTAATTTAGATTTGCTTTACTATGATAAAACGAGTGATTCGAACGTACGGCGCTACACCCGAAGCAAAATTAACAAAGTATTGATTGGAAAGGTAGCTTATATATTCTAATTAAGACATCTATAAAAATATTATGCAAATAGAGTTTGGCATTTTACACCGCTTACATTATATATTACACAGGTCAATAATTTTTTGAGAGTTATGAATTAACTACGGAGATCAAACCTGCCATCTTAGGAAATATCAAATCCGTTTACCGTTTTTCCTACTCAAACTTAGTTAGTCAGTTATAAAGTCAAAAAACCAAAAAATATTTAAAAACAAAATTAAATTGAAATTTTATTTTTGCATATTTACAATAGTTAAACTGTTAAATTCAAACTTCAAATAATATTTTCATTAAAAACCGATAATACATCGTGTCGTATTTAAGTTTGGACGCGAAATATTTTGTATTATCTAAATGCCGATGTAAGAGCTTGATATATTTATAAAATTTATTTTTTATTATTTGTGATTAAAGATATAAGTTACAAGGGATTTTTATATGCAAAAAAGAATTTTAAATTTTTTTTAGGGTATATTTAAATCTGTGAATTTGGTGAAAAAAGGTCATTTTTCGTTATAGACGGATCTAAGGAACCAAAGACGGAAGAAACTAAGATAAACGAAAAATATATATGAGATAAGGTCATCATGGGGATGCATTCTTTTATGTTTGCATAAAATTCACGCTTCTGACATTAATATTTACTGACCTGCGTTATATTTTACAAACAAATTAAAAGTTATTCATTTTACCCTTATATCACACTGTATAGGTGGAAATAAATATCCACTTTGTTTTTTTTTCTTTAATTGCTAGGTTCCTGATCGGGGTGGTAGACCATCGGAAACTGAAGCACCGCCGCCCGAGGTACCTTCTTGGAAAAAGGATCAGAACCAACACCGTATTTTTTATAAATTTCTAAATTTAGCACAATTACACATAGGTATTTATTCGACTCGGCATATTTTAAAACGATATATGAAGGTCTATCAATCTAAAACATTAAAATAGCGGTTATTTTGCAAGCCACTTGTCAATTATGGCGGTACTTAACAATATAAACATATTATTTAAGTAAGAGGTGACTACTGTTGTGTAAGGGCACCTGCAAAGTGAGTTTTTATTTTCGTGAAATTTTCAAAATTTTGAAAAAAAAAATTTTGTAATAAAACGCAAATTTTTAAAAAGTTGCCAAATATAGTATATGCACATAAAATGCTTTTTCTGAAATAAAAATTTTTTTTTAAAAATTTTGAAAAAAATAAAATTTTTGAAATTTTAAGAATTTTCAAAATTTTACGAAAATAAAAACTCACTTTGCACGTGCCCTAACCTAAATATTTAGCATTTAAGACAAAATAGGTAGTGTGCAACTTTTTCCATATTTAAGCATGTTTTAATGTTGATTGGTGCCGATTTCTACGCGCCTTTATTCACTGGTCTACAAAACCTTGGTCGATCGAGATTGAACCAAACAAGATCTATAATTCTACTAAGCCTTATTTTAATTTTCCGTTTTTCCGCCAAATTTTTTTCTCTTATACAGCGAAAGTTCAAAAAGTGACACTTTTGCGACTTTGAGAGACTTGACAATTTTTACAATATTTAACTAATTTAAAAAATAAATTTCAAAATCAGAATAATATTTAAAGGTTTTTTAAATTAAATTAGTGAATTATTTGATAGCTTGAACGCAACTTTAAACAATAATCTATTTGATAATTTTGTTACCAATCTAACTAAAATAGACCATCAAATTTAATTTTGTTAAATTTTCATGGTACAAATTAAAATTAATCTAAATAGTTAAATTTATAATTATTTTTATAAATCTGTGATATGCATCTCAAGATACATTAAATGAGTTGTTCCATAGTTGTAATGACCAATACAATTTTGGCTCTTGTTGAATTTATATTATTATTGTCCTTTGATGGTTTTATATAATCTTAGCCTTTAAATTCCCACTAATTTTAATAAAATTTATAAAGGCGATAATTTTAGGTCTTCGTTTAAACCTTATTGTTAAATTTTACAAATTCCAGAAACAGGCCAATTATAAAGATTACTGAAAATTATTAAAAAACTGTTTTCTTGTCACTTATTCTGTTGTTTCATATTTAAATTACACAGGTTGAGGAATATCAACGTCTGAAAAAAAGAAAACCATGACATTGATATGAAATGATCCACATGATGGCCTTATTTCATCTATACTTTCTGTTCCGAAGTTTTTTATCTCCGCTATTTTATTATTGTATCGAAATAATGGTCATTTTTACCAAATTGATAGATTTTGTGACCTCGAGAATACTCTAAAGAGAAAAAAAATTAAAGAATTTTTTTTTATATCGAAATTACTTGTAACTTTTTATTTCAAATAACGAGAAATAACATTTACCAAGCTCTTACACACAATATATTATCAATTTTAATTGAAAATATTAATTGAAGATTGAATTTAATAGTTAGCTGTTTTAAACATTAAAATTTTTTTTAACATTTTTTTGTGATATTTTTGTTTTTTTAACATTTTTTTCAAAAATTATCTATCTTACAAATTTGATTAGAAACGATAAACGGATTTGCTAGTCTCTAAGATGGCAGGTCAGGTCTCTAAAGTTAATGTCTCAAAAATATGTTGATTTGTGTAAGCAAAGAAACTGAGCGGGGTGATAAGGTATACCAAAAATAAGCAGGGCAAATTCATAAGATACCTGACGAATATCTTGAGAAATTCTACAATAAAAATAAGAAGCTATTTTTCCCATCTGCAAATTTGATCAACCCCGATATTAAAATATTAATAGTCAAAAGAAAGTACTGGAATCTTTGAATAACGAAATATATTTAAATACCAACCTATCTCTAAAAACACAGATGGCGCATTTTTGTGCAAAAATACCACGATAAATTTGTGCTCAGCTAATTTACCGCCAGCAAAACTCTTTAAATATAAAAAATTCCGATCACTGATCGAAGAGATTTGCGACCCATAAGTAATGTCCGATGTAGCTGGGTTTAAACATTCCTTTAGGTGCTTTGTTTTAAAAAATGACCGGATAATTATGTCGCACTTCGATTGAGCAAGTTTTCGGAAAAATTTGATTTTGTCTATATATGTTCTATAAATTTGTTATTTTGTAGAGGGTGCTGGCCATCAAAGAGGAGCCGGGGGTCGCGTTCAAGGAAACTGGTCCCATTCATCAAATACAAGTAAATTTTATACCATCTTTATTTACATTAAAATGAAAATAAGGGTAATTAAAAGGCCTATATAGATGTAATTTGAATAAAATTTAAAAACTAATAATATAAATTTATAAATTATTATATCTATCGTTCAGTAAATTGTTTTTTGGATTATTTCCTTTATCTGTAAATATTCATGAAAATAAATTTTAGTAGTTTTTACAACTATTTTTTTTATTTAAAGTTAAATGATAAATGATGGAGTTGAGTATGGATGCCTCCTCTTTTAAATACTAAACCGGCGGGGGAGGGATCTGGTTACCCCGGTCCGTTTATCATAGTAAAATGTTTTTTATATGGGTATATGTTAAAAATTAATATTTACAGATTATATGATTTAAACTTTTTTTAAAACAAATAAAAAATAATGTTTAACTAAATATTTTCATACCTATATAATTACATTCAACTCCCCCCCCCCCCCTTCCACGTGTCTAAACACGGGTACATACGTCTATAAAATGCATTTATAAAATTAATATAGATTAATATTTTTATATGTTAATTTTCATTTGATTTTTTTTGTCACATATGCTCAGAGTTATAATATTGACAAAGCGCCACCATTATATAGCTTGTCATAACTCCAGTTGTAGTTTATGAAAGGGTTGGGGCGGGAACCTCTTTTTCCAATTTTTTATTTTTCCGGAGTTTTACCCTGGTGGGTTTTGTGATTAAATAAAATAGGGGAATTTAGCCACCAGATGTTTTTACTACGATACCAAACAATGGTATTTTTAGTTTCAAAAGAAAAACGGTAAAAGGGAAAATAGTATTTTGGCTAAGTTGTCCGAATTTTTTTGTTTCTTTAACTTTGAACATAAATTATTATAATATTTTAATAATTTTGTCAATTTTGAGTTTCTTGTATAATGTCACAAAATTGTTGCAAATGTAATTAATATGCAAGATAAGCGCATAGAATTTTAACGCATATATCTAAAATATGTTTGGCATTTCCGATAATTTTTATATACCAAATTTTTTTACTTAGGCTTATATTTTGCAATTTAGAATTAAAAAAACTTTTGAGAATTATAAGCTAACTTGACGAGATCCCATCCAATGGAATTGCAAATAATCTGTCAATTTGATCAAATTTAGCCATTTTTTGATATATAATTTGGAAAATGGTACATATATATGAGAAAGGACCATCATGGAATTATTTTTTCCCAGCGACATTATTTTCTTTTTTTTCACAAATTGATTTTTGTCGACCTGTGTTATGTTTGACTAAAATCATACATCAGCAGAAATTAGCACCTAATTAAATTAATTTTATATAAAAAAACTTTTATTGATTTTGAAAAAAGATTAGAAATTACATATTTCGCCTATTAGTCTTTTCCGCGCCTAAGTGATTTTTTTAAGACCCACTCTTTTTAGTACATTTGGTGACATGGACCTTAAAAAGACAGATTTTAAAAAACTAAATTTTTATTTATTTTTGAAGTTACTAATTAAAATTTAAAAATTTTACTGTTGACCTGATGCCTAAATATGACAGGAATATAAAATTAATAAGGGAGGCGACGTAAAATTGAATAAGGTACTGATATGTGTTTCAAATATTTAGGTGCCTCTACTAAGCTCTTAAGGGTGTTTTTTTAGAAATTCAAAATGTCCAAATATGTCACCAAATTTTAGCATAAACCTCAATTTTTACAAAAAAGGGGAAACTGGTTAAATAAAAAGTATATAAATTTGATGGTAATATGAGCTCAATATATATTTTCAATTTTTGTTTAACTTTATTATTGCTAAGCCGAATTATAAGTCCTCAAATGCTGGGTCAGCACTGTCTTTAACATAGGATTTTATAATCTAGAGGGAAACGGAAGCCACATTTCAGCATTTAGCGTATGGTCTTAAAATATATATTTTGTCTGGGAAATACCAATTTTGTTGCAGTTTTATAAATAATATTATAACCAAGTTATTGACGTTAAGGTTTACATAATTTAGGACAATTATTTCTTTTACATTTATATATTTATAGGGGGAGGGAAAGTTCAGTCGGGCGGAGATTTTCAAAGATACGGACAACAACAAAATCAACAATCAGCTGGGAATTACAAACAACCAACAATTTTAAATGACCAACAAGGTCGTGTTTACACTTTATATGTTGATTTTCATTTTATGTAAGGCTGACATTGTATAATGTTTATAATAAATATATTGTTATGCATTTAGGTTTTATCGCCAATCAGGGTTATAATAATTACGATAATCAGCATAGTGGTGTAAGTTATCCCCAACACCTTTCTCAGCAACAATTTACATATGACCCCAACCCTCTCATGCCACATGGACAAACTTTTTACAACCAGGCGAAAAGAAATAGGGGTGGAGGTATGCCTTAAATTTTTTTCTAATTTTACGACTATATTTTTTGAAGTTTACTATTTTGCGTTTTTTTTCTATTTCAAACTAAACATCTATCAACAACTAAAAAATTAAAATTTTCGATTATTTTTTTCTCCTTATTCATATATAACTTTCTTATACTAAAATTAAATACCACAAAATATTATGGATATTAAAACAATTTAATTTTGGTTAAATATAGGGCTTCAGCAACACCACCAAAGAGGACGTGGAGGTGGTTACCACAATTATGAGCATTATTAACATCCTGAAACCTCTTCTTAAGTTCTATTAAAAATTACAAAATTAATAGGATGGATATTTATTCAATTGATTATTTAAGTTGGAGACAAAATTTACTTTGACACATGTATTGCATTAAAATTTTATTAATAAAGACGAAATATGTTCCGATTTTATTTTAGAACTATTCGCTTCTAACATAAAATTTTACATATGTTTTTGACAATGCCAATGACAATCAATGATATTAAAGAAAAATGGATATCCATAGCCCTTTAGAATTAGCTCAGCAGGTAATTGAAAAATATCAGTAAAACATTTTTATATAAAGGAAATAACATATATTTTAATTGACTACTCCCAAAATCTTTTATATATGTGATTAGTATGATTTAGATCATACTATTTAATATTTATTGAATTTAAACCAAAAAAGAACCTCCGGGGCGCTTATTCTGTAACGCCTAAATCCAACTTATGTTTGTGCAAGTTATTATATTACAGGGTTGTTTTTGTTTTTCTTGGCAAATTAAGTTGTATGCTTTAAACTATTGTTCTCAGTCGGGACCCAAAAGCCGGTCCGGCCCGCGAAATGTCGGACTGGGTTGGGCCTAAACTAAAATATTCATCGGGCGGGCCGGGTTTTATTTAATCTAAGACTCGGGCCGGGTCGGGCCGTTTTTGATGCTTAAATTTGCTTATTTTTGCGCTATAATCTATATTATTAAAAATGAAATTTTCGAGGTTTTTTGTTTACCGTTCAAAATCCACGAATAAAAAATCGTTTGTGTAAAAGGTGTCTGAGATGGCAAATTTTTTGTTTTTATCCACGAGGTGTGCATATTTTTTTATTAAAACGAAAAAAACGTTTTACGACTAAAATAATTGGAAAATATTTTTGAGAAAAATTTCAGACCTCTAGCTACTTCCGTTATCTATATTATTAGAAATGAAATTTTCGAGGTTTTTTGTTTACCATTCAAAATCGACGAAAAAAAAATCGTTTGTGTAAAATGTGTCTGGGAATGCCATTTTTTAGTTTTTATCCACGAGGTGTGCAATTTTTTTTATTAAAATAAAAAAAACCGTTTTACGACCAAAATAATTGGAAAATATTTTTGAAATTTTCACTCTATATCAAGTATATCCCTATTAATGCACATGAAAAATTTCAGACCTCTAGCTACTTCCGTTATCTATATTATTAGAAATGAAATTTTCTAGTATTAGTGATTACCGTACAAAATCGACGAAAAAAAAATCGTTTGTGTAAAAGGTGTCTGGGGTGGCAAATTTTTTGTTTTTATCCACGAGGTGTGCATATTTCTTAATTAAAACGAAAAAAACGTTTTACGCCCAAAATAATTAAAAAATATTTTTGAAATTTTTACTCCATATTAAGTATTATCCTATTAATGCACGTAAATTTCAGACCTCTAGCTACTTCCATTATTGAGATACGATATTTTAAAACTTTTAAAAAAAATTGGGTTTTTTTACTCGAGTTCTATTATTTTAAAATTTTGACTATAAAATACTTTCAAATTTTAGTAGCTTATTTAAGAATGTTTACTTGAAATTCGATGCAACTTTTAGCCTCTTAGAGTATATAGGAGCCGAGTTATGCATCAGGTACCGAAAGGTACATAAAACGTACATTATAAGAAATTTCACTATAATAGCCAAGAAATATAATTAACGGTAATAAATATTCTTTTTATTTAACATGTTTATCAATATTATCTTTTATATTAATTATAGTTTTATATTTAAATATTTTATATTTTTAATTTCAAATACCATATGATTTCTAAATTTCGTATGTTAGATAGACACAACCAATTTTAAATTATAGGCTAATTCCTAATACAACGACCCCAGACCAAAGTCGTTAAAAATTTTTCTAGGTCAATATTGCCCTGAAAATCCCGAATTTTCTATTAAAAATTGTCGCTCGCTTATAATTTTTAGGATATTAACGTTTGAAAGTCCAGAAATGACCTTTTCATATCTATTATTTTTTTAGAATGAAATATTTAAATCATAGTCACCAAAGTCTGGCCAGGTACATTCTTACCTTTGTATTTTTATAAAGTAGTTAATCTTAAATTTAAAGTTCTTTGCATTTAGTTTTTTTTGATTAAATATTTTTGATGCTATATAGCAAATAATTAGTGATAAACCATATAAATAGCACTTAAAGTTATTGTTTATTTAACTTTTTGTCAGAAAATATAAATTATTGTAATTTTTTTCCATCTTTCATCTTCATTAAAGCAAAAGAACTGGAAATAACTAAAATTTTACACATTATCTTTTTTATATAATAAATATTAATAAAATTATATTTAATTATTCATAGAATTTTTTTCAGTTTGATATTGATGTTTTTTAGTATAAACTTTTTATTGTAAATTTGGCCCATTTACTGCATATTATAGGTATGATTTTCATTTTAAGATATAACTAGAATTTTAAAAAAATATTAAAACAGGAGTGTTTTCAATTTAAAAATATTTTTGATATTTATACCCAAACAATAACATTTTTTTCCTTTGACAAATTATTTTTCAACTGTATTCTTAAATTGCTTGCTATAATTTTATGTATCTCATCTTTCTTATCTCATTAAATTAACTAATTTGCAATTATCTTTGTTCCACTTTGTCAATAAATATTATTGAAATTTTTATTCTTTATCAAGTATAATCCTATTAATGCACGTGAAAAAATTCAGACCTCTAGCTTCTTCCATTATTAAGATACGATATTTTATAACTTTTCAAAAAATTGGGTTTTTTTTACTCGAGTTCGATTATCTCAAAATTCTGACTATAAAATAATTTTTCTAGGTCAATACTGCCCTGAAAATCCCGAATTTTTTGTTAAAAATTGTCGCTCGCTTATAGTTTTTAAGATATTAACGTTTGAAAGTCCAGAAATGACCATTTTTTAATGAGAAACATCAGCTTTTTAATAATAAATATTTTTTGTTATATTGATCGTATAATAGATAAAAAATTTTATTAATAAAGGGATATCCCGGGTGAAGCCGGGTCACATATTTTAGTTATTGCTAAAAATAGTTAGATAAGTAGATTTATGGGTCTGAAGAGAAAAATGAAAATGATTAGTGAGTATGAAGGAGACGAAGTGATTCGTCAAATCCGGTCTCAGCTTAATTTGACAAATATAAACTCTTCAACTTATCAAGGAGGTAGGTGGGAAGATAACGATATTAGAACCGAGGACGAAATTACGACTTATATAAACCTCCCACCCACCACAAGACGTAGTTTATCAAAATCTTTTGCAGTGGTGGGAAAACAATAAAAAACATCTCCCTAAGTTAAATATTTATGCAAACAAAGTCTTTGCCGCTCCTGCGAGCTCCTGCACTGCAGAACGTACCTTTTAGAAAGCCGGTCAAATATTTACCAAAAGAAAAAACCGTTTGGGCCAAGAAAAACTGGAATAATTACTTTAAATCAAATGATGCTCTTGATATTATAATTACTTTAAATCAAATGATGCTCTTGATATTAATAATACATGTTTAATTGTTAAGAATATTCACAAAAATATTACAAGCCGATATTTCAAATTCGTGCCGGCCCATACGTAAAAAAAATTTCGGGCGGGCCGGGCCTCAAAAATACGGCCCGTTGAGAACACTACTTTAAACTCCCTGCTATTCTTGCTTGACAACAAAATAATTTTACAATCTTTATAAGTCTACCAAGACGGTACCAATCGCTTATAAAACAATTCAAATCCCGATATAATATTTTTACATTGTATAGCATTTTCTTTATTTTCTAATTACACAGGTCAAATAAAATTTGAATGTTATGAGCTATCTGAGACCATATCTGCTGTTTTGGGGTATTTCAAATCCGTTTATTGTTTTTTAATCAAATGTAAGCCAGCTAAAAACAGTGAAAATTTAAAATAAAATTAAAAACAAAAAAATATTAAATTTATTTTCATTCAAAACATAAAATTAACCGATAAGACATCGTGTCTTTTTTAGGTTAAGTGCCAATTATTTGTATAACCTAAATGTTGTTGTAAGAGCTTGATACACTTGAAAATATTTCTAATTATTTCACATATATATAAGTTACAAGTGATTTTGATATGTGTAGAAATTTTTTCTCATTAGGTAATTCTCGAGGTCGCAAAATCGGTCAAATGATCATTTTTGGCCACTTTTCTGATATATTAAAAAAATAGCCAAAAACTGAAGAAACTTTGGAAAACAAAAAATATATATGAGATAAGACCATCATGGAGGTTATTTATTCCCAGTGTCATAATTTTTTTCTTTTATCATCTATTGATTTTGACGACCTATTTCACGAGAGTAGCAAAACACAATTTACAATTTTTTTAAGATAAGCAGTTTGCAACTTTAATATTATTACTCACTTTCACCTATCTCGTATAAATAAACAATTAGACTTTAAACAACCCATTACCTAAACAGGTAAAAGACAGATCCAGTAAGACGACTTTAAACTTTTGATTAGCCTATAGTTTTTTGGGAATAATCTTGACCTTTAAAATCCCATTATATTTTTTTATTTACCTATATTTCCTATATAATTTTGGAAATCAAATATTCTATGATAAGCTCTCTTATTTTGTAAATCCTTATAAGGCAAACACCTCATAAGCATTAAGATCCCAAAGCAATTTTAACTAATATGTTTTTATATAACTATAAATAATTGTATCACTTTATTAATTAACACATGTTTTTTATACAGCGGGTAAATTTAAATTTTTAAATGCGTCGAAGTAAGTATCTATTGGCAGGACATCTTTCAAAGCTGGAAGGCCATTCACCTGAAATAAAAAAATTTAAATTAATATATAACACAAGCAAAAAAAATTAATTAATTTTGGAAATACAAAGAAAATGGATGATTTTGAAAACTCCATTATTCTGGATGACCACTGCGTGACCCAGAAACTAGCAATCTCTTCCCTAAAAAGCCGTATTAAGATTAGAAACAATGTGTTATCAGCTCAAAAATCTGTTACATAATTTAAATAATCTAAATGGCATCCTTGTTAAAATCTCAAGAATGTCCAATTAATTGTACTGCAGCAAGTTTTATGGACTTATTTATGTTCAAACAGACTGAAAAATTTAGTTATCAGAATTTAGTGAATATGAACGACAATTGATTATTATTTCATGATAAATTAGAGGACATTTGACATAACATTTTTAAAAGCAAAATTTGGATGTTGCAGATTATATATCTAATTGGAATGTATGCGGGGTTTGGTTAAAAACATTATCATAAAATTTTATTTTCTTTATTGGATTTTATACAAAAAAAAGGGATAAGCGATAGCAATATTGTCATTTGGTCGACTTTGACATAAGATTTAATAAAAACTAGACTTCGACGGTAAAAACGAAAGTCATATCCGAAAACAGTTTAGAGCCGTAAAATTAATTTTATTCTTCCCAATAAAATGAGGTTAATTTTTATGGATTTTTAGAGCAGATAAATATGAATTAAATAATGCCCTGATTCAATCAATCTCTGTAGGTTAAGAGCTTAAGTCAAACACTTATGATTAAAAATTGCACATAAAAAGTTATTACCTGATTCTAATAGAACTTTATATTCTATTATCTCGTTTTTCACTTTATAGTTAGAGCGTAGGTTTCATTTTTAAAAAAAAAGTATAGTTTGCAAGTCTTGTTAAAATTACAGATGTTTGAATGTTAAATAAAATTATAATTAAAAAAAAGGCATAACTTAGTCCGGTCAACAAAAGTAATTTTAAACATTACCAGGTTTTGGTAAGCATTTACATCAATCGCAATTTGCTTTTTAATTTTGTGTTCATCGCTAATTTCAAACGCGGTGTTGGTGGACGTCGTCTCATCTGTACGCTTATTATCAAATGTTTCGTTGGTAGCAACCAAACCTTTAACCCTTTTTAGCCGCATAAGACTTTCTTCGGTCCGTTGAACGTTAGTGAGTAGTTCCCTTACCATTTCCGCAAATCTGTTATAAAATGTAACTTATGTAAGTTTTGTCATATAACAAAAAATAACGTTTAAAATAATTCTGTATAATGAGTGAAAATACATTTCCGACAATTTCGCCTATCATAAATAACAATGATTAAATTGAAATTGTTAGAAATATGATTAAAATGGAGAAGGGTAAGGCTAGTACCGTAAGCAAAAGGGAGAGCAGGGCAAGCGATGTTCTACCAACTACGGCGTCAAAAAATTGATTTTTGTATAAATATTACTTCGTTTATAATGTCAAGATTTTTAGTATTTTTAATTTTTTTTTCGGTAGTTAGAGTGCTTTAATCAATTAATTAACTTATAACCCGCATGTCGTCGTTATTGGAAAGGTCAAACCTATTATTATAATCCCTTAAGATAGCCTGCATGGCAGTAATTCATCAAATTTTTATTTCAATATTTTCCATTCTAACTCCATAATTACCCTTGCTAAAAACTTTTTAATTCTCTATCCACAGATATTTCTGAAATTCTAAAATTGTAACTGTGAATTTAAAAATTCTTTGTGTTTTCAATCAAGATCAAACAGATATTAATCAATATATTACTATCAAACAACAACATAGCCTGTGGTTACCACACCTTTAATTTATCCCGAAAAGGAGTCTAAACCCTCAAAATCTATATGGCAAGTGGTTCTGTATTTTAAACCCCATATATTCACAATAGAGTTAAATATCCCTAACCGGGTCTGCCCCTAATTTGATTTTTCATTTAAAGCACTTACTGATGTACGAAATTATATTGCAAGCTTCAAATTTTTTGCTTAATTATTACAAAATACAAAGTGTAGATGTAATACCCTTTATCTTGTAATAACATTATCCTTAGTTTTTGTTAACAGTAGTTAAAAAAATAGCAAATATAAAATTTAAAAATCAGCTTGACCCGGCCTAATCCTTTTTTTGCAATCCAAGACTAGCCTTTTTCGGGCGACCCGGCACATCTAATTTGGCATGTAAAGTATAAAAGAAATGCTTTTCATTATGGGTCCCATATATGTCTTTAATGACTGGTTTAACGCCATCTATCGATTAATATTTATTTATGTATACTACGGCTAAATAAGACAGGCAAAATGAAATCGACGCCACTATATTTCATTTATGACGATTATGATCAATACGTTAATAAAATAATTTTCAAACTTACAATTATATGTGCATTTTTCATAATTAATGCCAAAAATATTATATTAAATAGCATATCGAGCCAATCCTTTTTTTGTATTAGTTTTTATAATTTAAATAAAAATTGTTGTCGTTTCTTTAGCCAATAAAATTTAATCTGAAGTTAGTATTAACGGGATGTGTTAAATATGTCAGTAATTTGGAAATCGTGCTATGACAATCTAAGTCGCTTGATTAATCTAGCAAAAAGCTTGACAATCTCGAGGAAAAGTGGGGGGAGGCAGCCAGATATGTTTAATAAAATAACCAGTAAAAACGAAAACTCGCTGAAAAAGGACTCAAACCAAGTGTGCCCGTCCCCTCCGGTTACAGCTCTGTATGGAGCACTAGTGTTTGATTAAAATGTAATAATTACAGTAATTATGTCAGCGTCAAAACGCAATCCCGCCGGCGGAATATTACTTTAAATTGATCAACGTCCACAGCTTATATTCCGCCGGCGGAATATTACCTGGCGTATAGTCAACATCCAAAACGCATTTTCGCCGGCGAAATATAGCTTGGACTTGGCATCAGCGCTCAAAGCCTATATTCCGCCATAAAATTTTGCTTTGCGAACAAATTTTAAAATTTAGGAAAACGGTTTTGGGTTAATAATTGGTGATTATGGATAAGTTACATTTGATATTCTATCTAAACCCTATAAAATTTTAATATGTAGTTTAGTTAATATTTTTTTTAATTAGGTTTAGATGTCTAACAATTAGATGTAAAAATCAAGATCCGAAATTTCACCCGGCCTTCCAAATCTCCCAGAAAAGTGGGCAACAGGCCAAAATTTAGATGGGTCGGGCCTGAAATAAAAAAACGGGCAGGGCCAAGCGAATTATTTGAATTTCACTTTTTCTTAAGTGCAAAAATAAAAATGACAAATTTCTTATCACATGATGAAAGGTTTTACTTCAACCTTCTGTATTTTAGTGATAATTTTTATAAAATATAATTTTTGGACCATACTTGTAAATTCTGGTCTAAGGGGCCTAATTTACAAAAATTACCGCAAGTTCGTGCCGGGCCGATATCAATGAACCTGGTCGAGTTTATAGAAATTTACAATTTTCTTAAAAATATGTTTTTAGAGGCGCGTTCAGAGTTCATCTAAAATTTTTTAAATCTTTCTTTCATAAAGGTGATTTCTAAAAAATTGCGAATATAGATTATTAGCATTTAAAATCCTATTTCTGAAGCATTTTAGGTTTATTAAAAAATCTTATGATTTGTGAAGTTACAAACAAACTAAACTTAAATATTATAATATATTTTAGACTAATTTTTTTATTTTTGTTAAACCACAATTGCAAGTCGCATAGGCTGTCTTGAAAAAATTTCAAATGCAACTAATCACAATATATTTTAATTATTTGTAATAATTTTTTAAATTTTATTATTTTGTTTGTTTTAAAAATCAAATCCAGCTGGGACAATTATTGCGAAACACCTTCCCCGATGCGCCTATTTTAGGGTAAATTATTTTAAGTCGCAGGCTTAACCCTAACTTAAGATGGCCTAATTATTTTTATTTTAAGATGCCATTAAAATATAATTATATATTGAAAAATTTAAATGTTAAGACAATATTTAACCATTTTGCAAAATTAAAAATTTATTCGCTAAATTATGCAAAATTTTTCGGCGGAATATAGGATTTAAGCGTTGAGGTCAAATCCAAGCAATATTCCGCCGGCGAAGGTTTGGAGGTTGAGGTCAAGTCCAAGTAATATTCCGCAGGCGGTTTATTGCGTTTGGACGCTGACAATTATACTTCTATTGCTAATTGCAAAAATCTAGATTTCAATTATATAATGATACTTCGAATTTAACTCGTCCAATGCCAAAAGGTAAATTTGATTTAAAATTGTTGTATGAGATGGCCCCTGAGAATTCAATTTTGGGAATAAATTCGTACCAATATCATGTGTATAAAATCGCTCTAAGCTACTCACCAAGTCGCTAACGTAAGGAGAGGGGTTATTTGGCGTCCTGTATAAAAAACAATTCAATTACCACCTATTATAAAATGAGCTCAGTTCACAATCACAATTATCAATCAATTTTAGCTATTTCTGTTTTATATCGTAATTAAATTTTAATATTGGTAAAAACATGGAAGAGTGATAAAATGTCAAAAAAAAAACCGTTTAGTGTGCCGATATATTTTTGGAATGTCAAACATTTTTTTCAAGTGACTCTCTTGGAGCGGAATTAAAAGCAAATTTTTTACAATTCGTGTTTCGAGTAAAGGGATTAGTTCGTTTTCAATTTCATCATTGGTTTGACAGAATGCATCTAAAATACATTTATAGTCACAAATACGAAAACACCTAATAACATAATTTTTGAGATATTTGAGCTCATGATAAACCTAATATATTGAAGATCAATAACAATTTTTAATAAAAGTCAGCTATAAACAATTATTTTTTTAATAGTTAAAAAAATTAAAAAAAAAAAAAATTTTTCAACAAAACTTAAATTTAATCTAAAAATAATTTTTTATTTATTACTGGTAAAAAATCGTGTTATAAATGAGTTGGGGTGCAAATATTGTATACCCTAAATGTGAATATAAGAGCTTGATGTTTTGTCATTATTACACAGCTCGACATTTGTATGAAGGTAATTCTAAAAACCAGACTTGCCATATTAGGGATTTAAAAATCCGTTTTCCATTTTTTCTAATCAAACTTTGTAAGCTAGCTATAAACATAAATTTTTTGAAAAATTAGAAAAACAAAATTAATTTAAAAGAAAAAAAAATCATTTTTCATTTAAAATAAAAAATTCAAAAAAAAATTTATTTCACCGCCGATAAATGTGCTCTAATTAGGTTGGGGTGTGAAATATTCTGTATAACCAAAATATCAATGTAAGCACTTGATAAAGTTAAAAATGTTATTTTATTTGAGATAAAATGCATAAATTACAAGTGATTTTAATATGTAAAAAAAAAATCAATTTTTTTCTTTAGAGTACTCTAGAGGTCGCAATTAATTTGGCCAAATTTGGCCCTATTTTCAATATGTCTCTAAGAAAAAAGCCGAGGTCTGTATATTACTTGTACGAAAAAAATGATAAAATAAGGCCATCGTGTGCATTATTTCTTTACAAATGTCATAATTTTCTTTTAAAACACATTTATTTTTGTCGACCTGTTTTATATGAGATGAAAAATAGATGTTACAGTTGATTTCAATACAAAAAAATGGTTTGTTCTTTTCGCTCATTATTTGAAATAAAATATAGTATTCTTAAGATTGCAAAATCTGTCCATTTAACCAAATTTGAGACTTTTTCGATTTATATTTAAGAAGAAAGCCAATGTCTTAAAAATTTAAACGGGAAAAATTAAAAAATAAGGCTATCGTATGGATTATTTCCTTCCAAATGTCACACTCATATATTTTTATCGGCCTGTGTTATTTTAAATAAAAAATAGAAGTTGCAGTTGATTTTAATTTAGACAAATATTTATAAAATTTTTCTTTTCGAGGTCGCAAATATAGTCAATTTTGCATAATTTGGCTATTTTTTTAAAGGTAGTGGATCTGGCGGGCCATAGTACATTGAATTGATAAACGAAAAATAAAAGGCTATGTGGATTGTGTTATGTTAAATTCATATAAGAATTAAATGAATTTTGTTGACATGTGAGACACAAAATTTATACAAAATATCTAAAAGTAAATTATTACATAATTGCAATACTATGTAATTAATCACAAACCAGTTTGCCGTTTCTCGAAATAGCAAGACCTCCGTTTATTTATAAAATTTTTAGTTAAAAATGCGCAAATCCAGAGATAACAACTCGGCCACTAAAACTTCGACTTTTATTATTGTATGAAGTAAAATATTCTAAATTCTACATTATAATTTGAAATTAATTTTTACTTCTCAAGCTTTGACAAATATTAACAATTGAACCTCTAAAATCAAGAAGTTATATTTGAGTTTAGACAAGTTAACACAACATGTAAGGCCTGATTTATTTAATAATATATTCAAAGCAATTTCAGACCTATTTCTTGAGTCCAACCTAATAATCAAAAATAAAAAAAACAAGAGCCCTTAGGTCTATCGCAATCATGCCATCGCAAAATTAATAATGAATCCTGGACGTGTTGGAGAGAAAAAAGCAAACGGATTTTGAGAAAGGAGACACATGTAAAAATTATAAAAATTGTCACAGAATTAGACAACTAATATTTTTTACATAAACAAATCAAAAGACGTAAATAATCGATACAAAAAATATTTTCTTGGCAACATTTTTGAGCCAATTTCCGTTAAATGACTTCTAAACAACACCGCTGAACGTGATAAACAGATAAAAAAATTAAAAATTTTATTTTCCTATAGTATAAATTATCATTCTAGCTATGGAAAATGTAAATTTGTTCATATCTATAACGATTGGTAAGAAGACTAGCCTTTAAATCTTGTTAGTTGTACCGGAGAGTGCTGCATGACATGCGTTATTTTGGGGTTCATATAATTATCGTACAATGTAGGTAACTTAAAATAAGATAAAGCATTAGAATAGTTAAGAAATGTTAGGTTTGATAAAAATAAAATAATAGCCTCACATCGGTTTTCAGTGTATTAAGATCTACTAGGAGTAAAAGTGTTCTGCTACACCAATCATCGAATTGTTCCATGTTTGGAATATATTCCTAAAAAATGTTATAGGTTAATTTAAAATAAAGTGAAAAAAATTTAAGTTCTGATAAAGAATTCATATTATGTAAAGAATCTATATAACACAGCATGACAAATTTTTGAGATATACAAGCTTTTAGAGACCACTGCCATCTTTAAGATTTTCAGATCCAATTAACGTTTTTTCTAATTAAACTTTGTAAGCTCATTAAAAAAATTTCGAAAAAGTTAAAAAAGCAAAAAATATTGAAATTATTTTCATATTTAAAACAGCTTAACATTTTAATTTAAACTTTAAATAATATTTTTATTTTAAATTCGATAACACTGGACAAAATAAAAACATGAACGATTTTTAGAGGGTTATTTTTCTTGCGATAACGATCCCGATTATACTTTTTTTCGAAATGCCTCCAATTTTTTTTAAACCGCGTTCAAAGTTCAAAAAAAAATTTACAAAATTTCAAAAACTATTAATTTTCCAAAAAATCTATTGGCATATTCAGATTCCTTATTTAAAACATATCTAAAAAATGTTATAGCTTAAAATTATTAGCAATTTATTTTCAAGTCATTTAAGATTAAAAAACGGATTTTAGGACGAAAACCATTAATTTTATAAAAATAAAAAAATAGAAAAAATTTAATATTAAAAAAAAAATAAAACGCCTTAAGTTAATAATGAATGTTTCCGAAATCTAAAATATTTTATAACTTTTGTTACTACCCATAAATTTTATGATATAGAAGCTTAAAATACCCTAAAAATAGAAAAATCTCAACTTTGACACCGAATAACTAAAAATCTGATTTGGCTAAAATTCTGATTTCATATTCGTAATTAGCACCAAAACTTGACCGAAAACGATAGTTGCCATAAATGATGCTTAAGGTCGTCCAAATTTAGTTGTCGAGTGTAATATATCGTGTCCTAATTTGGTTGGGGTGCCAAATATTTTGTATAATGTAAGTTTATGCAAGGGCTTGATACACTAAAAAATTTATTTCTCGTTATCTGAGATAAATCAGGTTACAGGTGATTCCAGTATATAAAACTTTTTTTTCATTTTTCTCTATAGGTATTTTCGAGCTCGCCAAATTAGTCAATTTTGCCTAATTTGGCCATTTCGATTAATCTATAAAATGGGATCTGATTACACAGGTCAACAAATATCAATGGCAAAACCGTTAATTTTATGAAAACATAAAAGAATTTATCCTCATGATGACCTTATCTCATATACATATCTCATTTTTCTTAGTTTCTTCCGGCCTTGGCTCTTTACATCCGTCCATAGCGAAAAAATGGCCTTTTTTGACCAATAAATATACCCTAAAGAGAAAAAATCTAAAAATCTTTTTTGCTTATAAAAAACCCTTGTAACTTATGTTTTTAATCACAAATAATGAAAAATAAATTTTATTAATATATCAAGCTCATCATACATCGCAATATATTACGCGTCCAAACTTAAATACGACACGACATATTATCGGTTTTTAATAAAAAATTATTTGAAGTTTGAATTTAACAGTTTAACTATTGTGAAAATGCTAACATAAAATTTCAATTTATTTTTGTTTTTGAATCTTTTTTGTTTTTTTGGCATTTTATGTAAAATCAATGTTTATAGCTGACTAACTAAGTTTGATTAGAAAAAACGATAAACGAATTTAAAAATCCCTAAGATGGCAGGTTTAATCTCCGTAGTTAGCTCATAACTCTCAAAAATTTGTTGACCTGTGTTATATATCGGACACTAAAATATATACGGGATAAGGATATCATGTATATTATTTATCAGGAGTGTCATAATTTTCGCTAATCACACATTTATAGCCGATTTGTATAATATTGCATTCAAACCAATAAAAAGCAAATTCAATTCACTTATTAAAAAAATATTGTTTGCCTAACAATTATAATTTGCCACCTATAAAACCTCTTTAATCCAAAAAACGTATCGCGAAAGAAGTTGAAGACTTAATTTCCAAAATTTTTGGGCACAAGTTGATAAATAATTTCGCCGTTCATCCCAAACTTTAATTAGGGAATCACGAAGTATGCGTGTGCATTGTAAATGATATAATTGTAAATTTTCCATGCCATTTTGATGCGTTTTGAGCTCTTCTATAGTTTCGGCTTCGTTCCATGCATTTTGAAGGAGACAGCGTTCAAGCTGGCCAGCTATTTCCTGAAATCTAAGCAAACAATTAAAATTTTACATATATGCAGATCTCAAAAATATTCTAATAAAATTTAGTTTAAAAACTGCCCCATCCGAAATTATGGAATAAAGCCAAGAAAAATCTACAGGCCCTAACCGCAATCAAAATTTTAATTATCAACTGTGACTTTTAAGCCCGGACCATTAATTTTTATAATTTTCACCGCTACACAACTCATATTAAAAAAAAATAACAAATTAAAAAAACAAAAGAAGCCTTTTTGTAAAATTCAAATTAATTGGATAAGGCTTATGCAGAAATAAGGTTTGTGGAGTTTTTAGCTTAAGCATTTATTACACAGGTCGTAATTCAATGTAATAAAAAAGATTATAACACTTGGTTAATGGCCTTATCTCATAAATTTTTTCCGTTTCCGAGGTTTGACTTCAGCCATTTTCTAGATTTAAATAGGAAAGGGCCAAATTTGGCTAAATTGACAGATTGTGCGACCTCGTGAAAACCCTAAAGGAAAAAATTAAAGAATTTTATTTTCATATTAAAATCATTTGTAACTATATTTTTTATCTCTACTAACTAGAAATTTAAAGTAATACATCAACATTTAGGTTATACTGAATATTTGATAGAACATGATATATGGTCGGTTTTAATTAAAATATTTGGATATTGAATTAATATAAAAAAAAATTTATCGGTATTTTTGTTTTTGAATCTCTTTTTTTAACATTTTTTTTTAAATTTTCAAAAAACATAGCTCGCTTGATTAGAAAAAACAATGGATTTAAAATCCCTAGTATGAAAATCTGGTCTCTGAAATTAGCTCATAACTCCCTTTGTTGAATATTTAAAAAAATTAGTTTTGAGCGGGCCAGGCTTTAATCCTTTTTCTATACACTTTAAAAGGCGTAAAAAAGAGGATTAATGCCCGGCTTAGATTTAAATCGATTATTTTAATTAACATTGATATTAAGAATATTAAAATAATATTTAAATTGGGGTGTCAAAATATCCTACACTTTTTATAAGTAATACCGGGTTTAAGTGAATCTAAAGCAGTAGGATACCTTTTTTGATAATAAATTTCAAGATTCCAGGGTTTAACCATAAAACGCGCAAATAGAGGGGATTTCCTGAATTCAATGATTTGCTCTTTACTTGTAAATCTGGATTCAATGTTTTCGACAAATTTAATTGTCAGAGAGTAATTCTAAAAAATACGAGATAAGACCTTTTAATTCTGAAAAATAAATTTTCTACAGCAATAATAAATTTAACACTGACTCGCTAATGGAGTTCAGTTAACAAATTTGTGAAAAAGTATATCTATCAATCAAATCAAAAATTCTACTTTTTGTTATTTAACTATATTTTTCGATTTTAAATTTAATTATTGTAGGTATAGTATAATCAGAAGAAAAATTGATAAAAAAACGTAAATGATCAAAAAGATTGATAAAAAAATATTTTTATGCTTAAATAAACTAAATCTTAACTCTAAACTACATACTTTTTTCTTTTTAATTGCGTTTAAATTTAATCCATTTTTTTGAAATGTAAAAATTTTATTTTTGTTTTTTACAAAAATTATAAGCAGTTCTTTTGTAATATCATATTACACATAATAAGTATATATTAAAAATTCAATCAATTTTATCATATTCATATAAACATCTAAAAATTTACATAGGTCCTCTGAAGGATAAAATTATGCAAGATACAGAATCAGAGCTTGGGCCCCAGATTGGACTAAAATTAGGCAAAATCGATATTATCTTTGGTCCTAATTAAACCGATGTTCGCATTTCCACCAAAAAATTTTTTTTTCGTAAAGTACCAAAATGTGACATTTTTGGGACTTCGAGACTCAAAAAATTAAATAATATTTAAGAAAAAAAATTTACAGGCCCATTTATTTAAAAATATACTTTTAAATCAAAATATTATATTTTATATATTTAATCTAAGTAAGAAAACTTAAAATGATTCTTTTGCAAAAAGAAAATTTTATTTTTTTATTTTTGGTTATTTAAAAATCTATTTACATCAGGCAAAAAAATTAATTTCTTTAAAAATCGTTTTTAGTTTATAGGCGGCAAAAAGCTAAATGTGCAGGATACCAACGAAAATACCAAGTTTAACGCTAACATAGACAGCTTCACTTACACACATTACCCATATTTAAAACTTTTGCTAAAAAATTAAACTTAGTTGTAATTTAAATTTATTTTAAATTATATGCATCATCTTTAATAATTTCAAATTTACATTTTATGGCGACGTTCTCCCACAAAATGGAGGTGTCTTAATTATTTAATTTATTTTTCGACCCATTCGTGTATCGATAATTTATTTATTATTTAAAAATTAATGTTCTCCTTATATTAATTAATTGGGATTATGTGATTTGCTGATTGTTTTAAAATTTAATTTATTTGTGATCATTATATCTTTTTCTCTCCCCTAACTTTAAAATAAATTAGATTTACAGCTGTTATATAGGAAAGTTATAGTTTAAATATTAAATTGCTAATGAGGCAACTAGGGAAGGTATGTTTTCAAATAAATCTTGGGGCGCTTATGAGAATCTTCTTGTTCGTTTCAAAACTCCTGGCGCGTTAATTAAAAAACTTTTACATTATGAGGGCGCTTTTGAAAGTCCTCTAGTTTAAATATGAAAAAAGCTGCGCGCTTTGAGATTACATCTGCGCGCTTTAAGAATAATTTTGCGCGCTTTGAGAATACACGGCGTTTTTTAGTATACTAAAAAAACTATGCTTTTAGAAAATTACTTATCACCTCAAAAAAATTGTTGGGATTGAGGCATGAGTAAATATTATGGTTGGGGGAGCCTTTGAATCGTTGACCAAACATATCCACAATTCCGGCCCAAATAGAGTTTTTGAGAAAATTAAAGTTTTTCACTCTAAATTATTTAAATAATAAAATATTGTCTATATATAGGGTAAAGTATATAAGAAATGATATCACAAATTATAAAAAAATATTAGTTAAATTTGCAATACAAAAAAAAAGACATATACTCAAATAATATCGCATATTTGTTTTGATTTTTGGATGGTAAAAATAAGGTTAATTTGTCTTCAATACAGCTGACAAGAAGATTATATATTTGACTAAGGCAATATTTTGAACGATCAGCATGATCTCCTATTTTGTGGTCAAGAGAAAAATGTGTCAAATATTCTGAAACTACAATCTAGAAAAAAAACATGTGTAAAATTTGCATTTAATAAGACTGTAAAATAATTCATATATCACGTTTTTACTTTTTTTGTATAACACAGGTCAACAAATTTTTGAGAGTTATGAGCAACTAGAGATCAAACCTACCATCTTAGGGATTTTCAAATCCGTTAACAGTTTTTGATCAAACTTTGTAAAACAGCTATAACACAGGTCAACAAATTTTTTTGAGAGTTATGAGATAACTACGGAGATCCTGCAACCTTAAGAATTTTCAAATCCGTTTACCGTGTTTTCTAATCAAACTTAGTTAGTCACCTATAAACATTGAAAATTTTAGAAAAAATGCCAAAAAAACAAAAAAGATTCAAAAACAAAAATAAACTGAAATTTTTTTGCATTACAACAGCTAAACTGTTATATTCAAACTTTGAATAAAACTTTAATTAAAAACCGATAATTTAATGTGTCGTATTTAAGTTTGGACGCGAGATATTTTGAATTATCTAAAAGCTAATGTAAGTGCATGATATATTAAAAATTTTTATATCTCGTTATTTGAGCTGATGAATAAAAGTTACAAAGAATTTATATATGAAAAAAAGATATTTAAAATTTTTCTTTTTAGTGTATTCTCAGTCTATCAATTTGGTCAAAAAAGGCCATTTTTCGATATGGACAGATTTAAGGAGCCGAAGCCGGAAAATAAGAAAAACGAAATACATATATTAGATAAGGTCATTATGGAAATATATTCTTTATGTTTTCATAAAATTCACGACTGTGCCATTGATATTTGTTGACCTGTGTAATCATTAAAAATTTATGGGAATTAAAAACCAAAAAGATTTAAAAATAAAAAGAAATTAAAATTTTTTTTGTATATATACAAAAAAATCTGTTAAATTCACATTTCAAATAATATTTTAATTATAAACCGACAATATATCGTGATTCTCTATTATCTAAATGTTTACGTAAGATATTGATATACTCAAAATATTGTTTCATAATTTGAGATAAAAGATATATGGTACTAGTGATTATATTATGCAAAAATATTTTTAATTTTTTTCTTTGGGATAGCGAGGTCGCTCTGTATATTTGGTTAAAAAGGCAATTATTTCGATATGGACGGAGCAAAATCTATGAAAGCGAAAGGACTAAACATTTTTTGGCCGGCAAATATATCCTAACGCTGAAATATATATACGGATAGGCAAGTTAACCAAAAAAATTAATTAAATTATAATTAAGCCATTTTAAATGATGTTAAACCCTAGTTTAGAGTTATATTAGATAACACAGATCAACATTTTTTTGAGTTATAGGTTAACAACTGAGATCAAACCTGCCATCTTAGGGAATATCAAATCAGTTTACCGGTTCTAATCAAACTTAGTTAGTCAGTTATAATCATTAAAATTTTTAAAAAAAAAAGGTCAAAAAACCAAAAAAGATTCAAAAACAAAAATAAATTAAAATTTTATTTTTGCATATTCAAAATAGTAAACTTCAAATAATATTTTCATCAAAAACCGATAATATATCGTGTCGTATTAGTTTGGACGCGTAATATTTTTGTTTTATCTAAATGCTGATGTAAGAGCTTGATATACTAAAAAAATTTATTACTCGTTTATTTGTAATGATAAATATAAGTTTTAAGTTACAAGGGATTTTTATATGAAGAAAAATTCTAACATTTTTTTTAGGATAATTTCGAGGTCGCAAAATCTAAAAAAGTCCATTTTTTCGATATGGACGGATCTAGTGAGCCAAAGGCGAAAAAAACTAAGAAACAAAAAATATATATGAGATTAGGCCATCATTCTTTTATTTAAATAAAAGATAAAGATTAAATTTTGTAGGTGGGGACGTCTAGTCTAGGGAAAAATCGAGTCATATAAAAATAAAAATAATTGGAGGAGATTAATGTTATTGAGGTTCGTTTTATATGGTCCAAGTTTAAAGTTGTTTTAGAATCGGTAGAATTTTTATCTAATTTGTAAAATATTAATTAAAAATTTTAATTTCTATAGTCCAGATTAATGTTGAAGATTGGAATTTGGTTTGTATGATTAATGAAAATTTAATAATTTGTTTTATTTGTTTTTATTTTTATGGAATTTATTTATAATGAGGAAGATTAAATTTTTATGTTGAGGAAATAGATGTATAATTTATGTATCTTATTGTTATCGGAATTGTGATTTTGTTCTATGTAAATTTTATTGTTTCATAAGTTTTATTTTGGGAAATTTATCTTATGAAATTAAATTATGGAATATAGGAGGAAAATAGGATGATGTTCATATATTTCTTTCAGATATTATTTTTGTATTCTTGTATCTGTTGGTCGATATAATATTGTCGCTAATATTTTTTAAAATTTCATATAATTAGATAAAGATTTTATTAGATTTGTTCAATTAATTGTTAGGATGAGTTTATTGTTGGTGTTTGATAAGATAATTAATTAAGGGATAATAGGGAAGTTCTAAAAGGGGAAGAATTTTTAGAAGAAAAAGAAGTAAGTTTTGGTTGTAGTGTAAGTATAAATGATATTATATTATAAAAATTATTTGAGATTTTATTTGTTTTAGAGTTAATATATCAATAAGTATAAAAGAAAATTATAGGGCTGTACCTAATATGTGATTATGTGTAGGGATTGTAATATTTGTATAATAGATAAAATTTTGGTATTGATTTATGTTGATTATCAATTATTTGTTATTATCAGGGGAGATAGATTTGGACCTCATATTTAATTAATTTTAATGTTACTAAATCAGATGATTAAAGGTGAGTAAAGAAAGGTTGATTAAATTGATAGAATTAGGATTATTGTAATATCGTGGTTAAATGTAAGTGAAATCTTGATATGGGTGTTTTGGAATATATCCTCACTCATTGAATTTATTGTATCTCATAAATTTGTTGGGTATGGGATATTTAAATATTGTTGATTCAATTTTTGAAAAGATGTGAATAAACTAGGGTAATTTATATAAAAATTATTCTTATATGAAGTATCTATTATTTTGTTAGTCATGTAAAATAGTATTTAAATATGTGAAGGAAAGAGATTAGAATTGATAATTAAGGATGAGATGGGAGTTGGGGATTTTAGTCGTCCTGTATTTCGTTGTAAAAATTATAAAGTAAACGTATGAATACTGGGGTCCTTAGGATTTGGGATACTATTAGGAATAAGGATTATAGTATCTAATCAATATTGTAGAGCGGAGTAGATTAATCAGTATTTGATCGAAAAAATATAGTTTTTGAAAATGTTTTGTGTTGGTTGTATTTTAGTGTATTTTTTACAATTTGAATTATAAAATAAAGGATTATAATAATTGTAATTGTTAGTTATATATCAAAAATTTAAAAGGGAATTTTGTTTTAATAAAATTTGGGTAAAAATGGAATTGATTATTGTATTAGGAAATTTTTATTGATATTTAGATTGATTTTATTGTAAATAAGAAATATTTATTTATGGGATTGTTAAAAATTTATGTATGAATTAAAATTTAAGAAAAATTACTAGTGTTTTCATAAAATTCTTTTTTGTGACATTGATATTTGTTAACCTGTGTATTTAAACTTAGTTAACTAATCTTATACACTTGCATACATTATTTATAATTTTATGATAAACTCAGACAAAAGATGTTATGTAGCCGGAAAACACAAAAACCACTAACAAGCTGGCCATTGTTAAAAAATTTAATTAGTATTATTAAAAAAAAATAACTAATTTTCATATAAAAATATTTATCGAACACATATTAAAGAGTTGAAACTTGATAAAATTTAAATAAGCTATAATTAACAGTTAAATATATTTAACTAAAACGATAACTTTGTTTATTGATAGTTTTCATCCATCACTGATATATACCCTTCTGCTCAACAGTCTTTGCTACTTGATTTTTTTAAAACGGGCATACATTAAGGCCTCAATTACCCGTGAAACCTCATAATATTAGGGAGAATAAAATATATGCAATGGTTAACACTAAAACGGATGATCATTTTACAAACAAGATTAAAAGTCTTTCATTTGTTTAAGTTTTGAGCTCGGCCCTAACACGATCTAAATTGAGTACAAATTTAAATTAGAGAGAAAAATTTATATAACTCAGCAATTTCGCAGAGAGAAACTACATCTTCCCTGAGAGTCAACAGCACAAAAAACATACTTAATTTTTCTCCACGAGCTGTTCTAAGTGATACAGAGAAATAGACTTTACTCCACTATATTTTACTGATATTGTAAGACCGCTTGAGCTCAAATGTTGCTCTAAAGTTAGCTCATATATCTCAAAAATTTGTCAAGCTGTGTTATAATTAAATATTTAAAGATCTTATAAGCATATGAACCAAAATGTCGCACCAGAAATATTTAATTTTTCACAACCTCGTTTGATCTTCACCTTCCCTGCTTTTAAATATATTTTCCTCGCTTTGCCAAGATGGCATAACATGCTCTTAAAGTAAAGTTTTCTTTTTTCAAATACCACTAACTTGACAGCTAGACTAAAAAGGCTTTAAATCATAACCGATCTTCCAATGTTCGATCATTTAAGTTGATATATATATTGTGTTACATAACATAAATCGACAAAAATCAATGTGTGAAAAAAAAATTTAGACACTGGGGCAAAAATCACCATGATGCCCTATACCATATATGATTTCCGTTTTCCAAAATTTCTTTGGCCTTAAACTATTTTCCTAGTTAAAAAATAATATATATCAAATAAGGAGAAATAATTTGTATATGAAGTTTTTACATTAATATTTAGGTTATAATGTAAGCCAAAATTTGTGGAAAAAAATCTAAAATTAAACTGAGAACCAAGGTAATTTAAATACCCAAAACCTTTCTAAATCCTTCTTTATATAAAAAATGCAAGATCACTTAAGGTGCAAAAACTATAAAAATGATGTATCATTGTGATAACCTAAATAAAAACCTAATAAAATTGTGCATGTGTATGAAGTGTAATTGGTATTTATTATTCCTTAAATATCTATGTAATTAAATTTACAAAAAAAAAGTTATCTTGTTATTTCTAAGAAATGAAGAGGGGCAATTTATATATATATAAAGAACAAAAATGACGTAAAATTTATATGAGTAGCTAGGCTTAAAATATTCTATATATACTATTTAAATACCTTATCAAACAGTTTGTGGACCATAGCCTGTACAATTAATTCAGCTTCAAAACATTTGTTTAATAGTGCATAAACATTAAGCAGATATGTTAAACTTTTGACAATATTTACAATAAAATCATCATTTCTATTTATATTTTCTGAACTTGCAATTGTATCATTGTCATAGTAAATTTGTAATTTATTAGGGGTTAGCAAAGAAGAATTTCTACTTTCAAATGTTAAAATTAGATTTATGTATGCATTAAAGAGGGTTTCACATTGACTTAAAATTCTAGACAGCAAATCATCTAGCTTCTAAAATAAAAAATTTAAATCTTATATCTGTAATGTATAACATAAATATTGAAGACAAAAATAATATAACCTCATTATAGCCATTTAGTTTGTATTGAACTACTGTCCTTAAAAAGTAATTATATGCTATGGCAGATATTTCATAATTATACAGTAAGTTTTCCAATATTTTATGGGATTTCATAAACAAACTAAAAAATATTTTGTTAAGTTCATACCTGAAAGTCATATCAGAATAAGATTCAACTTTAATTCTATTTTCATTTAATTGCTCTATAACTTTGTGTAAGTTATCTTCTAAATAAGAAATTTTATAGTTTTTTTCCTAAACCATGATTACTTAGTAATTTTTTACTCTTTCAGTATCTGCTATTTCAATTTTTTTAATAATATTCTGGTTTATATTAATACAATCTTCAAGTTTACAATTAATTAGCTAAAAGTTATATAAAATTTATAAACCTTGATTTCTTGGTTAAAAGCCAAAAGGGGCAAATTAAAATTTTCATAAAGACTTTCAAAATTTGACTTAAATATATAAAAATATATAAATCTACTAATTTAGTATTGAAGTCAATAAAATCTGAGTAATTCTCGTATATCAGCTCATAGATTGTTGAGCTAATTTCCTTCGAATATAAAGCCAAATCATTTTGTAATGTCTCCATATTAACATTCTTCTCATGCTTTTCCAAAAACTCATTACAATCAAAATATTCCTATAACATTAAAAATCCTAAACAATTGCCTTTTTAAAGAGTTCTTTATCAAAACTAAGTCTTATTTTTTGTGACATTTCGATGGGTCCGTAGGTAAATTCAGAAAAAATTCATTAGGTTGACAACACGTCTTAAGTTAGCTTTACTTTAATTTTAGCTTAATTGAATTTTAACTTCCCTAATTTAAATTATTATAGTTAAAATAACCTAACTCAAAAGTAAATTCTCTTTCTTAATTATATTTATCAATATTCTTAAGAAAATCCTAAAATATTATTAGCTTTATAATTATATGCATGGGTGAAAATTTGGAACATTGGCTGTTTAAATAAACATGGATTACGAAGGCTTTAATGAAGATTCTAATCTCTTATTTACAGAAAAATCAATAAGAAGAGGTATTTAATGTTTGAACTAGTTTTCTTCTACTTTAACTGTTAAAGCGTCTTCTAATTATATTATTTAATTTTTTAATTTTAAAGTCTGTTTGAATAATTCAGCTATAGTCATGTTTTTTTTGGTACATAACTTTGAATATCTATCTTACTTAGGTTTTATCAGAAAAGTTTATGCCATACTTACTGCTCAATTACTAGTTACTAGTGCCTTTATTGCATTCTTCTTATATGTGTAAGTACCAAATTATAATTTTGAGCATTATACTAATATTAAATATATATTTAAGAGCTTTGTACAGTAATAATTAAAGTTATTTCAATATATTATTATATTTGATTAAAAACTTTAAAATAAAATATGCAGTTAATTAGTTTTTTTTGAACTTTAATTTTTCTACGTATTTTAATTATAAAGAAAAGATAAAGCATAACATATACAAAACATTATTGATTATTTTAGTTTATTTTATATATATTTTTGTTATAATAAAACAAATTAGACTTATTGACAAAATTTATATTATATTGATCTAATACTTTAAATCTATTTTTGTTCACCATATATAGACCAAAATTAAGTCTTGTAGCTCGACAAAACCCTGGCATCTATATTGCAGCTCTGGTAGCTACATTTGTCCTAGTAATTGTGCTCACCTGCTGTGAAAGTGTAAGAAGGAGATGGCCTCTCAATATTATTATGTTGAGTATCTTTGTAAGATTATTTTAATTTTATTGATATTGGATGCATTAGAAAAATAGCTTAAAACAAACAAATCATGTTTGCAACTTTTAATATGCAATTTTAAAATATTTCCTTTATTAATCATAAAAATATTGAATATAGGATAAAAGTTATTATAATAACAGTGAGAATTATAATTGGCATAATATGAACACACAAAGTTAATTTTATTTTAAATATTTTTAAATTTCACATCAAAAATATTTTTAAATTTTTTATAACATATATTTACACGTCATGCAAATACTTTGTTATATTCAATATACATCCAAATCCATTTATTGCTAGCAGCCATATCTACATGACTCCTAAAAAAATTTCCCATTTACTAAATTTTTCTTTTTAAATTTTAGAATTTTTTCACAAAATAATGAGCTTCAACGCCCATGGATCGATTGTTTTACTATTATAAAACCTAATAATAAAATAGATCAAAAAAATAAGCAGCTCAAGAAGACACTGAGCTATATTCAACTAACATCTATTGATTTTTGTTTGAAAAAAAAATTGGGTTGTTTTAATTTTTTGCAACAATGTTAAGGAAATTTGAGGTGTTTGTTGATTCATCATTGCCTAAAACTTAAAAAATTATAATAAGTATATTAGTTTTGGCAAGTGAATGAATAATGATATTAGTGATGTTTAGAGAAGAATAAATATATATTATTGATTTTAGACTATATGTGAAGGTTGGCTTCTTGGTTCAATATCCAGGTAATGATTTTATGATCATAAAAGCTTATTTTTATTTTAATAATGTATATGGAAAAATATAAATAGCAACTTTTATACATTTGCTTACCTTATTCTGTATAACAAAATTTTTAATTTTATAAAAAAAATAATTAGATCAAGACTCAGTAGACGTTTTTGTCAATTTTGTAAGCTGGCTATTTAATAAGTATAAAAAAATGTTAAAAAACAAATAATATTTAAAAACTAAAAAATATTTATTATAAATTTAAAACAAATCTCTGGACAACAAAATTTGGACAACCTATAGCATCAATTATGACGACTACTATTTTTGGTTAAGTTTTTGGTGCTGATTAGGAATATGAAATCAGAATTTTAGCCAATGCCTCAGATTTTTAGTTATTTAATGTCAAAATAAAGATTTTTCGATTTTTTGGGTATTATTTTGGGTTTTTATATTTTTAAAACCTATGGGTAGAAACAAAAGTAAACATTTAGATTAAACATCATTTATTAATGTAAGATGTTTAAATTTATTTATATATTAAAATTTTTTTTATTTTTTTGTTTTTGTAATTTTAGTGGTTTTCTTCATGAAATCCGTTTTTGAATCCTTGAAAGCCTGAAAATATATTGCTAATAATTTTTGAGTAATTACCTTCTTATGTTTTTTATTAGGAACCTAAATATGCCTATATTTTGGCAAATTAATAGTTTAAGAAATTTTGTATATTTTTTTCTGAACTTTAAACACAGTATTATAAAAATTGGAGGCATTGGGAGACAAACTAAACCAGGGATCTTTATTGCAAGAAAAGTTTCTACAAAACCCAATTCTTTTTTTTTGTTGCTTAATGTTAAATTCAAACACTTAAAAAATCAAAAAAATATATATAAAAAACTGCTAGTTTAAATTTAAAGCAATATTTTTGTTTTTTTTGTAATAAATCTTGTTTGTATATAATAAATGTAGACACAAAGGCTTTATATATTTAAATATAGAATCCCCTTATTTTAGATTAAACTAAATGAATTTACAATTAATTTTAAAATAAAAAAATTGTTCTATAAGGAATTTTTATTTTTTTTTCTTATTTTAAGTCAGATGTATATTAAAAATTTAGGAACCACTTAATATTTCAAATATTAATTAAAATTCTGTATAAAGACTAAAGATCTACCTAAATAAATATTTCATATTTTACTATAAAGAAGTATTACTCTTGTTAATGTTTTGTCTTTCCTTAATAAGAAAGTTAAAGGTTATTTTAAAAAATTTAGAAAATAAATAGTCTATTTCATATAAGTTATAAAAGCATTTTCTATTATTTTGTTGTTTGATATATAGATTCTCTTATGTTTTAATATATATAGTTTTTATGGTAAGGATGAAGTACTCCTTGCAGTTGGGATCACTATAGTAAAATAATGTAAAGCCTTATAACATTTTAGGTTGTAGTTTTTGCTCTGACTATATTTGCCTTTCAGACCAAAGTATTATTTTTCATTTAAATATACCACGTGATTATAAATACAAATTTTTATTTATTGTTTGGCAATGTTCCACAAATTTTTCAGTCATATAAACTTTATAATCAGATCAAGGTTACCATTATTTGGATATTTGATATGGTAGATTTTATTCTATTCATATTTCATAAGCTTGTCATAAACATTGAAAATTATTTTTAAAAAATAAATGAGATTCTAAAACTAAAAAAGTACTAATAGCAAAGGTCAACAAATTTTTTAAGAGTTATGAGCTAACTACAGGTATTAAACCTGCCATCTTAAAAATTTTCAAATCCGTTTACCGTTTTTTCTAATCAAACATAGTCAGCTTAAACATTGAAAATTTTAGAAAAAAATGCCAAAAATCCAAGAGGTTCAGAAATAAATTTAAATTTTTTTTGCATATTCACAATTGTTAAACTCTTAAATTTAAACTTCAATATTTTTATTATAAACCGATAATATATCGTGTCGTATTTACGTTTGGACGCGAAATATTTTGTATTATCTAAATGCTGATGTAAGAGCTTGATATTCTAGAAAATTTCATTCTCATTATTTGTGATGATAAATATATGTCACAAGGAATATGAAAAAAGGATTCTTAAATTTATTCGTTTTAGGGTATTCTCGAGGAAGTAAAATCTATTAAAAAGGCCATTTTTGCGATATGGACGGATGAAAGGAGCCAAAGGCGGAAGAAACTAAGAAAAACGAAAAATATATAAGATTTGGCCATCATGGGGATGCAATCTTTTATGTTCTCATAAAATTTTTTGACATTGATATCTGTTAACTTGTGTAATCATAAATATAAATATTTAATTTTAACCCCTTAAAAAATTGTGCATTTAGAAGTTTGGGCTAATTAATTTGTATAATCCGAAGGTGAATTTAAACTTTATATTTAAAATTATTTCATATTAAGTTTAAAGTTAGAATTGATTGTATAAAAATAAGGCTTACCAATGGTCACTTTTGTCTTTCTTCGGGTTTATGTATTCATGTAAGTCACTGTTGAAATAAGGTTATATTATAGTGTTCGCTGCAATTTTTATAATTTAAACCAAACGTCCATAGATTTTTATTTAATTATTATTTTGCCTATATATATATATATAAAGTTATATACGCTTCACAAATATAATAGTTTGATATGACGGGATGCCATATGTTCTTGTTTGTGGCACTTGTACTTCTCATGATATTCGGCATTCTTTGCATTTTTTTCCGCAACCGGGTATGTTATCTTTTTAGTTTAATTTTTCGTCAAACTTATTATACATCGATTACACTATTAAATATACCGTGCATTGATTTCTTTTAAATATCCTTTTTTGCAAATTAGTTGAAATACTAGTGGTCAAAAGAAAAATATGCGCATTCAGTGCATAAAAAATATAAGAGACGCATATAATATTTCTAGTTAAATAAAAAATTTTAAATGTATATTTAATTTTTGCATGTCAAGTTGATGAAAATGAACTCATAGATTGGTTCGGGGTACCCATTATTTTGTTCTTTAATATTTAACGCAAATAAGGGTGGTTAAGGGAAAAAAGATAGGATTTTATTTAAGATTATTTTTTAATAATTGATCCCGTTTTAAATTTATAAAAGCAAAAAAAACGGAGGATTTATAATAAACATTTTTCCAGCTTTTAAATATGTTGGCTGGCTTATTTATAAAAAATTGCTATATCTAATTTTAATTTTTAGCATAAAAATAGCAAATAAAACAGAGCTTATGTGCGACCTAACGCCTAGCATAAGCCGCCAACCTTATAATAATCAAAGTGTTTTTTAATATCGATCAAAAGTCAATGCATGGAACTAAGTTTAAAATGAAATTTTGTATATCGCGAATTACACAGGTAAACAATTTTTTGAGAGTTATGAGCTAACTAGAGAGATCAAACCTGCCATCTTAGGGATTTTTAAATCCATTTATTACACAGGTCAACAAATATCAATATCAGAAACGTGAATTTTATGAAAATATTAAATAATGCATCCCTATGATGGCCTAATCTCATATATATTTTTCGTTTTTCTTAGTTTCTTCCGTCTTTGGCTCCTTAAATCCGTCTATAACGAAAAATGGCCTTTTTGACCAAATTGACAGATCTAAATATACCCTAAAAAGAAAATTTAAAAATCTTTTTTGCATATAAAAATTCCTTGTAACTTATATTTTTAATCACAAATAATGAAAAATAAATATTAATATATCAAGCTCTTACATCGGCATTTAGATAATATAAAATATTTTGCGTCCAAACTTAAATACGACACAATATATTATCGTTTTTATGAATATATTATTTGAAGTTTGAATTTTACAGTTAAACTATTGTGAATATGCAAAATAAATGATTTATTTTTGTTTTTGAATCTTTTTTAGTTTTTTGACCTTTTTTCTAAAATTTTTAATGTTTATAACTGACTAATTAGTATGATTAGGAAAAACGGTAAACGGATTTTATATTCCCTAAGATGGCAGGTTTGATCTCTGTTGCTAACTCATAACTCTCAAAATTTTATTGGCCTGTGTTATTTTTTCTAATCATTAGTCAGTAGGCTATAAACATTGAAATTGTTGGAAAAAGATATTAAAAAACCAAAAAGACTCAAAAATGAATTGAATTTGCTTAATCACGACAGTTTAATTGTTAAATTCAAATTTCAAATAATATTTCCTTAAAAACCGATAATATATCGTGTCGTATTTAAGTTTGGACGCAAAATATTTTTTGTTATCTAAATGCTGATGAAAGAGCTTGAAATATTCAAAATTTTTATTTTTCATTATTTAAGATGATAAATGTAAGTCAAGGGATTTTTATATGATAAAAAAATTCTCAAATTTTTTCTTTTTAGGGTATTCTCGAGGTCGCGAAATCTGTTAAAAAGGCCATTCGATATGGATGGATATAAGGAGCTAAAGGAGGAAATAATTAAGAAAAACGAAAATATATATGAGATTAGGCCATCATGGGGATGCATTCTTTTATTTTTTCATAAAATTTATTTACCTGACATTGATATTTGTTGACTTGTGTTATCAATCGTTTTAAAAAAAAGAACCGTTATTCGGGTTTTAATTATACATTTTACTTGAGTTATGAGATCTGAATTTCATAAATTAAATCAAATGTTTGTATGGTATTTGCCAAATTAATATTTGCATATATAGATCATTAACCTTGTCTATTCAAGTCTCGGAGCCTTGATTTTTTCTGGCGTAAATATTTATATATTATATTCTTTATATGCCTTTAATTTTATAAAAAAAATATATTATATTTGGCATTTCTGTAATATACTTTTTTTACTATCAATTATCTCTAAAACAGACATCCAATTTTTTTAATTAAAAATAATATAGTGTGTTATAAACGTTTTTTGTTTTCTTCAGGTTCATTTTGTTATAACAATAACTAAATAGTGTATATTATAATTCCTTTTAACAACCAAAAGGCATTATTTATAAAGCAAGAAATTAAATAGGGAATGTGGGAGAAAACTTTCTTTTACCCCTTTTGTATAAATTGTAAATACATGATGATTATAATATTAAACAAATTTAAGATAAACTATTTAACATTTTCAGGCCGCCATATATATGGCTTTAGTGCGTTTGCTTAATTTTATTCCCCTTTTACATTAAAATTAAATTTGCTTATTTTTTTATCAAATACTTTAAAAATGGGAAATAAAAAAGAAATTTGAAAGAATCATGTCCACACAACAGGCGGAATATCACAAAAAACACATTTTTTAAATATATTTTATCAATTTTAATTTTTGAATCTGAGGTAGAGCTTTAGCTAATGATGCGATTCACAATTTGAAAATATAAGTTTTTTTGATCTTTAAATTGTAAATAGGGAAAAACACTAAGCGCCATCACCCTTCTCATCTAACTTGGGCATTCCTTGTTTTTTTATGTTCAATTATATTGGAATATTATGGTTCTTAAGTAATAATATAATTAGTTGCTGATTTTTTTATATTTGTGCAGTATCTGGTGTTGGATACGCAACTGCTTATGGGAAACCGAAAATTATCTATATCGCCCGAGGAATACATCTTTGCCGCCTTAAGCCTCTACCTTGACATTATTAATCTATTTTTGTACATTTTACAGATAATAAACTCTTCTAATAATTAAAAATTAGGGTCGATTGGCACTGCGCATTTTGTTATTTAAAAAAATTAGCATACATGAAGGTCTTTTTAATTTTTGTAAGTTTTAATTTGGTTTGATGTTTTACTATATTAGTGCCGATAGCTTATTATGGCAATTTTTAAATAATTTTTGTTATATTTTTTTGCTTAGCTATAAATATTATCAAAACCTTAATAGATTTTTGGGTCAAAAATTCAGTTTGCTATTATTATTCCTTTCAGTGCCTTCATTATTTTGTAGATTCTTTAATGTCCGGCGATTTAAAAAATTGTTGATATATTAATAACATTTTAAACATAGTAAAATTGATATAAAGAAAGATTGAGTATAATTAAAAACAAACTTAATTTAAATAATTTTTAGAAAACATCGAGATAAAAAAAAATTGATGAAAGTCAACAAAAAGTGCTTTGCCTTTTCTTCTATTTGATCCTAAATACCAATTTTGTGATATTTGAATTTTTTACCACATAATTATGCAGGTTAGTTAAATAATGATTGAAATTTTAAATTAAAATTACCGACATTAAACTTAATTAAAAATAAATTGTAAAATTGTAAAGCGGAAGAATTTATGATTTTTAATTTTTTTTTATTATATCACGCTATGAAGTATTTTGTATAACGTTTTTCTTTTTCTAATATAGTGTCCTGCTGATTAAATAACATATTAATGTTTTACTTTTATTGTAACATGTTCATCCTATATTTCTATCTCAATATAAAAGGTCTCAAAAATAACTTTGACTTATCTAATGATTATTTTATAGTCACACTTTGATAGCACAGAACAAAATTTGGATGAGATTATGCATCATTTATGGTACCCATCGTTTTTGGTTAAGTTTTTGTGCTGATTATGAATATATAGGCATGGGCTAAAATGATTATATTATTAAATAACTTAAAAGTCAAATCATATAAATATTATTAGCGAAGCATATATAAGGCGTTTGTTTATATGTAATTTTATTTTTTTTATTTTTTTATACGCAATGTAAAAAATGGAGACATTGGGAGAAGAGATGCAAGTAATTATCTACAAAATCTTAAAATTGTTTAGTTTTTTTATAAAAATATACCTTGAAAATAGTAAAATTACCACTCCGTATTAATCTTATTTTATATTTTTTAAATTTGTTTAATTTAATTTTTGTAAACCTGCTATAAACAAATTAAATAAAATAATTGAATTTTAAAAATATTTTTATTTATGGATATCACAATAATAAAAAAATTAAGAGTTAAATATAAAAATTGATATTTTTATGTAATTAGTAGATTGATTTTAATGAATTTAATTTATGACATTAATTAATAAGGATCTCTTTTAACACAAATTCTGACTAACAAATACATTTAAAAAACAAAAAAAGTTTGGAAATGAAATTTTAACAAATATTTCTTGTGTTGGTAAAAAAGTTTGGAAATGAAATTTTAACAAATATTTCTTGTGTTGGTAGCTATTGTTATCTGTAATATATTATATTGGAAAGAGGTTTAACTTGTGACAAGTACGATATGAGGTAACACGAACGCTAAGGACAGACTCTTTACTTTCTAATTTTAATCCTCTTAACGAGTTTAGAAGCTATGCATTGTATATTTGTTGAAAAATGCAATATGTATATTTATTGTATATTTTACTTGACATGCCAAAATTAAATTTAAAACAGCCATTTGTAATTTTATATTCAACCTTAAATTGTCAATATAATTGCATGTGTATTTATAGACTCCATAGATTTATAAAATTCTGGCAACCCTGAAAATCAAAAATTAGAAACTTTATAAGGGTAAATTAAATTATAAAAATAATATAAAATACAATTATTTTTCAAATCTTAAACCGTTTATAAAGCATATAAAAAATTATAATAATTTATTACACAGTTCGGCAAATTTCTGAGTTGAATTTTTTCAAAATTAAATCAGTTTACCATTTTTTTGGTCAAACTTAACATAGCTATAAACATTGATTTATGAAAACAGGAGATTTCAATATTGAAATTAAAATTATAGTGTCTATTTCAAAAAATGAGTATGAAAACCACGAACCATTATAAAATAAGTTGATAGCAGGCACGATTCTAGACCCAAAAAAAATAAATAGAAATTTTATTTTTGCCCTTCCCCCATAATTAAATTTGCCCCCCCCAAATAAATACGTATAAATTTTATTTTTGCCCTTCCACCCCCATAAAATTAAATTTGCTCCTTCAAAAATATCTAAAAATTATTTTAAAAATATTTACTTTTTTAAAAAGTGTTTTCATTCAATCAACACTTCTCATCCGCTAAAGAGATCTATCTAAATAACACAAAAATTATATCTGTTGTAGAATAATATGATTTTACAGAAAGCTGTATATTTGTGAAAGCAATTCATATATCTAATGCCAAAGAAATTTCTTCACTTGTCAACAATATTTTGTTAGAATATATCTAGAACCAAAGAACCTGATTGCACAATGCTACGATGAGGCGAACGTAATGTCCGGGGAAAAAGGTGGTGTTCAAGTATAAGCACAATGGCTGGACACCATGTCCCGTATATTCACTGCTTTAACCACCGATTGCATCTTGTTGTAAAAGATTGTCTTGAAGTGAAGGGAAATTTTTTTTATTATTTCTTCCCTTCATAAACTTTTTCAACATGACGCAATCAAGGAAGTGAATGCGGGACCATACCCTGGCTGTTGCCCCCTCGGTGGTGTGGTCACTACGATGCCATTGTTTTTTAAAAAAATACATAAAAATATTAAATACTCTTTTAAAAATTAAAAAGATTTTATATCTTCAGGTCACAGGGCCGAAGCGTCGGGGTTTTTAGACCATGTTTATAATCATCAATTTATCATTTTGTATTTATCATAAAAATTATTTTATTTATTAAAAATAATTAATGATCAATTTCAATGCAAAACGATTTATGTTTCTAAAACTATTGATTTAATACACCAATGTTTGTTAGAAATTAAACAATGAAGAAATACATTTACAGATTTATTTGAAAACTGTTTTGATATATATAATACTTTTTCAAATGACAATAATTTATAGATAAAAGAAAAACTATACCTAAAAAATTTTCTGATTTTTATTTATTTTCTACTCATAAGTTTGAGAATAATTTAAATATTAAAGATAAATTAAAAAGTATTTATTTTAAAATTATTGATTTATTTATTTGATCCCCCGAATTGGAAAAGCTAGAATCGGGCCTGGGTGATAGTTTAATTTTAACTGTTATTGATAATTAGCAAAGGTAAGTATTAATTTATTTAGCTCCTAATTAAATTTGATTAATTATGCATTTAATGTACACACCTCTAATTAATAAAGATTTTCGAATATACTCTGCTCAAAAGTTGTTTTGTAGCCAAAAAACCATTGACATAAGCTATCCCATGTGGAATTTAATTTTGACCTTTAAAAAGGTAACTCATATTAAATATAAAATATTTATTGACCACAGCCGAAATCACTTAATTCTATTATTTATCAAATTAATTTATAAATTTGGTATTTAGTGATTTAATATTGAATTATTCCAAATATCTATAAGTTTTTATCAAACAAAGACAGAGCCGTAGCCAGGATTTTAAAACCCCAAAAAAAAATTTTTGCCGCTTTCGGAGGCAGGCGCAGGCAATTAAAGTTTTATAAAAATTATTTTTAAATTTTATACCATTTTTCATAACTTATTAACATTAAAAATGTTTTTACAGCGCACATAAAACTAATAATAATCGTAAAGGGGGCTGAATGAAAAACAATTGAAATTTTCTCCGCTCATTTCGTTTCACACTAATAATAATCGTAAAGGGGGCTGAATGAAATATCATTGAAATTTTCTTCGCTCATTTCGTTTCACACTAAATATCTCAATCTCCTGGCGACATTTCCAATGTTTTTATATATTACGAGCGTGCTTCATTCTGTAAGATAAGATGATAAGAAATTAATAATGTTTAAAATGTAAGTAAGCCGTTGTCATTTCAAGTGAATGCTAACAAGAGGTAGGCCCAGATTCAAACTGGGAGGCGCACAAACCGCGCCGAATAGGAGCCGCCCACCGCCCAAAGCTTTCGGTGTCCCGCGCGTCCGTGGTCAAGCCGGAGGCACGCTGGAGGCCAGTAAAATCTACGGCGCTTGTAATTACAACTTAAATTTTATAAGCGAGCTTGCGAATTAATGAGGTATATCATAAAATATTAATAAATAAAGATTATACATACAGCATTTAAAAATTTTAATTAACATTTTCTTTTATATTAAATAATAGTTTGAAATTTAAACGTTAAAAACCTGAATTTTATTATTCATATCTATTAGTGATTTAAACACTTAATATATCCAAAACAATGTTATTTATATTTTGAAACTAGTTATTATCTCAATTTTTTATTATAGGGGAGTGGTGAAATTGTTAACGAAAGCTAAATAATCTAAGCTGTTAAATAAGCCACGAATCATGCGCCTTAAGTCCATTTATATTTTTACTAAAATTGATAAGACATGTAAAATGAGAGTTATGAGTATTTCAGAGACTAAATTTGTCATCTTAGGAATTTTCAAATCCCCGTTTTCTAATCAATCTTGGTAATTCAGCTATAAACATTTAACAAAAAAGATTAAAAACAAAAATATTGAAAATCATTTTTATATTTAATATTTTTTTATAAATAAAAATATTATTCAAAGAATCAGATTAGCTATTTTAAATATAAAAAGAATTTTAAATATTTTTTTTTTAATTTTTTGTTTATCTAAATTTTGTTCATAGCTAGCTGGCTTACCAAGTTTGATTAGAAAAAACGGGGAATTGGGTATTCCTAAGATGACAGCCGGTCTTTGAATAGCTCATAACTCTCAAATTGGTGACCTGTGTTATCAGATCAAATAAAATTATGTTAATTTAATCAGATGCGTACCAAAGATTTTTTTAAGGGGCAATTGGGGGAGGGATGGGAAGGGGGAGTGGGGGTGAGAAATAAAGTTGACATGGAAAATATTTTGGGTGGGTTATCATTAGAGATGGGCCGTGATATTCCGGCCAGACGACATATTTTTCAATTTAGGCTCGGGCCCGCCCATAGTTATTTATTTTAGGCCTGGCGTGATATAAAAAATACAGCCCTAAAATTATATATTCTACGCCAAGAATTTTGTAAAATTATCAACAAAATCAGACATCGTGTTTTGATAAATTTTGATTTTTAATTAAAAAAAAAATAAGGAATTATGTACAAATTTGGCCTGCCCGTAATTCTTTCAACAGACCTGCCATGACCGTTCAGTACTAAATTTCGGCCCGACCTCGCCCGTTTTGCATGGGCCGCACCGGGCCGGGCTGTTTCGAGTTCCGACTATGGTTTAAAGTTCTAGGCCTACTTTTTATAGCTTTTTTAAACGTTAATGATCATGGGGAAGGGGGGGGGGGGGTCATTACTCACTCTCGGTACCAATTAATTCAATATTATGTTTAATTTAATAAATGCAACGTATTTATGCTATTATAATTATTTACCTCAAATATATTGCATTTATTAATCATGCAAAGTAATTTATTTAATATCGCTAATTATGGCTCCACATTAGAGCTATAGATTACCGTTATAAATTAATATTTTGTTGTAAATGAAATATAGCGTATTAATCAGACCTGGTAAAAGAAGAAGGGGGAGTTCCTAAAGGCAATTTTAAATGCTTCTGTAAAAAGCCCAATTTAATGGGCCAAAAGAAAAAAATACAAGCCTATATTTAGCAGGAAAGCTTGGCATAATTTAACTAATTTTAAATCTTGGAAAGCGGTAATTTCGGCTAAGAATCGATTTATGGATAATTAAGTTTCCACATTAACTCTACTAAATAAAATACTACACAGGTCAACAAATATCAATGTCACAAAAAAAGTTCATGATAAAGCATGCATCCCCATGATAGTATCTCATATATATTCTCGGTTTTACTTACTTCCTCCTTGGGCTCCTTAAATCCGTCGATATCGAAAAATGGCCATTTTTGACCAAATTGACAGATCTTAATATACCCTAAAAAAATTTAAGAATCTTTTTTTATATAAAAATCTTATAACTTATATTTATCATCACAAATAATGAGAAATAAATTCTATTAGTTTATCAAGCTTTTACATTCGCATTTGGATGACACAAATATCGCGTCCAAACTTAAATACGACACGATATATTATCGGTTTTTAATAAAAATATTATTTGTTTGACTTTAACAGTTTCGTGCCGATAGTTCCACTTTTGAACACCACTTGAGCCTGTGGTTGGAGATGCAAAAAAATTTAATTGTATTTATTTTTGTTTTGTGAATCTTTTTTGTTTTTTTGACATGTTTTCTAAACAAAAAAAAGGGGGGTTTTTCGACTGTTAATAGCCTGACTAGGTATTAATCATTTTAGATTAGAAAAAATAGTAAACAGATTTCCGCCAAAATATAAAGTTTGAGATGTCAGGTTTCCATTTTTGGAACATCGCACATATTATATTATATCTAATTTTAGGTAAAATTTAAAAATAGATTTTTCTAGGAGAAAGTGTTAAAAAATTTTTTACTGACTTTTTTGAGAAAAATTATGTTCAGCGGATTTATTTGTAATATGCCCCTTTTTCAAAATTTGATAAACGCTCTTGAATTCATTGATGCTCATTCGGGAAACGATGAAATTACTGTGATTCCTCCAGACAATTTTGGGGATGTGACAGGTGAGGAAAATAGCGATGATGATTTAGTCGTGAATGACAGAACGGATGTTGCTGGAACATTAGAAATTTTAAATCCTCATGATCAACGTGTTCGCAAAAGGTTTGTTGGAAAAAACAAAAACCCTTAAATCGTAGACTTGCTGTGAATTCTTTAGATTAATTATCACTATTAAAGTTTAAAAATTTAACGCCTTATAATCTTTTTCGTAAATTTTTTGATGACCGTATCTATAATTTGATTATCGAACAAAATAAAATATATGCTTTTCAACAAAATCACCATTTACACATCGATACATATGACTTAGAAACATTTTTAGCGATTATAATATTTAGTGAATACAATTCTTTACCTCGAGAACGCTTGTATTGGCGTAACGAAGATGACGTTCACTTAAAATTTGTAAGCTCCTTGATGCCAAGAGATAAATTTATAGAAACGAAAAGATATTTACACCTCGCTGATAACATGATCAATAAGTCTGATAGATTGGCAAAAGTAAGACCCTTTTTGATATATTCCAAGAGAATCTTTTACAATTTTAAAGAAAATATGTCGTTGGATGAGCAAATGATCCCTTATTTTGGAAAAAGTACAATCAAAATGTTTATGAAAAATAAACCGGTTAAATTTAAAATAAAAGTTTGGATACTTTCTTCCTCTTGCGGGTATCCTTTTTTTTAAATTTACACTGGAAAATCCACGCCTTATACCCGATTATTGGGAGAGCATATTATCGAAAAACTTATTATTTAGAAAATCCAAAATGCCACGCTTTTTATTTCAATAACTTTTTCGCTTCAACCAAAATAATACGAAAACTCGGCGACCAGGGACTTAGATGTACAGGAGCTATCCGAGCAAACCGTACTGGAAAATGCCCGTTTATTGAGAAAAAGCTACAAATACCTCGAGGCAGCTTTGAATATTTTGGTGATGGAAAATTATTGTTTGCCAATGGATTGATGGTCGAGCAGTAATAAATGCTAGTAATTGGGAAAACGTCAACCCCGTTTGTAGTGTAAAACGTTGGAATACGAAAAAGAAAGGTTATATAGAAATTAATCAACCTAAATCAATTTTCTTACAATAGCCATATGGGAGGAGTTGATCTACTAGATCGATTTCAAAGCGATTATCGTCAGCGTTTACGTTCAAAAAAAGGGTGGTGGTATCTTTTCAAACTTTTTAAATATGGCAGACGTAGCTGCGTGGCGTACTCACGTTTATTGTGAAATCAAAGATCATTTGCAATTCAGGCGATTTAGTGCGAGAAATGTCAATACAAATTCTAAATCGCCCGATACGTACAAATTCTAGTAGGACTCATAAATCGTTGATCGATTTATCACATATCCTGAAGCTGCTAAACAAGGTCGGTGTAAGCTTTGTAAGTAGAATATACTTTTAAATTGCCAAGTATGTAATGTATTGGTCCACAGGATTTGTTTTTATAATTATCATAAAAACATACAATAAATATGCCGGATGTTCCATTTCTGGAACAGCACATTATTGACCAGTGATAATTTTTTCTTTTTCAAAAATCAATTGTTTATATATGATGTTTATCAATAAATATTATCGCAAAATAAATAAATTTTCAAATATTTTTGTGCCTTCGGCACTAATAGGTTAACAGTTTAGCTGTTGTGATGCAAAAAAAAAATTAATTTATTTATGTTTTTTGAACCTTTTTTGTTTTTTTGGCATTTTTCTAAAATTTTCGATGTTTATAGCTGCCTAACTAAGTTTGATTAGAAAAAACGGTAAATGGATTTGAAAATCCCTAAGATGGCAGGTTTGATCTCTGTAGTTAACTAACTATGTGTTAAAATTATGGTAAGTCAATATAATTTTTTAAATTGATTTTAGGTGCATAGCATTGAAAATTTCTTGGGGAAAGTTTAATACAATGCGACTGCGACATTTATTGCGATACCACATGTGGGCAGCGGAGACAAATTTAATGATATACCATTCAACCCTTCAAAATTATTAGTTTTAAAATGTTTCACTAAGTGCGTCCGTAAAAACATATTCAATCTTAAAATTTTTAACTTGTTAAACATATTCCGGGGTATTTTCAAATTGGGCTGGATATAAATTAATTATGTCTGGCTGGGCTGAAATATACGGCCCGGTTTAAACTCCAATATAAACTAAGGTCGTATAAAAACAAAAATGGTTATTCATGAACTATTTGTAAGTTCTAAAAAACCGTTGGCAAAACAAAAAAAACAAGAACGACGTTGTTAAAAAAAACCCACAAAACAACGACTTGAGCTTTAATTAACATATAATTTAATTCTTTTCCAAATATATCTTCGGTATAAATAATTTTAACAATAAAATGTCGTCCTTTAAAAGGCAGACTTATAATTGGTTTATAACACATGACAAATATCTATGTTAGATTTTTTTTTTTTTTGAAAACTGAAATAAAAGGATCCCTTTTAATGGCTTTATCTTATGTAATTTTAGTTTTCGGAAGTTTCTTTCGCCTTAGGCAAGTTACGCCCACATCGAAAAAACGGCCTTTTTTGACAAAATTGACAGATTTTGCGACCTCGAGAATACCCTAAAGAAAAATAATTCAAGAAATTTTTTTACATCTTAAAATCACTTGTATCATATGATTTTTATCTCAAATGATGAGATTAAATATCCAAATCAAGCTCTTCAACATTTAGATTATATAACACATCAACAATTTTTTGAGAGTTATGAGTTAACTACAGAGATCAAACCTGCCCTCTTAGGGAATATCAAATTCGTTTACCGTTATTCCTAATCAAAATTAGTTAGTCAGTTATAAACATCAAATATTTTAGAAAAAAGGTCAAAAAACCAAAAAAGATTCAAAAACAAAAATAAATTGAAATTTTAGGTTTGCATATTCACAATAGTTAAACTGTTAAATTCAAACTTTAAATAATATTTTTATTAAAAACCGATAATATGTCGTGTCGTATTTAAGTTTGGACGCGAAATATTTTGTATTATCTAAATGCCGATGTAAGAGCTTGATATATTAATAAAATTTATTTTTCATTATTTGTGATTAAAAACATAAGTTACAAGGGATTTTTATAAGCAAAAAAAGATTTTTAAATTTTTTCTCTTTAGGGTATATTTAGCTCCGTCAATTTGGTCAAAAAAGGCCATTTTTCGTTATAGACGGATCTAAGGAGCCAAAGACAGAAGAAACTAAAAAAACGAAAAATTTATATGAGATTAGGCCATCATGGGGATGCATTCTTTATGTTTTCATAAAATTCACGTTTCTGACATTGATATTTGTTGACCTGTAAATATATTTGGCACCGATACATCGGTATTTAATGAAAATATTATATGAAGTTTAAATTTAGCAGTCAGATGTTTTTTATTAAAAAAATTCAGTATTTTTTTGTTTTTATGTCTTATTTGTTTTTTAACATTTTTCAAAAATTTTCAATGTTTATAGGTGACTCACAAAGTTGGAAACGGTCAATGAATTCCTGATCAGGTTTGATCTCTGTAGTTAGTTTATAACTCTCACAAATTTGCTGGCCTAATTGAAAAGAGTTATCTTAGTTATTAATTTTATCCAACAAATAAACGAGAGCAAATTTTGAAATCTGCATCTGTAATTTAAGTGTTCTAGTATGTTATGTCAAAGTGTAAAATTAAATGTTAAAAAGATGCCACAAATTGCCTAAAATAAGTTTATTATGGCTATTTCTATCATAAATCTATATTATTAGCCGTATTAATATCGCGCAATAGTGATATCTTTATGAGCCGAATAATTATAGCGCCTTTGTTAACAGACTTGGGTGAAAACATATAAAATTGTAACTGAAAAACCGTTTATTATGATTATTTAATTTCTAAAGATTTAGACTAACCATTTATACATTATTAATGTTAAGATAATTGCTGGTCCTGTCATTTTTTTAGGAAAACAATTAGCTTATCGTAGAAACAGCGTGTAGTTGCCTAAATACGAGCCACGTCACCTAAGCCATTGTAGATCGTACTTTAACGAATGTTTATAAACTCATTAATAAAGTGAGTTTTAGTTTTTTAGAGTCCTAAATTATAAATTATTTAGGATATTACCTCTTGCCTCTGATTTGCGTCAATTAGTAAAATAAGAGGTTATCGACCAAATCTTGCAAGATGATTTGTTTTCGGCAAGAAAAGTTAGGAGGGAGAAAGACCTTGAGATTTACTTTAACAACTAAAAATTGTATCTTTCAGGGCTTTGACTATTGTATTTTCCGGACTAAAGCCGTGTCTTGTAACTGGTTTGGTTTTTTAGTAAAATTGAAAATAGGGATTTGGAGTAAAACGCGTTTTGCAAAATTCCTTCATAACCATGATTGTATTTTTATTCATTTTTGGGGGGAAAAAATAGACAATCACTAGGTTCTATAAAGCCCCAAACAGTTTAAAAATTAATCCTTGCTTGATTCAAACTATCCAAGGTCCACATAGGTAAAGTTCTATAGCCGACTATCGTCTTTATATTTGCACTAACAAACTCCAATCAAACATTATAAATTTCCACTCCCCCCCCCCCCCGCCGACCAATAAAACTCCTGGTCAAAAATAAAATTTTCGGTACAATTTTTCCAGACTTTTTTCTTAAATATTTAATAAACAAAATTAATAATTAAAATTTGGTCTAAGTCTATTAGAAATTAAATTGGGGTCCATATGGACCCCACACTCTCAAATTCAATGTTAAAAACCATGATGTTGCCTTAATGTAAATTTTACCTGAAAAAAGTTGAATCTTCTTTTCTAGGTATTCTTTTATATAGTTATACATATTAAGTATATAAAATGTTTGCATTCTATAAAAATAAGATAAATTGTTTTTTTTTCTTTGTCAAAAATAATTTTTTATACCATAATATTTTTTTAAATGAATCTTTCATTGTTCTACCCGACATAAAAACACAATATAATCAATAAAATTAGTATATTTAATTTATTGACAAAAAAATGAAAAATATCAATTTTCCAGATTTTCTACTTTTTGTCAAAATTTGCATTATTCATTAATAAAACCTATATTAATTTATATACAAAGAGCACGTATTTCTCTTCAAAATAATAAAAAAAAATAAAGATCATAGTTTTAACACAATTTAAAATTGGGATCCATATAGACCCCACTATAGCATTCGCGTTACAATCACCATACTATTCGCGGGTTAAGCGTTTGTGTTGCGAGTAATAACAATTTAAATTTATGGTAGCTTGCAAATTCATGTGCTGTTCCATCACTAGAAAATATGTCTTTAAAATACAATTAATTAGAAATTATATATTTGAAATAAATTAATACGTTAAAATAAATGAAATTTAATAAGGATAGCTATTAGATATTTTAACATATATCCATAATTATTCACATTAGAAAAATAGTTTATATTTAAATTTGTTATTACGAGGCAGTGGGGAAATATTTAATAAACATATATGAAAGCAGGGATTTAAATTAATAAAATATATAATCTAAGCTGTTAAATAACCCACAATGCGTCTCCAGCTCCGATGAATTTAAAAAAAAACATTATTGTAAAGGAACAAAAATTTAATTAATTTAACTTAAGATTAGAAACCTGTTATATTTATTGCTATAAAATATTATTTTTCGAAAGTGATCTTAACCAAGGTTATTTCAACGAAAATATCTTTCACGATTACACTTGAATGAGTGTTTAACTAATCAAAATCAGACAAGGAGGTAGCCATTATTGATCGCAAATAAAATTTCTCACGTTTTTACTGAAACTAAGCTGGGCCATCTAAGTAGATATTGAAAGGACCAAATTAATTTATATTAGGTGTATGACATCTTCCAATAAACTTGGTAGGAAAGCTCATTAAAAAGAAAGTTTATTGTATTTTTTAATGTTCTCTACAAGCTTTTAATGTTTTCTCAGCCCCCATTTTTTTTCTTGCCCTTATTCATCTATATATGAGCTTTTACAATTAAAAGTTTTAGGAGTGGAATTTTGAAGGTCACAAAATTGTTTTTTTATAATCACTAGCGCGAAATGAAATAAATATCCTTTCATGGATCCAAATATTTAGGATTAAAGTATATTTAAAAAATGCTTAAAAATGAAAATTTAAATGGCGAAAAAAATAAAAGATTAGCATATGTGTAAGTAGGATTGTTAACCCGCGAGTGCTACTGTGGGGTCCAAATTAGAGTTTGCCGTAAATTCCGACCTAGCTCGCCCAACATATTTTTTAATTTAGGTCTGGCCCGATCAAATTTGTTTATTTTAGGCCCGGCCTAGCCAGGCTTGAATTTACAAACGGCCTGGAAATTTTACATTGCAAGCCATAAGTGTTTTGCTTAAAATGTTAAAGCAATACTCTTTATCGCAAGACTTTAAAAATAAGGCAAAATGAGATTAATAAAAATCGGTCCCCTTATTCGTCCCGATCCTCACGCCTCGTTTTAAACTTCGGCCCAGCTGGTACATTTTTTTGCTGGCAGGCACCAGGTTGGGAGGGCTTTTGCACTTTGATCCTTATTCATAAGTACATCTTACATTTTAAATATCAAGTAAAATTTGGTATAATCCTTATAACAAAGTTTGTTTAAAAATTAGAGGTCTATTGGGGTCCTTAATGGACCTTACATGGTCAAATTAATTTTTGAAAACCATAATATAGCTTAAAATTAAAATAAGAAATACGACCATATTTTTTTATGTTTCTTCTTAGCTATATTAAAGGTTTTTATTATTTTAATCCATAAAATATCTAGTTTTTAAGGTAAATAATAGCCAAAAATAGTTTTTTATTAGAATATTTTTTCTTTGTGAATCTTAAAATTTTACCTAAAAACACAATTTATTCATTAATATTGATATAATTATTATAATGAAAAAAATTATCTAATATAGCACAGCCATTTTTCAGATTTTTTCTTTGTGCTAAACACTGAAAATTTTGTATAAAATTTCTCACACTCGCACTCGCGGATTAAGAATCGAAGCCAGACTGGACCCTGATGTTAGGCCGGGCCCGCCAGACGGATCTTAAACTTAGGCTTAGCCCACTCAAAACCTCCGAGTTACCCGTTCTACTAATTTGCCTTTCGATTTCGGCCCAATTCGTTTTGAAATTACAGGCAGGGTCAGAAATCTTGTATTTTAAATAAGTTCTGTACAAAAAAATTCAATTGCATTACTTCTAAATATTAACCTTCAAGTGATAATAAAATCTATTTAAGTCCACATAAATGGCTAGAAGCAATAAAATTATGATAAAAAAGGCTCTCAACTTTCAGCTTTATAATCAATTTAGAATAAGGATCATAAGATTAGCTGAAATACGGCTGTTTTAAATGCATGCGCCCATTTTTCTGAATGATTAAATTGGAAAAGCCCAGGAAGAGGGGGCAATTGGAAAAGCCCATTTAATAAAAGGAAGAGCGGGCGGGCTGCAGAAAGTTTTTATCAAAATAACTAGTAAAAATGAACCCGCTAAAAAAGCGTTGCCCCGAGTTTGATTTTACCCCTGGCTAAGGCTCTGATAGCCATGTTTCATTACCTGTAGGGCCTTGGTAGGGCTAGCTACAAATGCAATTTCTTTCCTAAACAATTACAAAAAATATAGTTAGGCTAAACCCAGTTCAGGTTTTTTGCAATGCTAACCTATCCTGGAGGTTACATTTCTATTACACTTTATAACCTATCGAATGAGCTCTTGCCCCTTAACGCTTTTAAAAAATTTCCGAAAAGCTAAAGCCCCCTAAAAGCCTATTAATTAATTTGATATAAAAAAATTACACCCCGTAACATACACCTGTTAAGAGTGCGATATAATGCGGTACCAAAACATGTAGGCTGGGGAGACTTATTTAAAGATATATCATTTAACCCTCTACTATTGGTTTTTCGCGAAATCAAATTATTGTTTTTATTTTGTGCGTACGTAAAAACATTTACCCGTAAATATAAAAATTTTACGATTTCCTGACAAGGCAAAGCGCGATCTTCAATTTAGGGCTATAATGTGGAATTTTAATTTATGTCTTGTCATGAAATAATTTTGATATTTTAAACGGATAAATGTTTTTACGTAAGTACAAAAAAAAATAAAAAATTTGATTTCGCGAAAAACCAATAGTAGAGGGCTAAATGATATATAATTAAATTAGTCTCCCCAGCCTAGATGTTATGGTATCGCATTAAATATCGCAATCTTAACAGGTGTATGTTACGAGGTGTAAATTTTTTTATAAAATTAATTAATAAGCTTTTAATTTTTTAGTCAAAAGTGTTAAAAACAAAGATTTTGTTGAAAGAATATAATAATTTAGGAACCCTTTTTAAAAATATAAATATTTAGGGCTGTTAATATAATAAATTATCCAAAATTTTTTGTCTTTGTTATTCAAATTATGGGAATAATATGTGCCTGGCAACATTTCAATGTTCGTAGTAGAGGCGTACTACAATCTGTGAAAATTGTGAACAAGGTCAAATTTTGTTAGCCGTAACATCAAATGAATGCTAACAAGGGGTAAGCCCAAGCGCGTCGAAAATGAGCGCCAAAAAAAATGGCGTTTCTAAAATATTTAGTAAAACTAATTAATTACACTGGACAACAAAAAATACAAAGTACGATTTTTACAGGTGTATTCTTGCAAATACGTTTTAAAATTTTTATGAATTCTTTTCAAACTTTGGACCCATAAAAATATTTTAGGCCTCGGGAGAAAAACTCGTAAATTCCTTTAATATTTATTAGCATAATATTGGTCTATTAAAGTTAATTACTTAAAATAGCGATTTTTTTAAGTTATTTAAAATGAAAAAACGCATATTATGACAAATTGTGAGAAAAAATAAAATAAAATTTAATTATATAAAAATGTTTAAACGTCTTACGTTACTAATCAATGTTTTGTTCAATTGTTTTTTAACTTTTTTCCACCTTTAAGTTTTATCGCAAGTCGACAATAATCATTGGTAATAAAAATTATGACAGTTGGAAATAAATAATCCACTTGATGGATGGCCTTAACTCATATATTTTTTCCCCAAGATTCTTCAGACCGCTATTTTTTAAATCGAACTTGAAAGGGCCAAATTGACAGAGACCTCAAGAAAACATAAAGAGAAAAAAAACTTAAAAAATATATTTCCATATTTAAATCACTTTATTAACTTATATATTTTATCTCAACTAATAAGAAATAATATTTTTAAGTTTATCAAGCTCTTACATCATCATTTAGGTTATACTGGCTCCCCAACCTAAATAGAAGACGACATGTTATCGGTTTTAATAAATTATTTAAAATTATTTATAGTTTAGCTGTTTTAATAATAACATTAAGATGTTTTTTCTCTTTTTTGTTTTTTAACATTTTTTTTTGATAATTTTTGTTTATAGCTGGCTTACAAAGTGTGATTAGATAAAACGGTAAACAGATTTAAAAAACATTTTGACAGGTCTGGTTTCTGAGCTCATAACTCTCAAAAAGTTGGTGACATGAAAAGCCCTAAATACCCCCAAAATGAATAAATTTCATTTTACGGAAAAAAAGAGGCATTGGTTAAAATTCTGATTTCATATTCATAGCACAAAAATTCAACAATAACTGTTGTCATAAATGATGCTTAAGGTCGGCCAAAATATTTTGTCTCATCAGACTAAATAACTACCATGGCCCTTTTCATTCAAGCATCCTATTTATCAACACAAATATTAAAAGATTTTTAAAAATGCTGGTTAAAATTTGATTATTAAAGGAGTTGTAATGAAAGGTAAAATTGAAATCTATTTTAAACGCGTTAAAAGTAGCATAATTAGGAACATCTTATACTAGCCTATACAATCTTAACACAATATGTACAATGCACAAACGTGAAGAAGAAAATTGGTGATTATATGTCCTAATTTTAAATTAGACAATTTTAAAATATCTTAATATGTAAATTAGACTAAAAATATTGTTATATATAAATTAATTGTTTAACAGCTAGAAAAAGAAAAAAAACAATGGGGAGGTTCCCGCCATTCCCTAAAGGCGCCCGACTCGATTAGGGCTTTGACTCGTTAACCCGAGCACAGCACTTTATATTGCCGACAAGTTGAATAGTAAGATTTGCTCGCAGGCTGGCGAACTAGGTTTTTAGCCTCTTTCACTTTAGGCTTATCGCTTAGGGCCTACTGCCTAAGCAGGCCACTCAGCAGCTTCAAAATGGTTGCACCTGTATACTTTTTCCGAAGAAAAAAGTTTTTTTTAGTATATTAAGCCAAACAGCTATTTTATAATCTTGCTTTCTAATATTAATTTAGGTCGTGAAAAACGGATGAAGTATTTCACAGGTCAACAATTTTTTGAGAGTTATGAGTTAACTACAGGGATTAAACCTGCCATCTTTAGGAATAATCCGTTTATCGTTTTTCCTAACCAAACTTAAAGAGTCAGTTATAAACATTGAAAATTTTAGGAAAAAATGCAAAAAACACAAAAAAGATTTAAAAAGAAATTATAATTTTTCTTTTGCATATTTACAACAGCTAAACTGTTTTATTTAAACTTCAAATAAAACCTTTATTAACCAATAGTATATCGTATTGTATTTAAGTTTGGACGCGAAATATTTTTTAAGATCTAAGTGTCGATGTAAGAGCTTGATATATTAATAAATTTTATTTTTTATTATTTGTGATTATATAGGTTACAAAAAAATTTTAATATGCAATTTAGAATTTTAAATTTTTTCTTTTTGGGGTATATTTAGATCTGTCAATTTGGTCAAAAAAGGCCACTCGTTATATACGGATCTAAGGAGCCAAAGACGTAAGAAACTAAGAAAAACGAAAAACATAAATGTTAGGCCATCATAGGGATGCATTTTTTTATGTTTTCATATTCACGTTTCTGACATAAATATTTGTTAACCTGTATTTTTAACACTTGACAAAATCGATTTGACACTGAAAAATGGCTCCCATGATGAATTTTATATATATTTTCTGTTTTCCGAAGTTTCTTTCATCTTCGGCATTTTGCCACGTCCATGTGGTAAAAATGGCCATTTTTGACCAAATTGACAGATTCCAGAATACCTTAAAGAGAATAAGAATTTTATAATTTACTTGTAACATAATCTCAAATAACACAGGACAACAAATTTCAATGGCACAACCGTATATTTTATGAAAACATATAAGAATATATCCCCATGATAGCCTTATCTGATATATATTTCGTTTATCTTAGTTTTTTCCGGCTTCGGCTCTTTACATCCGTCCATATCGAAAAAATGGCCTTTTTTGACCAAATTGACAGATCGAGAATAACCTAATAAGAAAAAAATTTAAGAACCTTTTTTTCATATAAAAATCCCTTGTATTATATATATCAAATCAAATAATGAGAAATGAAATTTTTAGTATATCAAGCTCTTACATTAGCATTTAAATAATACAAAATATTTCGCGTCCAAATTTAAATATGACATTATCGGTTTTTAATAAAAGTTTTATTTAAAATTTGAATTTAACAGTTTAGCTGTTGTAAATATGCAAAAAAAATAATTCAATTTATTTTTTTTTGAATCTTTTTTGTTTTTTGGCATTTTTTCTAAAATTTTTAATGTTTATTGCTGACTAACTAAGTTTGATTAAAATAAACGGTAAACGAATTTGAAAATCCCTGAGATGGCAGGTTTGATCTCCGTAGTTAGCTCAAAACTCTCAAAAATTTGTTGACCTGTGTAATGAGAAATAAAATATTTTGGTATAACAAGTTTTTACATCAACATTTAGATAATAAAGAAATTGGCAACTTAACCTAATTAAGACACGAAATATTATCGGTTTTGTAATAAAAATTTATTATTTGAAGTTTAAACTTAACAGTTTAGCTCCCCCCCCCCCCAAAAAAAAACCCCCCCCCCCCCACAAAAAAACCCCCCCCCCCCCCAAAAAAAAAATTCAAAAAGGGGGGGGGGGCCCAGGGAGGGGGAGGGGGGGGGGGGGAAAAAAAAAAAAAAAAAGGGGGGTAAAAATTAAAAAAAAAGACGAAAAAAAGAAAAAAAAGAGAAAGGAGAAAAAAAGGAAAAAAAAAAAAAAAAAAAAAAAAATGAGCGAAAAGAAAGGAAAAAAAGAAAAAAAAAAAAAAAAAAAAAAAAGACAGCGGGGGGAAGGAAAGGGGGGGGGAAGGGGAAAAAAAAAAAAAAAAAAAAAAAGTTGCGAATATATAAAATAAATTCATATTTGTTTTTAACCCTTTTTTTTTAAATATTTTTTAAAAATCCGTGATAGCTAGCTTACAAAGTTAGAAAAACATATAATGGTTTAATTTCCTAAGATAGCAGGTTTGGTCTCTGTAGTTAGCTCATAACTCTCAAAAATTTGTAATGTGCAAATTGAGAATGAGCTAACTTCAAAGATCAAACCTGCCATTTTAGAGATTTTTAAATTCATTTACCGTTTTTCCAAACTTTCTAGGTTAGTTATAAACAATTTTGAAAAAAAAAATCTTAAAAAACTAAAACGATTTAAAAGCAAAAAATTAAAATTATATTTTAAATATTCACAACAGCTAAACTATTATCTAACTTCAAATAATGTTTTTATTTAAAACCCGATGTATATCATCTTAATTTTGGGGTGCCAAATATTCTGTATAACATGTTGATGTCTAAAGCTTGGTATAATTAAAAATTTATTTCTCGTATTTTGAGAAAGATTTTTCTCGTTTGGTATACTCAAGGTCGCGTGAAATTTGGCCATTTTTTTGATATATGCTTAAAAATATATGTCTAAAAAATATATGAAATAAGACCATCATGGCGATTAATTTTCCCAGGTTCATAATTTTATTTTCAATAATTGATTTTTGTAGACCAGTGAATTAAGCAGCTTGTATACCCCTAATATAGACGTAAATATTTCGCCCATATTTTGCATATGTATTTTGCGTCAGAAGTCATAATCTTAAGAATTAATATTGAAAGGGGAGAGTCTGAGTATTAGATAGAAATGTACCAATGCCGGCGACTGTTATTGAAAAGATATATATAAATGACAACAATGGATTAATTTTTATAGTAACCTGTTTGCCAATTTTTTTGAAAATTAAATTCAAAAATAATTTTAGCTAGGCAGATTTTGTAAATGGGCATATTAAATATATTATATTATGCATTAAATATTTTTTATTTCGTTTTCTTAAAGAACCCGGCCCCAAAATTTTTATAAAAGCAGAGTGAGTGAGGTTTCCTCTTTATAGTATAAAAGTTACTATAAAATTTGGACAAGGAATTGCCAACTATTGAAATTGTTGTAATCACAACACAACATGGTTTTATATTTTAAAATATCTTTATTTTATAAAATAGATTTAGCAAATAGAAAAATAAGTGATGTGTGTAAGATTAGGCTGTAAATAATTCATAGTCACTATTGAAAGAATAAAAAATTAATAAAATTTACAATTAATTTAACTACATATATACATATTTTGGTATTGCAATATAAAATGTAATAATTTTTAACCCCATTTGCGTAGAGTAGAGGCTCTTAAATTTTACATCCATCCAATCTAATTTTCAGGGCTTTTTTAGCTTTTTATATATATCTTATCATATTTTTAATCTAATATTTTAAATTTATAAAACGACATATTTAATTAATTTAATCTTTTATTCAATTTGATATGGCATAGGCTTACTTCTCATAAAATATTTTCTATCGATTGTAAACTTCAAAATAAATAATTTTCTCAATTACAATGTTACATATTTGAAAAAAGAAAGACCGTTTGAATTTGATTAAATAAATATAAATTTTGAAATTGTTTTTGTTTAAATTGGCCATAAGTATAAGTTGTTCTTGTTGTAAAATTGTTTGGAAAACCAAAATCTTCATATTTTTTATATTTTTATTATATTTGATTTTATATTAAAATAAAAATATATAGGTCTATACAATACCCTTTTTTAAGTTTTTTGCAAAATCGGTTAAAAGAATGTTAAATTTTGTGTTGAAATGTTGGTATCCAAAACATTCAATATGCGGCAATTTTGCCTACGTATATGGCCATGTCAAAAATAAAGCGGAGGGAACGTAAGCAATTATTAATGAAATTTCTTCAATGGTCACAGCTAGATTATCAACGTCCGAACCTAAGGGGTGCAGCACCTCTTTTGGGCTGGTGTTGGTTGAAATCCTCGTAGTAAGGCCAAGGTCTTCGCTTGTCCTTTCCTACCGAAAGGATTTTATACAAATCGTCCATACTTAAGGGCGTATCTCCCAATTCTATTAATATAAATATATTGTAGACTACTGAGTAGAGGTAATTTTATTGGGCCCGGCCCTTTATAATAGTTTGAAGACTTTTTTTAATGAATCAATATAAAATCTTACAAGGTTCATTGTATCCTAACAATTTCAAAACTTAATCTCGATAATATTAAATTTATTTTAAAATATTTTTCTAGCAAGCTGTGACTTAACATCTTGCTCAAAAAGCCTTTAAAAATAAGACAAAATTTAAAAATACTAATTAAATGCTTTAAGAGGGATTAAAGCTTGGGCCTGATTGCAACTTTGGCACATTTTTTGTAATTATTAGTTTTTTAAAAAAAGCTATGAGCAAGGCATTAAAATATGCAGTATATCTAACCTTTTGGTATATTCACTTTACAAGATGTTTTGACTCCACTTTTTTTCCTAATTATGAAAACAATCAGCGACAATACTCAATTGAATAAATGATCAAGCATAGCTTTAATTATTATAATCATGAATTATATTATATAAGTATTCGAAACTGCTGCTGTAATTTTTTAATTTACACTTTAATTCGAAAAATATTTAAGAACGGGCGGTTTTCTAGTAACTTTTTTACATCAATATATCGCTAAAAACAAAAAAAAAGGCAATTGAGGTTCAAAATTTAAATTCACGCTAAGAGATAGCCTCTATGCCAGCATCCTCAATTTATGTTTTTAATTTCAGACATATTAACCATTTTTTCCATACGATTTTGCTTGCTCAAATCTAAAGGTGGCACCAATTATTAGCTAATATAAAGGTGTAATCATAATGTTTGAAATGAAAGAAAATGAGAACTTACCATCTCTTTCGATGTTTCGGGGCTCCACAGGTCCTGAAATAAAGATTGAAGTCATCAGCGCACTCCAAATGAGAAAGAAAATGGCATAACCCAACCAAGCTGCAAAATTATTATGGGAACCCTGTCGTCTGCCCTTACAACTGCGCGGTGGAATGGACAGTCCAAAATTTAGCATTGATTGACTCGTATGATTTACTTAAAAAAAAAAGTTTTTAAAAGTGAAAAGCACAAATTATTTATTGTTAAAAAATTAGAGAAAAATAAATATTATGAAAAAGAAAGTTATAAATTTAGAATAAACAGGGGAAAAAAAATAATAAAAGTTTATCAAGAAGCTTAAGAACGACGTATGAATTTTTTAAGCTGAAAATCCAATAATGGGGGGCTGACAGTTTGCGTGCTGATGAGAAAATCCCCTTTTTAACACTCTAAAGGTGATTGAACATTACAATGTGTTTTACTTACCTATTAAAATGGGTGGAGCTTGAAAATACCTCTGATAAATATATTTAATTGGAGGGCGGAAGGGTTAAGAATGATCACCTCATTTGGGCTTATTAAAATGCGGGATAGTCAATTAGATGTCAAATATTTATCCATTTTAATGCTATAATTTGTGTAACGCCTATATTAATAAATTTTTTTACAAAAATTATAAAGATTATATAAACAACGCAATAAAGCTAGAGATGCCTGACATTAATAGATTAATATATATATAAATTAGATTTAAACAAATAAATTTTATGCGGATAATAGCGATCGCTAGGCGAGCTATGACAATTTTATTTTGTTAATTTTATCAATAAATTTTTATTAATAATGTAACTAGTTAAATTCAGCGTAATGCAAATTTAATTTAATATATTAGCAAATATTATTTTGCGAAAACTCTTCAAAAGAGCTAAAATAGGAAAAAAAACAAATCATTTTAGTTAAGGAGCAATTTTTTACTTTATTCAATATCAAATTAAACAATTAATGATATAAAGAAAAGTTATAAAAATATCAAATAAATCAAATATTTATTTAAATTTTTGCTAAAACAAATTCCAGTTTTGAATGATTGAAAAAAAAAATAATAAACTTTGAAATTCCAGAAATCACTTAATTTTTAATCTCTTATGTAATAAAGCACGAACATTAGTAATAAACTGAATACGTTAAAATTGCTCTATATTCTTTTGTACTTGATACTAGTTAAAAAATTACAAATTAGCACAAAGGCAAGCATTCAATACTATTGGTGTCAGAATAAAGAATGTAAGGTAGAGATTTGAGATCTAAGTTAAGACTCATGTTAAGCGCGGTGCCGGTTCGACCGAAGCCCTATCGGTGAAATTTAGAACAAGCCCGGTGGGCCGGGTCCAAATTTAAAAAAAGGAATTACAGGCCGGGCCAAAAGTTTTAAATAATACTGCCCTATTTTATAACTATCAACAAGCTGTCATTAAAAACTAAAAATGAAAATTTATTATTAGACAAAAAGGCTTATTACTTCTGCATGTATTTTATTGATAATTTTAAAACAATAAATTTTTAGCTTATAAAAAATTTTGACCTGTATATTTAAATTCTGGGCCGGGCCTGAAATTAAAAATCTAAATTCTGGGCCGGGCCTGAAATTAAAAATCCAAATTTAAGGCCGGTCCTAAATTAAAATATATGTCGGGCTGGCCCAATTATAACCGCCTGGTTTGAGTAGAGATGATGTTAAGACCCGAAAATTCGCCCCACCATTTGCCAGCCCGCTAGAAAATTGGTCTGATCTTATTTTGTCTTTTTTTATAACCATTGTTAACAAGAAGTAAAAATAATAAATTTACAGGGTAAGTCCGTATGCCCTATGCGCACAAAATAATTGTATGCGCACGAATTAATTGAGGTGCACGGAATATGCTCTATGAGCACAATTAGCTATAGGCGCATATTTTATTGCAATAGGCTCGATATATAGCATATTTTTTTGATCTTACTAAATTGTTGAAAATATTATCACATGTTACGTCTATATTATGTGATATGCCACAATTTTTTTTTTTTGAAATTTTATAAGTTTAATATTTTCGAATACGGATTTAATCGAATAACATTTTTCAAAACCAAATTTAACATATATATGAGATAAGGAATCATATGTTTAATATTTTAATTGCCCTTTTTTGTCCTAGCCTCGACCATAAGTTGGTTGAACAATCTTCAGTATATTTGGTTCGTTTTTCGAATACATTGTGACTTGTAATAAAAAGAGGTGCCTGTCGAGTTAGAAGCAAGAAGGTGGTTTTCGGAAAAGACAGTTTCCCAGCCGATTAAGGCTTAACTTGGCATCGGACTAATTGCAAATTTAAGATACAGTCGGCCCCTTCAAAAATCGGATTAGGCTGACCGGGCTTAAAAAATCTGGCCTAAAGCACTATAAAAATTTCGGACGGGCAAAAAAATTTAAAAATTGGGCGGGATTAAACTAATTCGCTAGGGCAAATATTCCAGGGGGGGGGGGGGGCTGATATTAAATAGTCTGGCTAGCCGGGCCTTGACCGCCAGGTTTGTGGTTAAAAAAATACGCATAAAGGGCGGGCTTGGCTAAGGTTAAAAAACATGTCAAATGGGCCGAGCAGTTCCTAAATATTAATTTGCGTGAAATGATCAAAACATTTTCTAAAATTTAAATCTGCCGTTAGGGCCCGGTTCACCAAAATTTTTTAACATATGACCGGCCAGGTCCGAATATATATTTTTTAGCCGTTTTAAAATATATTTTAAGGCTCACTTATTTTAATTCCGACCAACCCGTTCGGATCGAACCGACTGGATGGCAAACGGCAGAATTTAAATTTTTGCGACAGATATGGCTTTAGCATAAATTCCTCTCATTTTGATTTAATATTCAGTAAAGGGTCGGCCCACCAGAATTACATTTTAACTTTATCCAAGCCCGCTTGTTCCGTTTCCACCGCCCCTTTTGCGTCCGAGATTTTTTTTAACCAGCTACCGCTTAAACCCCTTAAAGTTAGACATGTTTATTTTTATCTTAAGCCAAGCCACTCGGCAGAAAAATTTACTAGTATAAAAGCCTACCTGATTAGGGGCCCGCCTGCGACAGGTTTGAGCCCCTGGCTCCTCTAGCCTTAGATACTTGACGGTACAAAATATTTGCAGGTCAAATCCATTTCCGAAAAATTGTGGCATAATATCACATAATACCGACTTTTATACGTACGATCAGTGTTTAATAAAAAAGAATTCAGCCGCAGTAATTCCCTCAATTCTAGTGAATGGTGAGGAAAGAAAAAAGTGAACATGAGGGAATTCGCTTTTTCAAGGGGGTGAAAAATATTCAAATGAAAAATTTTCATTTACAAAAAAATGAATATTCCTCATTTTAATAAAAAAGAACTCATTTTTTTTATTTTTTGGTAAAACGGAGTTTAGATAGTATTGATGAATCTCTTTTCTTTTTTTTTCAATATGGAATTTTTTCAAATGAGTCGGAGTGAGGTGCTCCGGGCAATTTTTGGAAAACTTAGTTTTTTTATATGGCCAAACTCATGTTTGTTATTTTTACATTTTATTATAATAATTAAAATTTTTATAAGTTTTTTAAAGAACCAAGCTTAAATTTATTAACTTTTTAATAATATTTCCTTAATTTGGTATTCTTGGGTACTAAATCCCGTTTTTAATTAATTCACACTCAAAAGCAATTATACCCAAATTTGGCAGCAGTTCCCCTTGATAATCTTAAAGTTCAAACTGATAAAACATAAAATTTTGCCTCAGGTAATTTTGGCTGCCAAAATTAGAAAACTTCAATGTATAAGCATTTGCATATTATCCAATGAATATTTGTGGGCGGTCAAATTGAATGATTGACTGGGGCTTTATACACAAGACTATTGGAAAAAATGAGTTTTTAGGCTCCTTGCAGCAATGTGAAATGTGACCAGGCCCGATTCATAGCTTTCTCCATTTATTTTATGCATTAAATTCAGGATTTAAAGAAATTTTTATATTAATTTACTTACTACCTGAATTTATACAGATATTGTAGAATTGAAACTTCTGCTTATTGGATTTATTATAAGCTTCGTTCCACACTTGTCTGCGCTATAGGCATTGCAAAGAGATAAAATAAATTTTGTGTGGTCACGCAAGATAAATGATCTATTCATATTAATTAACAATTTCCAATATAATTTTTTTATTACTATATTGAATATTACAATATATTGCGAAAGTAAGTTTTTTTAAGGTCCTGTCGGGATGACTCTTTCAATGTTTGAGAATATTAAAGTCGTTTTCAGGGAACGCAAACTCCAATCGCAGCTTTTTTTTAACCGGTTGAGGTATAGTTCAGAGATCCGCAGCCGGCCCGGAAACCGACCCGGCCGGCCGGGTCCGGGCCGGGCCGGCGCTGACTGGAAAAATTAACATTCGGGCGGGCCGGGCCGACATAATAAAAAGTTTTTCTGGCCCGGGCCGGCGCAAAAATTAGCCGGGCCGGGTCGGGCCTAGGCCCGGCCCGGCCCGGGTTGGTTAAATAAATTAATATATAAAATTATTTATTAAATTATTTTTTATTAAACTTCATTACAGCATAACTTCTCTGTAAATAAGTTTTTCTTTTAATATAGATTAAATGGCCTATTTTTTTCTCACTATAATTTTCATTCATTGATAAAATTAATTTTCCCGCAATATGGACCTAAAACAAAAAATTGAAGATTAGATTGTTGATGAAAGATCCATTACGCACGGCAAATCTATTTGATGTATATTCATAATTATAGAGTTTGCATCATATATAAGTACAAAATTTAATTTATATAAATTGAACAAAATTTAAGATAAATATTGAAAAATATAAAAATAATTAAACCCGGGTTTTAGTCGGGCTTAAAATTTTTCTTCCGGGCCGGGCTCAAAAATTTAAAAAAAACCGGGTTGGGCCGGGCCGGCGTAAAGGTAAAAAAATTAAACCCGGGCCGGGCCGGGCTCCCAAATTTTGGTTTTTGCGGATCTCTGGTATAGTTACTAGAAACTCGTTTAAATTTTCTAAGCAAAAATTCTGCTTCTTCATTTGCCGGTGGCAAAGAAGTCACAGCCTTACTTTCTGATGGACACACCCTGGGATAAATGGTCAGTATATGATTCTAATTTTAAATAAAAATGAGAATTTATTATACTAAAAAAATTACAAAAGAATAAATTGTAAAGGGAGTTAAATGCATATAGACCTTGAATTTCGCATATTTTTGCAAATATAGTAACAAGAGTATATATTAAGACTTATTTTAACTTTAAAAAGCCCAACATTAGCATCATGGCTTTTTTGTATCTATTAACATTAACAACGCAGAAATTCCAGATTTTTGCTTTTCAATTGAGTTCAGTTGGCTATTCAGCTTGTTCGGAGAAGCCATTTGAGCTCATTTGAGGAGAAAAGAAACAAAATGCATTATTTTGAGGATTATTCATTTTTAAAATTAGGAATTTTTTTGAGGTGAGTTGCAAGAGAAAGGAATTTTTTTTTTTTCATTTATATTTTTTCAAATAAAGGGGGGTAAAAAATGGTAAAGAGTTGAGTTCAAAATATGGCTAATTTTGCCAAAAATTTTGAACTGTAACTCTTACAAATTATTAAACACTGCGTACGATAATAGCAGTTCAGTCCCACCTATATCCTACTACATTCGGCCCGGATTATCTTTCCAAATTCCTACACGCCCTGTTTATGAAATCCGGTTTTATATTTAATATGAATTTTTGTAACAACCAGCTTATGGTCTAGACTAAAACAAAAATCAGTGACTACGGGAAGTCTGAATAGAAAAGATACGACCTTTAAAAACTCTTTACAACCACAAACTTACTTATATATACTAATACTTGACGGTACAAAATATTTGCAGGTCAAATCCATTTCCGAAAAATTGTAGCATAATATCACATAATACCGACTTTTATACGTAGGATAATATTTGTAACAATTTATCGAGACCAACAAATAATTTAAATCGAGCCTTTAGTAATTAATTGTGCACTATAGCAATTATTGTACACAATGAGCAATTATTTCGTGCAACAGGAGCATTCAATTCGTGCGCATAAAGCAATTATTCGTGCGCGTAGAGCAATAAAAAGTTTCCTGTGTGACAGTTAATAAATGCGTGTGCAATAAAATTATGCGTGTAGAGCAATTCGTGCATATAGAGCATATAATATGGACTTACTATCACGCGATAAAGGATATTACTTCTTTCCCTAAAATGTTTAAAGCAATTTAAAATATTAATTATAATAAAACTTAAGCCACTCTAAGGCTAGAGGAGCCAGGGGCGCAAACCTGTCGCAGGCGGGCCCCTAATCAGGTAGGCTTTTTATTTTACTAGTAAATTTTTCTGCCGAGTTCCCCTATTCTCAAAGGTATGAGGAATTAGAATTTTTATAAAAATGAGGACTTGAGCTTCAGCAAGCATGATAGTTTTGTTGATCCTATTTTTATTATATGTTTAATTATTTTGGATAAACATTCGAGTCTTTTAATTAGCTAGTCAAAAATTTAACTACGTGCTCTATTGAAGTCGCATATTGTACCCAAAATACCGCATTAAAACGTTACGAAAGAATTTTTCAAGGCAGAGAAATTGGATAGTAAAGTTGTACTATCTACACCTTTGACTAAGTTAAATGCCCCGAATATGGATATCGGGGTAACTATCATATTGATAGCGTTAAAACATTTTACAGTTTTAACAAACTGGAGTAAAAACCGAATCGTAATATTTCTACCCGGCCCACCAAACATATTCGACTTGGGCCCGGCACGGAATTTTGTTTTTTATTTTGGCCCAGCTCGAATTTACAACGGCCTTGAAATTTTATATTAAAAGCAATAAATTTTTTCCCTAAGTTTTTAATAAAATACAATGTGTTGAAATAGACCCTTGTGTTTATATATTTAACATTTTTAGTTGTTGTTAACAATATTTAAAAAAAAAAGGTAAATCGAAATATAAAAAATATGATCCCTTCCTCAGGCTTAAACCACCCCGTTTTCGGCTTGGCCCCGCCCGTTATTCAGGTGGGCCGGTACCTGGTCCCGGCTTTGATCTCTAATTTAGATTAAGGTATACTCATTAATTCTTAGATTTGGAGAGGCATAAAATAAAATTTTTTTTTATTTTAAAAACACTTTATGCAATTTACAAGCTTAGAAATAGATAAAGAGTGGAGGGAATTAAATATTACTGGGGCTTGGACAATATAAAAAGTGATTCTAAATATGGAGAGAACATTGGACAAGGAATATAATTTTCCTTTGATGAGCTTTTCAGCCATGCATGTTTATAGGAATGTGTAAAGACCTAATATTAAGTGGTTTGGTCATTTCAATACAATTGGACGGCCGAGCGTAGTTTCAGTACAATGAAGCGGGTAATCTGCAATCAATAATGGTTACCAATCGTTTGTCGTTTATTTAATACCAATAGCAATCGATCTATAATGAAAAAAATTGGGCCACATTGGGAACTATGGTTTTTGGTTAATTTTTTGGGTGATAAAAATGAAATAAATTTTAACCAACTCTTTTATTTTTTTTTTTTTGGTGTGTTAAGGGTTTTTTTTTTTTTTTTGGTTTTTTTTTGTTAAATAAAAAAAGTAGAAGAAAAAAAAAAAAATAATTATTTAAAAAAAAAAAAAAATTTTTAATTAAAGTGTTTTTTTTTTTTTTATATTTTAATTTTTTTTTTTTTTTTTTTTTTTTAAAATTTATTCGTTGAATAAACTTTACAATGGTTCAAACGAGACTTTTGAAGGATGCCACTTTGAAGCAAGAATTTAACAGTTTTTTAATTTGTTAAATCAGGTTGAAAAAATATTTGTTCCTTTTTAGATCTAATTGATGATTTTTTAAAATTTCAGTGGCATGTATCGTGACATAAACAGCTAAATAAATTCATTTAAATACCTGCTTCCTTAATAATTCGTTGATAATTTTCCCACATAATAGCAATAGATATAAACTTCGAAGGCGAAAAAACTATGAAAAACGATAAATATATAATATGAGATAAGGCCATCATGGGGTTCTATTTATTTCTTTGTCAAAAACTTCTTTTTTCTGACATTAATTGGTCGACATTGGAATTAGAAATTTTAATTAATTTGTTTTTAAACGCTATTAAAAAATTGAATAAGGCAAGGCAAATCTTCTTTCGATAAAGAATTGGAATACCTTTTTTTGCAAGCTAAGTTATATTAAGTTGCAACACAAAGGCCAAATAGGCCAAACAAATAAATAACTAGTGAAAAATTGTATAGAATTTAGCGAACAAGTTTTTATATAAGAAAGGAGTGTCCTTTAATATAAATAAAAAACAATTTTTGACGAATCGTTGGGGCTGCCCCCCCCCACCTCCTTTTCGAAAATCTTGGTTAAGGCATTTGGTTAAAAACGAATTGGAGGCTGACTTTATGCACCAAACAATAGGCCACTCCAAAAGGATGTCTTTTAATTTTAGAACTTCACCGATTGTTATTTGTAGAACAAATTGGACAGACTTTTATAAACATATAGATTTTATTGGGCCACACCTTGACAAAAACATGGATGGGACATAAAATTTGTAGCGTGGAAAACATATTTAATAATATTTATTTATTAACGGAGTGTCAAAAAATCTAGTGTTTTTAAAAGCCCAACAATTAAACCTAATTTTTTTGTGAGGGGGTAGAGAAATTTGCTCATTTGATCACAAAGCTAGTCTACAAATAGACTCAATGATCATCATATACACCAGAAATTTCCAAGAAGAACAAATGGATCATTACGAGATTGATAGGTGTAATAAAATGAAAAAGTAAATGCTCGCACTAATGTCCGGAAATTTTTGAAAATTAAACTGCGCTTGTAGGATTAGGAATACCTGCTAAAAAACTAGCCCCTCAGAGCCTCCTTTTTTTATACTTAGAAGCCCGCCGCCCTCTAAATTTGCAGGTTTGCACATGAATAAACTAACAAATTCCTATTAGCATCCTAGGATAATATATGTTGAGTAAACAATTTGTCCTCACGGACGCAACAAATTATAAAATACTAATCGAGCTTTCTACCTTCACCTCTTACTAAATACATTACATATAGGTTAATTACACAGACGATGTGATTCTTGAGCATTATCATTTTATGTGAAAATATTTTTGTAGTGCGGCAACATTTAATTAGAAAATCTAAGTTCCTATTATTTCGCTCGATATTTTAATATTTTGGCGCAATAAAATGTTTTGTAGGAACAAAATAAAAATTAAAATGATAAAATATAATAAGAATCGTATTTATATCATTATGGACATAATGCTGTTTGGTCTTTGAAGCTTGTTAATTAAAAATATGGCGAAAATCAATAGTAATTGGCAAATTCACTTCATACTGCTTCTATAAAATCCCATATATTAATTAAAAATTTTATGATCTGTAATTAAGCGCGGTATAGTGACACTGTTTCTTTTACCGAGCAAACATTATTATTTTTATTAAATAATTAAAAAAACTAGAACTTTCGCATGATTTTATTACCGGGTAGCTTGATACGTCTATCGCTTATTAACAAATTAATTTGTTTCAACCGAGCGCAGAGGCTTTAAAAATTCATTATAAATTAAATTTTTTGGGGTTAAGAAATCTAATTCATATTTACAACCCAAAATCATAAAATATTTTGAGTACCTTCTTAAATCTAAATTTACTAATTTTCCATATAATATTTCCTATCTCCTTCAGGTTTGCAGTTTCGGTGAAATTAAAACATTGGAAATATTGTCTGTGAAAATTAAAACAATGAAAACATACTATTTAAGCTAGAAATAATTGTTTTAAGTAAAAATTTATAATAAATATTAAATAACGCGGGTAGACATATATCAATGTCAGAAAAAAAGGTTTTGGACATTGAAATAATGATCCCCATGATGAGTTTCTTTCGCCTTCGCTAATTTACTAGGTCTATATCGAAAAAAGGCCATTTTTGACCAAATTGACAAATAACGAATTCAAATACACCCTAAAAAAAATTCAATATTTTTGTTTTATATTAAAATCACTAACATATAATTTTTATCTCAAATAACACAGGTCACCAAAATATTGTGAGTTATGAGCTGACTACAGAGATCAACCTGCCATCTTAGGGATTTCAAATCCGTTTCGTCTTTTCTAATCAAACTTAGTAAGTCAGCTATAAACATTGTTAGTTTTAGAAAAAATGTCAAAAAATCAAAAAAAGATTTAAAAACAAAAATAAATTGAATTTTTTTTATGCATCTTCACAACAGCTAAACAAAACTGTTAAATTCAAACTTCAAATAATATTTTTACTAAAAACCAATAATACATTGTGTCGTATATTAGTTTAGAGGCGAAATATTCTGTATTACACATGTTAACATATATCAATGTCACAAACAATAAGTTTCTGAAAACATAAAAAAATGCATCCACATGATAGCCTTATCTCATATGTATTATCCGTTCTTAGCTTCTTTAAATCAGTCAATAACGAAAAATGGCTTTTTTTGACCAAATTGATAGATCTAAATATACCCTTGAAAGAAAAAATTTAAGAATCTTTTTTTCATATAAAAATCCCTTGTAATTTATAACAATCATCACAAATAATGAGAAATAAATTTTATCAAGCTCTTACATCAGCATTAATACAAAATATTTCGCGTCCAATAAATACAGCACGATATATTATTGGTTTTAAATAAAAATATTATTTGAATTTTGAATTTATCAGTTTAGCTGTTGTGCAAAAAAAAATTTCAATTTATTTTTGGTTTTGAATCTTTTTTTTGACTTTTTAATATAAAAATTTTCAATGTTTGTAGCTGACTTACTAAGTTTGATTAGAAAAAACGGCAAACGGATTTAAATATCCCTACGATGGCAGGTTTGATTTTTAGCTCATAACTCTTTAAAATTTGTTGATATGAGTTATCTAAATACTGATGTAAGAGCTTGATATATTAAAATTTATTATGAGGTAAATGGTATTAACAAAATAAAAATCTATTAAATATTTTTGGAGGTGTAAGTAAATAAGTCATATCCTTTATTTTATTATATTCATGTAGTTAAAAAATTTTTTTGCTCATGCGAAATTGATACGGTATATTTTAAGCATGTCTAACTCGCTTAATGCTTTAGGGCATTAAGCCACTGCCCAAAATCACTTAATGCTTTATACAAACGTTAATGAAGACATGTCGGAACATAATATGCTATAAAAAATTATCATATGGGTTTCCTATATATATTTACTTATAAATTACTATATCTCAAGTCACTGGCTTGTTTTATATTACATTTTAAATGCTTCTCGAAGTTTTTTACTATTAATTTGCAAAATTATCATTTTTTTTTCTATCGACGCCTTTTTAATCTATTTCAGACCCTTCCTATAAATTTGTCTAACATCAGCATTTTTAATTAATTCTTTAACTCACTTATTTTTTTAATATTAACATATAAATAATCCATATACAAAAATTAAAGATTCTTTAAAATAAGTATCAATGATAAAAAAAAAAATTAAGACTGATAAGAGTGGACAACAAAAAAAAAGCTACAGAAACTACTCTTTTAGGGTACGGTCCCAGGTTTAATTTTTATTCCATGCTTCTATTTTTTTATAAGGGTTCAAAACTCAGAAATTTTTTTTTAGAAAAACCATAAAAAAAGATTTCAAAAATTTCAAACGCCTATGAATGTGTTGAGCCAAATATGTTTTTTTAACTTTTGTTTGGATCTATGAGTTTCAGCCCATAACATGCAAAAAAAGTTTTTGACCCTTAAACTCTGCATCAATAATAAAAAGTTTGATTTTATACATCATCTTCAACTTGGCTAAGACCAATAGTTATAATTAAAACTGTTCAAATTTAGTTGTCTGGGGTAATTTCTCTAATTTTTACAGGCATAGAAAGGTGTATGTTCGAAGAAGTTAATAAAAACTGCAGCAAAGTAATCTACATTATTGCCTCATACTTATGTTAACGGGGCGCTCTGGAAATTAAAAAAAAAGCAAAATTTAGCATGCGACCTTGAGATTCCTATGCACGGGTTTAGAGTTCATTTATTTATAAAAGAATCGTAATTGTTAAACATTGTTTTTTACAATATTTTCTTACACCCGGAGCAACTGCTCTGAGTATATTTAGAATTTTTTTTATTATTTCATATTCACTGATAATCATTTTAATTCAATTTCTTTAAAAATTATAGCAATTTTAACATTAAACCAATATTATTTTTATAAAAAATTAAAAGTTAAAATTTTCCAAAAATTGAATAAACTAAAACGCTTATTTTAAAAAATTTATTAAAAAATAATTATAATGTAAAAAGCAACAATATTAACAATGGGAGTGAAAATAGCCTACACAATAAAAAAACTGGATGGATGAATGGAGTCATATATGTTTATTTTTTTTTTAATTCCTAATTTTTGTATCGTTAAGTTATTTAATAATATTACACGTTAAAATTATAGTTTTTAATAATTTAAATAATAATTCATTCATGAATTCTGGAGACGTATTTTTATTTGAGTTTAGAGATCGTTAAAGTGTCACCTTTTGGCATTTTTACAATATGATACTGTGTCTACGGGGGTAAAGCTGTCTGGAAATAGGATAATAATTTGAAGCAACGATAGTAGAAATTAAGCTCAATTCAACTATATGAAAGGAGACCTACTACGTTTAATCTAGTAGAAGTCTGTGTTATAAGAGGTTAAGAATGACCCTGAAAATAAGAATGAATGACAAAATAATATAGAATAAAACTCAGGAGTAGCCCATTGGGGATAAATTTGTCTCTATGTAAAAAAAATTACGTGGCAATTGAAAATAAGTATTAGCATGTTTTTAGTATTAAAGATGACAGAGATAAATAAATGAAAAAGTTTGAGGAACATTTTGTTTTGTAACTAGAGTTGGAATGATATATAAAAAAAATAAAATTATAGGCCACTTAATTGTTTAAGTTTCATTATACAATCAAAATTAAAACGGAGAGGAGCGGCCCGTTCACATTTGTAGAGGCACCGATTCACGACTGCTTTTGAAGAATAAACCTGAAATGAAAGAACTCTGAGTTTTGTGATAATTAGGTAAAGATCAAAAAGCATAGCCCAGCTTAGATACTTTAGTAAAGACTTTAATTTTTAACCCAGATTATATTATATGGACGACTGGAATAAAATTAACTGGTCAAACGGGTAAAGAAAAAGGTTATTTTGCTAAAACCAAAGCAAAAGTTTTTAATTACGTATGTAAACCTTTTAATATTATTTTGGCATCCTAATTAAGTCATCGCGGCTTTGTTTTTAAATGGATTTTTCCAATTTTACAAAATGGTTGCATAAGTTATAAATGTAGTTAAGAACTTCAGGATTAATGTCTGAAACGGTAAGAGAAAAATTAAGTGGCGTAAAATATCTTTTAGTATTTTATATGATTAAATGCACTTTGCTTAATAATTTAAACAACTGTCAGCATAAATAAAAAAGCATTTCGAAGTTACCACTTTCATATGTGTCAAAGTACAAACTAAGCAGATACTTTATAACGAAGAAAGTATAGATTAGGACGTTCTCAAATTAATTTTGATCCATTTTATACTATTTTTTTTATTGCTAGACACGATGATGCTTTATCCGGATATATTATTATATAAATTAGACGATTTCTTGAAAATTTAGTCAAATTTAGAAATATTTTATTGCCGTTTAGTCTTTAAAAGGTTTTACGCTTCTAAACAATAAACTTTATTTATGCATTGAAAAGCTTTCGAATTGCTAGGAGGCTTTTAAAGAATATATCTCTAATTTAGTGTGTAATTTATCGTTTTATTTTAGTTGATTACTGATTAAGCTTATAATTTTGGGGGTATAAAATTTAGAGAAGTTTAAAGTTATATTAGACTCATGAATTCTAGTATTTGACAAGATATTAAAAATTTGGAAAGAAATATCAAATCATTAAATTTAACAAAAAGAAGAAGTAACTAACTGTTTTGTGTGTAAAAGAAAATATGTATAGGTAAACGGTTTATAACATAGACAAATTTTTCAGAGTTATGAGCTAATTTCTGAGACCAGACCTGCCAAAGGAATTTTTACAGTTTACCATTTTCTAATCAGATTTTGTATAGCTACAAACATTGATAATTTTTGTACGACTTTTACCAAAAAAAAAAAATTTAAGAGCAAATAAGAATTGAAAAATATATTTAAAATAACTAAACTGCTAAATTTAAACTTTTAAATTTCAATAATATATCTATTTTAATTGGGGAATATCCTATATACCGTAAATCTTAATATATACTAAAACTTATTTCTCATTTTTTAGATAACAAATATAACTTTTAATATGAAAAAAAAATTCTTAGATAATAGGTCTCAAGGTCCTATAATCTGGCAATTTAGTTAAATTTGGCCACTCTTTCGACATATTTCTAATTAAACTTTTTCAACCTTTTTTTCGTTGGCCAAAATTTTATTTTAGTACACATAGGAATGCAAAATACCAAAAGTGAGACTACCTGCGATTTTGGACTAAAAATCTAGAAGTTTTTGCAATATTGAAGTATAAAAAAAAATTGTCTATTTTAACATGAATGGTAGAAAATTATTAATTTTGCGTCAGAGCTTTAAAGTGATAAAGTGCTACATTCTAAGTGATTAAAAAATATTGTTTTGTCAAAATAAGTTAGTCAAAAATTGCAAAAAAAATTTTTTATATTATTTTAGTTCACGAGAGCGTCACTTCTGGCCATAATATATTTCAATGTGTAAAGGCAAGAAAATTTATTTGACTTAAAAACTGAAAAAAGAATGATAACCAGGAGGCTTACATGAGTACAATATAATTGCTTAATTTACATTCCATTTCATTTTGTAGACCTTTGAATAATAAATAAAACTATACAACAAAAATCGACCCTGGGAATCGAAAAAAAAGTGTGGAGTTTATGGTGAATCTAATTGCGTTTTTTGGTTTTTTCTAGGGGCAAAATCACGATTACACCTTAAAATGCCTTTTTGCTTTTTTAACAAACACTTGATATAAATGTAAATAATTAAATAAAAATGTAGAAATCTTGGAAAATTCTTTAATCACGCCTGCAATAATATTTATTATATCCAGGCATTCATTAATATTTCTAAAATTTGTTTGTCGTAAAATAAATAAAAAATAATAAATGGATTAACATTATTCTTAAAATCTAATTAACAATTTTTTAATTGTAAACAAATTATATTTATTTAATCGTTTTTATTAATATTTATATTTTGATAAAATCGATCTGTTAAAAATTGCATCTAGACGTCTATATTTAACTGAACTCAGTCAAAATTTATGAAACAAGCAATATTTGAAGGGTCCCATTACCTGCCTTTTACAGAAAAAAATATTTGTTTATAAAGTTTATCATCGTAATAGAAAAACCTATGACGTGCCTTCTTTTGATCTGCCTAGATATGTGCCAGGTTAGCGTTCTTACAATTTTCTAGAAGCAATAGGGGGTTGATAGCTTATTTCACAGGTTAAATAAATGTAATAAACTATTTAACTAAGAGAAGGTAAAAATTGTTAATATAGACTTTATATTTTAACTATTCAAATAGAAAAAGTTGGTATTTGAAATAGGTAATATGCCCGAGACCCTCTACATATTCAATTTAACACGGCTGTATTAATATGGTTCATCAAATAATTTTTATTAGTGGTTAAAGCCGTAAACATTTTTATTTTATTAAGTTTTGGAGTACTATGTATAATTTAATTGTTGAAAATCTCTATCTTTTAAAATTGGTATTGGACCCAAAAACAATCACATACATGGATAACAGCTAAACTGCTAAATTCAAACTTCTAATATTTTTCTTTAATAACCAACAATATATCCTGTCCTACTTTAATTAGGGTGCCAATTATTTATAATTTTAATGTTGATAAAGTATACTTAGAAATTTTATTTAATTATGTAAGATATATTATATATGTTAAAAAGAATTTCAATCTATACAAAAAAGATTCAAAAAAATAAGTTAATTTTTTTATATATTCACAACTATTGCTAAATTCAAACTTAAATTTTTAGGGTGTTTTTGAGGTCGCAAAATCTGTCACTCTGGTCAAACGGGCCATTTTTGATATGGACTTAGCAAAATAACCGAAGGCGAAGAAACTTCGGAAAACGGAAAACCAATGTGAGATAACATTATGGGGATCATTTCATTGCGTTACTACCAGGGCTGGGAAAAAAAATAAATGGGCTTTTTTTCAACAAGTCTTTGAGTTTTTTTCCACAAATGCCCACAAACTCGTGGGCATAGCAAAAGAAAAGCCCCTTTTCTTGCTTAAAGAAAAGGGGCATATTTAAAAAAAGCCCTTTTCTTCAAAAAAAAACTCCTAGGAGTTTTAAGAAAAAATAACCCACCCATCGTTATTATAAAGAAAAATCAAAATTTTTCGAAATTATTATAAAGAAAACGAAAAAAGGGCTTTTTGGGGCGCTTTTTAAGAGCCACTTTTTGGGGTTTTTTTTGCCCCTTTTCTTAGTGAGGGCTTTTTTTAAATTCTTATTTAAGCCCTTTATTTGTAGCTCCCTTTCTTTTTTTAAGTTTTGGGGGAAAAAATGAGCCAAAGTTTTTTGGCTCATTGTTTTCCCAGCACTGGTTACTACTTTTTTCTGACATCGATATTTGTCGACCAGTGTGTGTTATGTTAAATTATTATATATAAAAGTACATGTCAATACTAAATAATAAAGAAAAGTCCATGGCTTAACTCGTATAGATTTCACCATTGACGTCACAAATTTCTTACTCCACCTGCCGCTGGTAAATGCTTGGTACGCGACATTAATATTTATGAAAATAATTTGACTGAAAATAAATTATCTTGGCATACATAACCGCATCATAATATTTTAAAATTACGAACTAGGTGAAATATATTCTCTATAAATCCCACAAATATTTGAGGTAGAGATCAAAGTCGGGACCCGCAAGCCCGTCCGGCCGGGTGTCGGCCTGGATGAAGGGTATTACTTCTACACTCTGTATTTTATTGCTAATTTTAAAATAAAATTTTAGCTTGTAATAAAAATTATCGGGCCGTGACAAACCATATTCCGGCGATTTGGCCAGGGTTTATAAAAAATATGTCGGTCGGACCTACGACCCGGTTTGATTCTAATTTGAAGGAGAAATTAACGCATTCTTGCAACTTTCAAATGGAACTAAAATTATAATTTTACCCAGTGTCGTCACATTCATCTATTCTTTAAAGCAAAAAACTCCCCTCAACCTAATAATTCTTAAGCAAAAAGGTTTAATAAATATAAAATTATCAAGGATATCTCATTAAGGCGGTTAAGGCGGTATTAAACAGATTTATTTAAAACCATTGGTAGTGTATTTCAAATGTGAGTTTATTTGCAATTATGTTAATTTTCTTCTTAAATTGTTAATCATCACCCATTAAAACATGAAAATTATATCTCTACACTTTTTATTTGTGAGGTTGCATATTCGAAAAATATATATTGTGTCCTATTATAAAATTAAAAAATATTTAAAAGTTACTTAAAGGCAAAATAATTGTATTTGCCATAATGAGGAAAAGAAAAGCAAAGCCTGAAAGAGTTTGTGCCGACGTTTGAATAAGCTCATGATTTAATGTGAGGCAAAATTTTCCATTTTTAAAAAAGTCCTTTTTATTGAAATATTTAACTTATTTGAGCTGTTTTTGGAATTAAAAGCTTTGTTTTAACGTCTTAATGAAGTAGTCAGAAGTTAAGTTTTTTAATTTATATTTATTATACAATTTACTGTATGTTAAACATAAAATGTCTTAATATTTAAAAGAATATTCATTCTAAAGTTGCATCAAAATAATATATATATACATAGAATATTAAAGACATCATTGAATATGAATCAAGAAAGTTGGTATATATGTAAATTATGGAACACCGAAAAGAACAAAAACAAAAATAATAATATTACCGCTAGTGTTTCAAAACACTTAAATTTGCTTCCAGTCGTTCCCATGGATATTAGTCATTAACAATAATTTTCATTATAATGATTCTATTCGTAATTAATATATTGTAATTTATAAAAAACAATCCCGTTATTAATACAATACATATTTTTTAATAATAAGATTGGAGATAATAAACACCTATTTCGTTAATAAAAAAAACCTGTTCCGTTATTAATAAACTATATTTATTAATGAATTTCGTTCTTCACGGACTTTCGTTATTAATAAAATTTATCTACGCTAAGGCCAATTTTGTTTTTCATGGACTTTCTTTATATAAAAAATAAATTTATTAATGAAAAAAATAACAAGTAAGTATAAAGAAATTATGATATTATATATAAATATTGGCCATATATATATTGACGTTAATAAGAATATTAGTTAAGGGTTGTTTATTCAAAACGATTGTATATATTCGGATGGAAATATGAAGTAAGTAAAATGTTAAGAAGTTATTCAAATCTATTAGCAAGAATGTTTTTAGGAAGTTAACGAGATATTCAAATTTATAAGAAGGAATAGATGGGATTAAGGTTTATTCAAATGACACCTTCCCTTTTTTACGGTAGCCCATGTTGCTCTTTTTCAGGAGGAGCCGTTCGTTTTTATTTTTGGTTGCTTGATTATTAATGTTAAGCTGTGGCAATTGAGGTTGACGCTAATGGCAGGATTGACGTGATCGGATGTTCGATATTGGAAGGTTATCAGTCACCAGCTATAGTTTAATGCAAATGAGGTATTGTTGGCCGAGCAGAGGCAGATTATGGTTAAATTTTAACAGTTTCTTTTAAATATTTATGCGGGTGCTGGCGTCAGCATAAAGCGCGCAATTGGCAACCTCGCTGTCCTCAATATGGTCGCGAATGGCGTTATCATATTGGGCAAGTAATTTTCGATATGGTCGCAATGGCGTTATCATATCTTAAAAAGCGTCAATATGGTCGCAAATGGCGTTATCATAATGCTTTTTTGAGTTTCACCGAATTTTTAAAATTTTTAGATTTAATTTGATAAAATTTTAAATATTAACATTAAAATTGTTGATTAAACATTATTTTTTAAGGTATGACTCACCTATACATTCCAGTTCAGAGCCGTTCATTGGCGTAGGGAGGGAGGGGGGTTTGGGGATAAACCCCCCCCCCTCCCCCCCCCCCCCCCCTATGCCATATCCCTACCCAAATTGAAAATTTTTAGTGCATATCCCGTCCCCCCTCCCAAACTAAAATACCAATCAAATATAAAATTAAATTACATTTAAAATATGTAGCATTAATATAAAAGCATATTCCATTAATATTTGTTGTGTACTTGAATATAACCATTTTAATATATAAATTCATTACATAATTGTATCATTAATATAATTTATTGCATATAATATATTAATAATATAATTTTCTTAATACCATATAATATATATGTTTGTTTATATAAACATTATTTATAAAAGTCCTTAATGATTATTCAAATTTTAAAAAGCAAAATTAAGTAACAATCATAAGAATCAATAGATTTCAAACTAAAACACTATGGCACGACCTCGTGCCCGCACTATGCCGCCGAAGGCGGCAAAAATTTTCTGTTGAAACCCCCCCAAGCTTTACAACTTGCTACGCCCTTGGAGCCGTTTACTTTTAAATTTTTAGTATGATATTTATATAGGGTATACGCATTTAAAAAAATCTAAATGTGTCCTAGCGATGATGCAGGTTTCTCAAAAAAAAAATTTATTATTTTAATCGTTTGTTGACTTATGTTCGGGGGGGGGGGGGGGAGGTAACTTCTTCTCATGCAAAAATTCGTTAATCATTAATGCTAGCAACTTTTACGAAAATAGACGAAACTAGAACCATTGTGGCGAGAGTCTTGAATCAATTACATTGTAGTGAATACGTACGCTTAGTGAAAAACATCGTCATCATTGATAAAAATATTAAATTGAGTTTTACATAACGTTGTGAATAGCTTAGTTGACAAAGAATTAACATCTTGCATCAAATTTTATTTACAGGGTTGGAACGGTGATTATTTTGTTTGTTGAGCGTTTTTCAGGGGTGGCCAAGTTTAAGGGCTGCGTGGGTGGTGTCGGACGCCTCCGACAAGGTGTTTTCTGACACCAGTATAAAAAATAAATTTATTAATGATTAACAAGTAAGTATATAGAAATTATGATATTATTTATAAATATTGGCCATATATATATTGACGTTAATAAGAATATTAGTTAAGGATTGTTTATTCAAAACGATTGTATATATTCGGATGGAAATATGAAGTAAGGAAAATGTTAAAAATTATTCAAATCTATTAGCAAGAATGTTTTTAGGAAAAAACGTTAACGAGATATTCAAAATTATAAGAAGGAATAGAGGGGATAGTAACATTTTTGAGAGTTATCTAACTAAAGATCAAACCTGCCATCTTAGTTTTCAAATCGGTACCGTTTTTTCTAATCAAACTTAGTTATTCAGCTATAAACACTGAAAATTTTAGAAAAAATGCCAAAACAACAAAAAAGATTTAAAAGCAAATTTAAATTTTTTTTTGCATATTTACAACAGCTAAACTGTTAAATTCAAACTTCAAATAAAACTTTTATTAAAACCGATAATTTTTCGTGTCGTATTTAAGTTTGGACGCAAAATATTTTGTATTATCTAAATGCTAATGTAAGAGCTTGATATACAAAAAAAATTTATATCTCATTATTTGATACGATAAATGTAAGTTACAAGGGATTTTTATATAAAAAAAAAGATTCTTAATTTTTTCTTTTAGGGTATAGATCTGTCAATTTATTCAAATAAGGCCATTTTTTGATATGGACGGATGTAAGGAGCCGAAGCCGGAAGAAACTAAGAAAAACGAAATACATGTATGAGATGAGGCCATCATGGGGATATATTCTTTTATGTTATCTTAAAATTCACGGTTGTGCCATCGATATTTGTTGATCTGTGTATTAATATCCAATTTCCTTATTAATGAAGGTCAATTTTGTATTTAACATTCTTTCATTAGAAATAAAATCTATTTTCATTATTTAAAAAACTATTTTGTAATTGGTACATTTTCCTTTATAAAATTATTTAATAACATATTTATATTTATTTGAATTGTTTCTAGGAAGATGAGGGAGGCTACTAACATTATTATTTAAAGTTAAATTGGTGCTATTTGCAGACTAAGAATTTTATAAAGGGTAAACCACTCAAAGTAAATATGATTAACTATAACTTGATATAAAATTTAACGGCATTGGAGTTTTAGAAGCTTATCAAAATTTGACTTATTGTTACATAATCTAAGTGTCTTGTAAAAAATAGCCAAATGTAAACGACTTACTATTTTCAACAAATGACTTAAACTTTATTGAAATCTTAGAATGCCCTTTATGGCATTGTTTAATCTGCCCTTTTGGCATAACTTGACAATAATTTTTATTTGACAGATAAACAATTTTCTCCATGCCACATTTGCATCTTATATTAGGTTTCACCTGAAAACTACTATAAAATGTCAGCCTAATTGATGAATTAGTTAAAAGTAAGGCATGATCTATTTTTGGGAAAATATCGCCTAATAATCCTTATTGACATAAAGAAAAAATTTAGAGATCCCGATATAAAAATTAAGAGGAATTCCAAATTTAATGCATTTGCCATAAAATTGTGTTTTCCAACAACGTGCTTAAAAGGCTCGTTAACAATGTCTAAAAATTTTAATGGAGGGCGTGTAGTTAATAATTAAAGTCGGATATTTTACCTTTAACTTGAGAAGCCAAAACAATAATTTTTAAAATTCTAACAAAATCTTGTTTGTCAAAAGGACAAACTAAACATTGAAATTAGGCATAAGTTCAAGGAATTTTATAAAAATAAAAATTTAGGAGTTTAGCCTTAGCTATTTTTTCCAATGTGATTAAATCAGTTTATAACAATAAGCCAAGTTCCGAAAAACTTCTTGAAAGCCCAATGCCGTTAAATTTTAAATCAAGTTATGGTTAATTATATTGATTTTGAGTAGTATAACCTTAAGTAAAATTCTGCAATTAGCGCTAATATTACACCCAAAGTCTCATCCTCTTAGAATGACAAAAACTAGAAAAATATTGATAAAAAAATTTTATATAAACATGTAAGTGTTTAACTCTCTCAAGAAATATGGCAAAATGTTGTACATTGGATTTTTTATTATTAATACCTAAAAACTTTAATGTCGATGCAACGCTTTAATATCATGGCGGGCATCGTGGCAAAAGAAACCAAATAAAACTTGAGCCCTTGGTTGTTTACGAACTCGGTGTTTAATGGACAAATCTAGCAACTGACCAATCTGTTTTAATTAAAAACATTAAAGAATTGGTTAGATTTTAACGCCTTTAATCTTTCTAAACAATTAATATATTTAAATGTTTATATAACTGGACTTGGTATAACTTTTCTGGCAATAAAAACGTTTACTATTATTTTTAATTTTAAGGTAGAATAGAATTTTAAAGACTAATGAGTGCGGAAATTACGAATTATATGTTTACCATACTAACTATGAAAATATGCAGATTGCACAATTGCATGCAAGGCATTTTTCAAGCCTCAGTTAGATATATGAAAGAACAAAATAATTTTTTAATTTTTTTAAAAAAATTAGGATGTGTAAAGAATATAAAAACGTGTATAAAGGATCCAGTTACTTGGATCATTTGAATTTTTAAAGATTATTTTTTCTAATTATATAAATATGAGTATTTACAACATTTTCAATGTTAAAACCAGAAAACATTTTTCCTTCATTGTGCTTAAATAGCAGTGGCGACTCGTGGATTTTTAGCCAGGGTGTTCAATCAAAAATCATTCTATGTTATTAAGTGTTCAATGCTAAAATTGAACACATTGACGCTTAATTTTATTTGAACACAATCTTTTTTACTATTGTATTTTTCGTGTTAATAAAGTGTTCAATGCTAGGCATTGAACACAATATGTATGTGTTTAGAATTGAACACCATCTTTTAGCTGTTATATGTCTTCGTGTTATTAAATATGTAATTGGTGTTCAATTTAATAATTGAACACCATCTTTTTAATATTGTATATTGTATTCTGCGTGTTATTATAGGCTCAATCCTCAATGTTAAGAGGCTAAACTATAACTCACACATAGTGTTCAAATTGTGGATTGAACACGCTCCTGTGCTGGAGTGAACCATTACGTGTTCAGAATTTCTTGGATTGAACATCGTGCAATGCAATATAAAAAATTATTGAAAGCTTTCTTGTCCGGTTTGTTTATTTTTTTTGAATATAGTCGATATATGATCAATTTTAGATTGAACACGCTCGAAGATTAATATTACGTGTTCAATTTTTACCTGAACATCTTACGACAAAATAATCTATGTTACCTGAAATTTAAGTTGTTGACCTCGTAAATAGACTTAATAGCTTAATAATATTAAGCTTTTAAATTGCATTTGACTAAGCACGGTTCAATATTTGAATTGCACATTTTCTGATAGACACTCGATGTTAGTTTTGAATCTAGCTGTTATGATTTCCTCTTAATTTAAACATAAAACAGCTTATGTATGAGATTCAATTTTGTAAATAGAAAATGGTACGATGGGACTTTCAATTTTTATATTTTGTGTTTACTCATCCCTGCCGTCCCGCTAGACCATCCAAAACTAATTTTAAATAGTTTTAAAAACATTTCTATATAAATTTTTGCCAGGGTGTTCAGTGAACACCTTGCACCTAATGACGAGTCGCCACTGTTAAATAGGTCTTTCGTCCATAGGCTTACATGGCCAAAGCTCATCAAATCTAAATTCTTTGTTTTAATGCTCTCCCTATTTCAAAAGTAATAAGCGACCCCCCCCCCCCCTCCCCCCACCCTCCCATTGATTTCCATTTTTTAGCTGTTTAAAATTGCAAATTGTATAATTTTTAAATTTAAATAAACTTATATGTTATGCCTCCCCTCTAAGATCTAGCACAAGTATTTATGTATCTTAATAAAAAATATAAACGTTTTTGGCTCGATACTTAGGTATACAGGGTTTGACAATATTAATGGTCATTATCTGATACATATAAAAATGGTTTAGCCGCTGTTATAAAAAAAATAAATTTGGTCAAATATTTAGGGCCTTTGAAATCGATAAATAATTTATAAGAGTGAAGGGGAGAGGTGAAAGTCTATTAGCTAGGGAAAAATTGACGCACATCAGTCCAAATTTTAACGATCCTTAGAGTCAACGTGAAAAATAACTTGTCCTCTGCATAGACGACATTAATTATACTGTCATCATTTATAACATGTCGTTATAATTGAAGCCCCTATATTGCCCAACAACAAACTTTTATAACTAACACGTTCAATTTTTTTGAAGGCGGAGCTGAGTGCAATTATAATGAGATCACAAAAAATCAGTTATTTAAACGGTATGATGTCAGGTTGAGTAACAATTTTTAGCCGCTTTAAGTCTATCATATCCCCTAAAGTTTCGAAAACATACGGGCAAGATTAAATTAGAGACTACACAAATACAATTTAGGTATGATGGGTGGACAATTTTCTTTTAAAAATTTATGAAAAAATATCATGGTTGAAAGAGACTTCTAGGCTAAAAAATTAGTAATAAGGCCTTATGCAAATCCACACATTCTAAAATCGTGAACATTGCGCGGTTTATAACTAGGTTCACGAAAACATGTACATCAAAAAATTAATGATCTAAAAAAGACCAAGAGTAGAGGAAGCAGGCATAAACATTAAAGGTGTGTCAATACTTATAACGAAGGCAAACTCATTACAGATTTATAAATGTTTTAGGTAAATTGACGAGGAAAATTTTAACATTGGCTAGAACCGTAAGAGAACCCCCAACATTGTCTATTCCATCGAAAATTTAATAACTTATTAAACGTCTTTGGACTTTATATGGATCTTATAACAATGTAGTATAGAGTTTTTGGTCGAAGGGGTAAATGCAACTCTAATGCGACACTCTCATGCATCAGCAAAGGCCCATATAAGGGAAACAGCCTAACACTGCTAAACAAATTTTCCGGGAATAACTAATTAATCAGTAAGACTACTAATCTTTGATAATTGCATTTTTGTAATTAAATTTTGCAAGCCTCTTGTTATACACGTTCGGGGATAACATAAAAGACAAAAAGTAAAAATACTAAAATGAAATACGAATTGATATATAAAATATTTATTTATTATTTAATCAAAAATGTAATTTATTAACCTAACGGCCTTCTTATATAAACCCAAACACATCAATTATGTATAAATAATTATGATATCTTACCTATTCATGGTTCTAACAAATCTTAAAACTGCAAATAATTATTAGTATAAGCTAAGTTTAATAAGTAACTTTTTAACATGCGTTCATATGTGTAGAAGCGGATAGGATTAAACAAATTTTTAAAAAAAATTGGCCACTTTCAGCGACAGTTTTTTGTCACATTATAAAATGTTATAAATATATTTGCCAGTTTTAACTTAAATTGTCAAAATGAAAAAATGTGACATTTATAAGAAAAATATCGTTGAATATAAATTTTCCAAAAAGAACGGGCACATGCCAAATTTGCATCTCTCTCCCTTATCGGGCCTTAATTAAGGCCTTATCCCTTTCCTTAAAAGAAACATTTTCTGTAAAGAGTTATAAGTTATCATTTTCTGATAATCAAAAAACTGTTTAGACTGGTATTTAATAATTAGCAACCTTTATTTTTTATGCGACCTATGGAAATTATTAGAAATAAGATTTTTCGAGCAAGGTTGTGAAAAAAAGTTGTATTCTGCTTTTAAACAACTTATATCAATCTTAATTATTACAAATTCTCAAATCACCAACGGCATAGGAGAAAGGAAATATATATTAGGAAAATTTTTAATTAATTCGGGTTTAAAATCGTATTTTGACTTTGATGCTATTTTGAATTGCGATTTTTGCAGTGCTTTTTATAATTATTAAATCAATGTCATTTTATTGGCATACAAGCTAATTTTCTTGATGTCTTATGTTATTTTAAATTTTTTTAAAATATAGTAACAATTGATATTTAACACATTCGCATTGCAAGTTACGTTTTTTACCTCTATGTAAAGGGCGATAATAATTCTATAAGAGTTTAAATATTACACAGAACAACAAATTTTTGGGATTCATGAGCTTACTACAGAGATCAAACTATCTTAGGAATTTTAAAATGAGTTTAGAGTTTTTTTAAATAAACTTAAGTCAACTATAAACATTGAAAATTTTAGAAAAAATGAAAAATCAAAAAAGAAACAAGGACAAAAAAATATTGAAAAAATAATTTTTCTATTTAAAACAGTTAAACTGTTATATTCAAATTGCAAATCATATTTTTATTAACCGTTGATGTAAGAGCTTGATTAACTTAGTAATTTTATTTCTCATTATTTGAGATAAAAAATTTAAGTTACAAGGGATTTTTATATAAAAAAATTATTGAGTTTTTTAGGGTTTTCTTGAGATGACAAAATCTGTCAATTTGGTCAAAAAAGGCCATTTTTTATGGACGGATCTAAAGAGCCGAAGGCGGAAGAAACTACGAAAAACCTAAAATAATATGAGATAAGGCCATCATGGGGATGCATGCTTATATGTTTTCATAAACTAATTTTTACATATTTGTACCTGTGTAATAAGAATTATTTTACAAAAGAGCACAAATAATTATTGGGATATTAGAAGAGCTAAACCGGCCAAACAGGCATTATCATTGTCTTATTCTTAGTTGTCATGACCACTTTGATAATTGAATTTTACCAGCGTTTAACCTAATCAGAGTGCAATACAAAACTCCAATTATTGCCCAATTTTATCACCTATAAACATTTTATAAACCTTTCAAATACAGATAAACAATATTTATCTCAAATGGGTAATATCTGCCCCGATAGTTCGTGATATAAGAGTAGGGTTAGGGTCAGGTATACGGCCTCAAAGAAGTAGAGCTGAGGGGGTGGTTTTTTAGCAGGTACTCCTAACCTGGCTTGCGTTTTTATTTTAAGAACCTGATATCAGTGCGAGCATTTACTTGACCTTATTCACAATTTCGTCCTAATTTTGTTTTTCATGGATTTTTCCCTTACCATAAACTAGCAGTCAAACATCACCTCCTGTAAGTAATAGTGCTTATATATTTTAAAATAATTAATGGATTTCTGGTCTACTCATCCTTGTTAGATCTAAATTCCATTAAACTGAAAAAAAACTATTGTTGTTAGTCAAATACATCATACATTATTAAAAAGTACACATTAATTATAATTATATAATCCATATTAATTTTATAAATTAATATGTGGGTGGTCATTCATCTTATTCGGCAAAAAAGTTACAAAATTTTGGTATCTATCTTTCGTGCCAAATTAACGATAATTACACTTAAAACCATTAACGAATATGTGGTTTGGTTTTTTTAAACAACTGCCTTTTGCAAAAAACTGAGTTAAAAAATTCCTATGGAAAAACCACCTGTAAACTTTAATCAAAAAACTTTGTGGGTTACAAAAAAAGCGTTCATTTGCTGAAAAAAAAACTTCGCATGTTTTAAAATATATGCCGGAAAATAATAATGAGATAAGACATGGGCTTAAAAAAAGAATTAAAATTTAGGATTAATAAAAATATTTACGGAGACAGTAATGCATTTGTATAATAGAGATAAAAATATGACAAATTAAATTTCAATTTATAATTTGGACTACCAGTTTTAACCAGAAAGTAACAATTGTGCCAGACAACAAGTATAGTTAAATAGGTTGGATTAATCCCGACATTATATTGACCGTAACCAAAAAATATTTTACGGAAGGAATTAGATTGAATAATTAAATTTAACCAAGCATGATGAAAGAGTCACAAGGGTAATACTAATTTGGTGGAATTAGAAAATTCTACAAAGCTCTTAACAAATAACCAGGGCAGGACCATAGCACTTTTGAGCTCATAATCAAAATGTTGCGGGTATTATTAAATATTTACTGGTGCCCCTAAGCAACCCTAAGGTTGCTTTTGTGGACGGATCGGCTCTCCGGTTACGCTAGGTTACCTTTAGAGTATAGCCTTCTATTGAGATTTAATGGACTTGCAGTAGCATTCTAGTTAAAAAACAACATAAAGGTAATCAATTTTTAACTGAAAGGAGTTGTCATGGATTTCAACTGGAAAATCGGCCCGGGACGTTTTCGTGATTATTAAAATGAGTTTTTTAACGAATGTGCGTATTTTGCCACATGATATTTTTAATTGCGTTTTAATGACAATAGCATTTAAAATTGAACAAAAAATAAGAATCGGAATTTACCAGAAATTAAATTGTCCTTGTTTTTAGTATTTTTATAAAAGTAGATTTATTTGAGTAGTTATGTTATGATTTATAACTTACTTTTTGTCATTTTGTAGAGAAATGTAATCAAATTTTTCAAATGCACATCTTGGATAATTGTCGAAGCTGTCCGAATTTTTGTGTGACGGTATACATAATATTTTGGTAATTTTTGAGGTTATATCTAGGTCGCAAAATTAGTTAATTTTGCCTTCGTTATATATTTAAATAGCCGAAGTTTCGGAAAACAAAAAATATATCTGAGATAAAGCCACCAGTGTCATAATTTTATTTTTCAACATTGATTTTTGTCGACAAGTGTAATGGGTTCCGTTGATGACGAATATGAGAAAACAGATAATAACACAGGTCAACAAATAGAAAAATTAAGTCTATAAAAACATAAAAGGATACATCCCCATAATGTCTTTATCTCATACATGTGTTCCGTTTTTGGTAGTTTCTTTCGCCTTTGGCTCCTTGATCCGTCTATATCGAAAAAATGGTTTGACCTGAGTGACAGGTTTTGCGACCTCAAGAATACCCTGAAAAGAAAAAATTCAAGAATCTTTTTTTCATATTCTGTAACTATATCATCTCAAATAAGGAGAAATAAATTTTTTTGGTATATCAAGCTCTTCCATCAGCATTTAGATAATGCAAAATATTTCGCATCCAAACTTAAATACGATACGATATATTATAGGTTTTAATATATTGAAGTTTGAATTTAACAGTTTAGCTGTTTTTTAATCTTTTTTGTTTTCTTTTTACATTTTTCTAAAATTTTCAATGTTTACAGCTGACTTACTAAGTTCAATTAAAAAAACGGTAACGGATTTGAATGTTCCTATGATAGTAGGTTTGATCTCTGTAGTTAGCTCATAACTCTCAAAACTTTGTTGACTGGTGTAATAATAATAAATAATAATAATAAGACGATAAAAGATAGTGAAAAATAAATAGCTGAGAAACAGGTCTCACTACCAGGGCTGGGGAAAAAAAATAAATGAGCTTTTTTTTAACAAGTTTTTGACTTTTTTTCCCCAAATGCTCACAAACTCGTGGGCATGGCAAAAGAAAAGCCCCTTTTCTTGCTTAAAGAAAAGCACCTTTTCTTGCTTAAAGAAAAGGGGCTTTAAAAAAAAGCCCTTTCTTAAAAAAAACTCCTAGGAGCTTTAAGAAAAAATAACCCACCCATCATTATTATAAAGAAAAAATCAAAATTTTTCGAAATTATTATAAAGAAAACAAAAAATGGGCTTAGAGCCAGTTTTTGGGTTTTTTTGCCCCTCTTCTTAGTAAGGGCTTTTTTTTAATTCTTATTTTGGCCCTTTATTTGTAACTTCCTTTTTTTCTTTAAGTTTTTGGGAGGGAAGGGGGGGGGGGGGGGGGGAATGAGCCAAAGTTTTTTGGCTTATTGTTTTCCCAGCACTGCTCACAACTCCTATCGGGTCTATAACAACGAAATACCCAAAGTATTGTCAATTGTAATTCATTTAATATACCTAGACAGGTAAATTATTTTTAGTGCTATTCCTAAAAAAAAAGTTTTTTTTTCAAACCGTTTGCAGAAGATCTTAAACAGAAGATTTATATTGTTAAAAGTAACAAGAATATATATCACCATCCAAATATAAAAACCCCAAACACTTATTGTTCTTCTTTGCTATTCGAACGAAATAATTATATTCTCTATATATACCTTCATAAGTTGGAATAAATAGGATATAACACAGGTCAACAAAAATCAATGAGTGAAAAAAAAATTTGACACTGGGGGAAAATAATCCATTATGGTCTTATCTCATAAATATTTTCCGTTTTGCAAAGTTTCTTCAAACTTGAGCTATTTTCTTAGCTATATATAGAATGCCTAATTTGACCAAATTGACTATTTTTTCAAGAATAAATAGAAAAAAATTTTTTTTTATATTAAAATCACATATTTTATCTCAAATAATGAGAAACAAAATTTTAAGTATATCAAGCTTTATATTAACATTTAAAGTCAAAATATTTTGCACCCTAACCTAAATAAGACACGAAAACACGATATATATTGGTCAAAATAAAAATAGAAGTTTGAATTAAACAATTTAGTTGTTGTAAATATATCTTAAAAATCTATATATTGTTTTTAAATCTTTTTAAAAAAAATTCACTTTTTATAGCTAGCTTATAAAGTATAAAAATATATTTATTAAAATATAAGGGTAATAACTTTATTAAAGAAAAATAGAACAAGTAAAAAGAAATTATATATATGTACATTTGTATAATTATCGGTTATATATATGCTTTGCTTATTCGTTAACATTCTATATTCAAGTAAATAAAATATTCAGAAGTTATTCAAATCTATTAGAGAATATTGTTAGTAAAAGAAACGTTAACGAGATATCAGATTTATAAATAGAATGTTTTTAGGGAGAACTTTAATAAAATATTCAAATTTACAAATAAAATGTTTTTAAGAAAGAACGTTAACAAGATAAAGTTATAAATAAAATGTTTTTAAGAGAGAACGTTAACAATATATTCAAATTTAGAAATAAAATGTTTTAACGAAAGAACGTTAATAATATATTCAAATTTAGATATTTAACGAAAGAACGTTAATGAAATATTCAAATTTAGAGGGTAATAAACTTATACATATTAGACATAAAGTTGATTAGAAAAAAAAGCTATCATAATTCCAATTTTATCACCACAAAGAAATTTCGATTTCTAAAAAACTTAATTTTGGCTGTCATAAAATTTTTTTTTTTGATGCACTTTAATTAAAAAATAAAAGCTAATTATTTTGGTTAAAACATTCTAGACCAGGTCTTTTAGTTTTTAAAATTTTATGTATTTTGTTCTTGACTAAATTATTTATATAAATATGAGGAGGGGGGGGGGGGGGGCATTGAGAGACCAAACCCAAAAAAAACGCAATGTTAGTGAATTAAAGTGATAATAAATATTATGTGCAGGAGGAAAGCTAACTTCCTTTTTAATTCGTTAGAAATATTGTCTAAAGTAATTAGTATTTTTAGGATACCTTTTAAATCTGCCAATTTTAATTTATGTTTGGCAACGCCAATAACAAATTACACATCGCAGTCAATTGTGTTTAAAATTATAGAGGATACATTTAAATTTCTAAAAAAGTTAGGGGTTTTATTTCAAATAAATTTTTGGGGCGAGATAAAACAAAATCAAAATTATTTTTTTCTCAGCTTGGAAATGTTAAAACATCGGCGCGTGTCGTATAGCCAAAATATTGGATTTGATATAAATATTTATTATATTATATCTATCATTCCAGTCAGTTTATATATCTTTGTCGTCAATGCCAATTCATATAATAATTGATATTCAAATAGTTAAGGTACAACACACAAAAGGTCGTTCATTCTATATAATATTTAACATTCAAATAGTTATACACTTAAGTTAAACAAATAATAAAAGTTCGTAAAGGACAGTTAAATTAGATATGCAAAATACTAACATGGTGGCCAAGGAGTTGAACTCGCGACCTTGTGTAGGCAGGCTCGTTCTTTTCCTTGTTCACCTGTCAGTGAGGCCAGTTTAAAACTTCCCCCTATCATATGGCATATATATACATTTAATGGCCGCAAACAAATTCTTAATTAACTTTTTACCCCACCCATGATTTTTCTCCTTATAACAATTAATAGAATCATGCATTGTCTTAACATTAAGGCCTGCTTTATTTAAAATTATAATTCGGGTGCGTAATGCCGCCCATAATTGAATGCTGTGTTCCCTAATCGAAGTTGATTTGTTGTCTTCGATTACGTCCCTTCTCGAGTCTATGTCAAAGTACCACGGGGCACTATCGTTCACATGATCGTCGTCGATGATCAAGTTTATCGAGTGATCATCCATCTTCCTCATGACTTGTTGCCCTATTTCGTTTTCATACACGTCGTCGCAAGATTTAGAGTACTGTTTAACGTCCTCGTTTGTTTCGAAGGGTGACCATGTATAGTTGGAATTCACTTGTGCGTCATTGCTAACATCATGTTCAGGCTGTTGTTCCTGTTTCAGATTGAAGAAACTATTATCGTCAAAATCGGTATCGATTGAATGCCTTTCGCCCTCAATATCGTCAAGATTGTTTACCTGGATAAAAGGTTCGTGTAGGTTATCGTCATCAAAATTGTAAGGTTGATTAACGGTAGTACCCAAGTCACCCTCATTATTGTAATCTTTCATAATATGAGTGTCCCATAATTCATTATTAACAATTTCAATCGGTTGAATTTCATTATTATCATTATCATTATTATCATCATTATTATTATTATTATTATTATTATTATTACTAAATGACTCATCCTGTTCATCAAGATAACGCATTTTCATGCATCTTACTCCCATACAAATTCTATTTGAATAGACTGGTATAGGGTCGCCGAAAATGCTACATTGACCATTACGATTGCTGAGTTCCTGACGATTTTCATCAAAATCGTTATCATATATTTGTTCATCAGCGAGGTAATCATAATTATTATACCTTTGTGAATACCATTGATCCACAGCAAAGTCATCCGAATTATCATTAGGTTCCTCGAATATTTCATAATTATTATTATCATCAAACATATTTATCTCGCCACTCGGGACTGAGAAATAATTAATCCAGGTTCTCATCAACAACACGGCACCATGTTAAAACATCGGCGCGTGTCGTATAGCCAAAATATTGGATTTGATATAAATATTTATTATATTATATCTATCATTCCAGTCAGTTTATATATCTTTGTCGTCAATGCCAATTCATATGATAATTGATATTCAAATAGTTAAGGTACAACACACAAAAGGTCGTTCATACTATATAATATTTAACATTCAAATAGTTATACACTTAAGTTAAACAAATAATAAAAGTTCGTAAAGGACAGTTAAATTAGATATGCAAAATACTAACAGGAAATAACTCTTTTTTTGATATAATAAATATTATTAGCAGTGAAAATAGTGTTAAATTTGCATCAGAAATAAAACTTCTTTTACAAATGAGGACAAGTAACTGGTGGGATCTAAAAAAAGCTAAATTGGCCAAACAGGCGTTATCACTGTCAGATTGCCCCTGTTGTCATGACAACTTCGTGAATTCGATTCATCATTTTCAATGTGTATGCCCAGCATTCAACGAAATTAGGACGCAATACTTAACTCCTATCTTGTCAAAATCTTTTTCCAACTTATCCCAGGATTCACAAATTACGCAATTACTTTCACCTATGACACAAGAGCATATAGATAATTTAATTAAATATATTTCTTTTTCAGGCAAACTATATTTATCTCGAATGGGTGATATCCATTGCCCCGTTAACGTTCGTGATAAAAGTGCCAAAGCCCTAACGGGTACGGCGGCCTCAATAAAGAAGAGGCTGTGAGGGAATGGTTTTTTAGCAGGTACTCCTAACCCTGCATGCACCGGTGAATTTTTAGTGAAATACGGACATCAGTGCGGTTAATTTAATTCACCATATCAAAATACCTTTACTTCATTTACGCACTGATCAATCTGTTATTCTTAAAAATTACTGGTGTATTTGATGATCCCAATCCCAGTTTATTTATAGGCTAGCTTTGGGATCAAACGAGCAAATTTTTCCACCTCCTTACCAAAAAAAAAGAGGATACATTCAGTTTTGTTAAATTTCTTTGTTGATCAAATTTTTAAAATAAATTTATTGTGTAAATATAGCATTATATTTAATAAATATAAATATTAAAAAATATTATTATTAGCTAGAAAGACGTTGAAAATAAATTAAAGTAATAAATGAATATATAGGGGCATGTTCGATATCATATATTGAAAAAAATTTCATATTTTTTCTATTTTGTCGAATTGTATTAAAAATATTATTGTTTAATAAAATTTTATATAATATTTACTTCCATAAACTTGAAATTGTGTTGTATATTCTTAAATATTGTCAATAATATATAACGTGTATGACCGTATTTTTTTGCTCTCGTTTATATAACATAAAAACTCCAAATTTCATTTTTTGCTATTTTAAGGCCTTAATAAAACTTTAGGAAAAAAAATACCGAAACTATAATTTTTTATGTTAGTGTGGTTTTATTAAAACATTGATAAAGAATCAAAAGCGCAAAAAAATAATTAGGAAAACTATATTTTAATATATCAAAAAAACAAAAAGAGCAAATTGTAGCGTAAGTTGGATGGAAAAAAAGGGTTACATTTGAATAAAATTTAATTAAAATACACCCAAGATTAAGAATACTATACGGCTTAATCACATCTTTTTTTCGCATTTAGAAGCTTCTTACATAAGTCAGATATTTAAGTGGCGAAAACATTAAAAATAAATTATTTATAAATTTAAACTTTATAAAAGAAAAATTTTAAATCTATTAAAAAGACCGGTTAAACACCTGTGGTAGAGGAATTTCCTGAAAACATTTTTTCCCATTAGTGAACGGCTTAACCGTCAGGGCTTTGCCTCTTTTACAGCAAGCCCCGCAGAATTAAATGTCATTTAAAACGCGCCGTTAACCTAAGCTCTCAGAAAAATAGACGGTTTTGGGATTCATTGGCGGACCCATCCAACTAATAACCAGGCTCACCGTTGCTTAATTTGATGTGTAAAACACTTGCATGCGCTACAAGTTGCCCGACCTTAAAGACTGGTATAAATATAATCATTTAAAAGCTGAGATCCAAATAATTTTTTATAAACCAAACGTGACTAATTGATACATAAGAGCTTATGATATTTTTTTAATATATTTTAGTTTTTATTTTACGGTTTTCTGAATCAGCTGGATAATATAATATTATAGAAAAAAGAGATTTTGTATCAAAGTTTTTTGACACCGATTTTAACACAAATTAAAAAAATTATTTATTAAAATAAAAACCTTTTAGATTTTATGAAAATATCAGCCAAATAAATTCAAAAGTCGCAAAATCATAAGATGTTGATCTTAAATAAATGAATTTTAAAAAATCTGGGGGCTATGAAAAAAGCATATCAATGCTGCCATTTAGAGTTTATATCCTACCTTTAAAAGGCAAAAATAAATTCTGGGCAAGAATTAAGCTTCAGTCAAAACAATCAAATCTTAGCTTAACAACTTAAATATAACGATCGGTGGATTATAAAATCCAAAAATATACATGGTTATTTTCCTTATAATGCGATCCTGTAAAAGAGTAGAAAAATGTCCCATATAAACAAAATATCTTCTTAATGTAGGCGTTTCTGAAGTTTAAAATGCATTATATGATTCTGTAATATTACATAATTAAAAATATATTTTAAATCACTGAATCGATCAAGTAAATAAGTAATTCCCCCTATTATTAAAAGCTTATAGGTGCAATATGGCATGCCATTAACTCACAAATCAATTTCAAATTTGAAATATAAAAATTCTGCATATCTATAAAAAAATATTTATATATGTAAAGCGTTTAACTTCTAAAAAGCAAGTCATTGACTATGTATTTTTAATTTATATTTTATATTCATTAAACAAGCCCTAAAATTCTATTTGTGCATGGAAGTTTTTTAAAAATTTGTTTAAGCGAACAAATGAGTTGTACAATATATTTTATAAAATCAAGTATTAAATTTTATTCAAAAAGTTTGCAACAAGGAATATTGGAAATTTTCCTAAAATCTAGTGTGGGTAGAATAAACAATTTTAAATTTTAATTAAATTATATATTATTATCTTTTAGTAATAAGTAGTCTTTATATTTCGAGGCTGTAAAAGAATATTGCCAATAATAACATGGTGGAGGCCAATAAAATCAAGAATCTGACACATTTTTCAGGTTAAACAACATATTTAAAAAAAATGTAGGCTTAAAAAATTGGTCGTAACATATTTTTTTATATTAATATTTAACATAATTTCGTTAAATTAAATACTGACTTAAAACATATGCAGTGACAATGAAAAAAGTTTAAATGACAAGAAAAAGGGGCAAAATTTATTGAATTAAACGCCTTTATCAATGCCATCGAGTATCCGTGAATTAATGGTCCAATTTTCGAGAGCATCTACTAAATCAGTACCCGGACGTCCCGCATATTGTTGGTTCGATATATCGCCAGAGGTTTCTGAAGAGCTAATCAATAAGGAGCAAAATAAAAAATTGAGGGTTTAAGTTAAAAAATCACCACAAAACAAAAGAAGATAATTATTATATTTAAAATTATTTTTTGAATTATATAATAACACAGGTCAACAAATATTTGAAATTTAGGAGCTAATTACAAAGATCAAACCAGCCATCTTAAGGATTTTCAAATACGTTTACCGTTTTTTCTAATCAAACTTAGTAAATCAACTACAAACATTGAAAATTTAAGAAAAAATGTCAAAAATACAAAAAAGAAACAAAAACAGAATATTGAAAAAAATTATTTTTGAATTTAAAACGGTCGAGCTGTTATATTTAAATTGCAAATAATATTTTCATTAAATACCGATAATAAATTGGGTCATATTTAAGTTGGGGTGCCAAATATATTTAATAATCTAAATATTGATGTATGTGCTTGATATACTTAAAAATTTTATTTCTCTTTATAAAATATAAGTTACAAGGGAAATAGTTAATAATCAAAAATCTTGTATTACTCAACCATTAATGCACAAAATTTCACGTATCCCCATGTTTTTAATTGCCTATTTAGGCACGGCTCCTAAAAATCTGGTAGAATAACACAAGCCATAAAATAAAATAGCCAACTTGCAAATATATTTTATTATTAGCGCTTAGGCAAAATTGGAATTGTTTATGTAAACTAGGCTCTTCGTGTCTAATTTAAAAACTGAAAATGAAAAAATATACAATCCAGGTTAAAATTTTATATGTCACATTACGACAAATAAAATTTACAAATTAACATTACCTAATTATAATAGTACCTTATATATTACCTACTTAACATTAAAGAAAAATTGCATAATATATAATAAAATTTGTACGTATTTGAAAAAAAGTGCAAACAGATTTTGAATGAAAGCATGTCATTAGTGCGAAATTGTAAAAGTTGTCGAGATATGTAATGCATCCATAAAACAGACCTAAATTAGAGAGCTTTGAGGATACAAAAATTACAATGATTATAAATAGTATAAACAGAGACTTAAGGGTAGGTGACGGGGACTGGTTTCTCAGATTGATTGACTCGTTTACTTGTAGTGAGTAATCACGATTATTATGGTTAAGGGCACGCATATTGGAGGTATTAGTATGATGAAGTATAAATGATGAGTTCGGTCGAATTGCATTTGTAGTTTCGTGATCGCCGGTGGGATTCGTTTCGGCGGACGAAGATGAAGAAGCCATCATGGAAGATACGCCGTCTAAATTATCGAGGGCCCTCTCCAACTCCGACGTACCGTTCAACGTGTGTGCTAAGTTGGGGTGATCGCTCATCAACAAGAAATTAACGGGACTGTCGCAATTGATCACTTCCCTGGGGTTGTCTGTGTTCATTTCGGGACAACATACTTCTGTTAAAAAGGCTTGTTGTTCATTCGACCCCAATGCTTCTGAAGCATGGATTGCAGAACAATGGTCATTCTAGTAAAATATATAGAAATTTATAATACAATAAATGTTAAAATTTGTTTTTGTAATGTAGATCAATATTTTTGAAAAAAAAAAATATTAAATAGATAAATATTATTAGCAGTTTAATTTTTAAATCTATGTGACGTTACAACGTCCATAATGCTATAAATTTTTCGGCGTCAAAGCTTCTTAAGGGCAAGAAATTTAACTAAAAAATCTTTTATAGATATAGTTTTGATTAACACAAATTCGTTATTAGTCATAATTTTTTTATTTTATAATTTTAAAAGGAGGGAATTCATTTTTTTTTGAACAAAGTTTATTTAAGATAATTTGTTTGTAGCAAAAAACATTTTTATTTTTTTAGTATAATTAAATTATTTTATATCCTTAAAATTGTCAGTTTTAAGGTATATACTTGCAAATCAATTTCAATTTTGTAAAATCAAAAGTGAAATCATTTTTATAAATTTAGTTTTTAAGACAAAAATTAAATTTTGGTCATAAAAGATATTTGAATTTATTTGACTGCTACAATTAAACTTCTTACCTACTACATTAATTCAGCTTAATTTTTAGAGATAAAAAAACACTATCAACACTTAAACTTTTCATTAATTATAAATGTCAGTTAAATATACCAAAATTAGCTTGATAGGTAAATTTGCCCATATGATCTCAAAAGCTCGTTAAATAATACCAGATATTTCCATAATATGATTTTGTTTAAAAAAAAATAACTTATTAATCACATATCGACAAGTTAAAGCTTTCGGACGGGATGTTGAATAACATTTACGGTTACAAAGATATATGTGTCCATTCTCAAAATCCGTGTGCACCTTTTCCCAAATACATCCAGATAACGGACGTCATTAAGGCGCTGGACTTACAAACTACTTCTCGTTTATTCTTGTTAATTTTATTTTGCTTGTTTTATAGGGCCAAACTCGAGAGTATGAGTGAGAATTCGCCAAAAAATGTATTTTTATATTTATTTAAATCAAGATATTTTTTTTAATGGCCAAACTCATGATAAAGTATTTGTAGAAATGTTTTATTTTTGTCTCTCGTTTCAAGAGTGCACATTTAAAAAAAAATTAAACCCTGAGGTGGAATAGCTGTTTAAATGCTACTTCTTGTAGATTAGATACTACAGGCCTACTGGAAAATTCCAATTACACATTGAAAATGAAAACATATTTTTAGCCCAAATGTAGAAAATTAAAAAACGGAGTTTTAAGTAAAAAAAATAAAATTTTAATTATTGAAAACATTATTTGATAATTTTTGCAAATATGGTACATAATTTTTTCAATAATAAATAATTATAGCTTGGCTAACAAGAATTTATCCCAAATAAACAAAAAAAAAATTCTATATTAGCTTTTTTTGTTTCAATATTGATTGGTGATTCTTGTTAATTAGGCCATGACTATTTTCATTTTTCTAAAAATGATTATAAAATCACTTGAATCATGGCTTTGTAAAGGCATTTTGCATTGACTTAACGCCATTTAAACAATGAGTTTTAATAGATAGAAATAACATTGTTTGAATTTGGGTCAACCCGCAAATTAACGGTAAATTTTAAAAATGCATTTGCTGATTACCGGTAAAAAAGAGTAAGTAAATGCAGTCCCTAGATGATGTACACAACAAAATTTTGTGAGACAAATCATTTACCGAGCCGGTGTGAGAACTATTCTGCGAGGTGTCTGGGAGCGTTAGAGAGACGAGGGCAGGGGCCAATTGTATACTCCCATTTTTCGAAGCACCTGTAAAGGCAACGGCTTGATCGTGCGCGATGGGTGAGTTTGTAGCAACACCTACAAAATTGTTATCGGTATGAATCGGCCCTGAATCCCTATTTGCGTTGTATTTAGCCCTGTTTAGTGAATGTGTTTTTTGATGATTAGACAGAGACTCGAGTGAATGTCCACCCTTCTTATCATTATTTAAATAAGTCGCTGACGCTTCACATTGGTTAGATAATAAATTCCGATTCACCAAAGTATTTGAGCTGCTAGATGTTTGTACGTTGGTAACGCTTTTGTTTGCTGGTAAATTTGAAGAATTGTCAATGGATTTGTGAGAAAAGGTATTGGAAGTTGTTGGCAACGCTAAGTCCTCCGGGTTATTGGTCAGAGAAATGAGTTCAGCTGCAATGTTGGAAGTCGAGGAAGCGGCTCCTTCGGCACCAGAAGTAATGAACGGAGGCAAGAGACGACCACTCTGATGATAATTTTCGGAATATTTTTTAATCGTAGTAACGCACTGAAAATCCACGTGCCTCGAACGAGCTTCTTCCTTTTGCCAGGAAAGTCTTAAAAAAGGTCGCTGAACATAGTGGTATATAACCTCCTCTTTACCACCCTTTCGTTTTTTAATTTTTTCCATGCAGGTGGGAAACCCTATTTAAGTGGTAAGATAACAATAATTATATACAATGTTATTCTTATTGATATTATCTAAATGCACAATATCAAGTAGAAAAAATTTATAAGCTTATATGTTTCTAAATATAAACAAATTTTATATATTAAAGGAATATAAAAATATTGAGGTATCAAAACTATAAAAAACAAAATGTATTTAGTTAATTTGTATTGGAGTCCTCGCAATCAACTAATTAAAAAAATCTTGGAATTGGAAAAACTTGTACCAATCCGGCCAAACTTCGTCCATTTATAACACAAGTCAACAAATATTAATGTCAGAAAAAAGAAGATTATGAAAACATAAAAGCATCCATCCCCATGATGGCCTTGTCTCATATTTATTTTCCATTTTTCGTAATTTCTTCCCTCTTCGGCTCCTTAGATCCGTTCATATCGAAAAAATAGCCTTTTTGACCAAATTGCCAGACTTTTCGACCTCGAGAATACCCTAAAAAGAAAAAAACTCAGAAATTTTTTTTTCTTATAATAATCCCTTGTAACTTCTATTTATCATTTAAATAATGAGAATAAAAAATTTTAAGTATATCAAGCTCTTACATTAGTATTTAGATAATACAGAATATTTCGCGTCCAAATGACATATTTTTAATAAAAATATTATTTAAAATTTAAAATTAACAGTTTAACTATGCAAAAAAAATATTTGAATCTTTTTTGTTTTTATTTTTTAATATTTGTTTATTTACTAATATTGATTAAACGGTAAACGGATTTGAAAATCCCTAAAATGGAAGATTTGATCTTTGTAGTTAGCTTATAACTCTCAAAAATTTGTTAACCTGCGTAATGCAAGAACTCAAATTATATACAATTAAATTATCATCATAATTTATATAATCGTATACCCTCGATGCCAATCTTAATATTTTTAAGACCGCGGTCCTTCATTACGCGTTTAGCCATCTCCCGGTTCTCAACGTATTGCAGGAATCGATGCAAGGACTTGGAATAAACAACATGACAGTATTCTTCACCTGTTTGAGGGGGGTGCTCAGGATCCCACGTAATCTCGTCACGTTCAACTAAGATTACCACGTGACACTCTCGTTCCCCGTTCTAGTACATTTAACGATATAAATATTCTCTTTATACAATATACGTTAAAATATTAGCAGTCGGCTAAAGTTTTACTCCATGAGATAAAACAAAATTTAAAAAAATCCGATAACATAACAAAAATATTATAGTAATTTAGATTAGGAGTATTTATCCCGTTTTTCGCTTTTTCATAACAATTGTTCTCAGCCGTTCATAAAATTGGTTAAAATGCCAAAGTGATGCGACCTATAAAATACATCAAAAAAATGTTTTATTATAAATAAATTTAAAACTTCAAGTTTTTAATAAAATTAATATTTTTTGCCCAATTTTATTAAATTTTAAATTCTTTTAAAAAAAACCCATTCCAAAAGTTAACAAAATTTAAACTGGGCCTATGAGTTTGTTATTTGACTAATAAATATAAATAAAGTATTATTTTGATCTAAAAGTATAGTTTTTAATTAATTGGCTTGTAAATTTTTTTCAATGATATTATTTATTCTAAGTCTCGAAGTCACAAAGTTTGATATTCCATACCTAAAAGCACATTTTGAGCCATTCCGAAACCAGTATATGCATAAAATTAATTCTATGTGATAATCCTTGTAAAAATTGAAACATTGGATTTCCTTGTTTTATTTATAACAAAAAAATTTTTGAATGTAACACACGCAAATTTGTGAATTTAATAAAAATAAAAAATTCTCTGATTATTTATTGACAAATTCTATAACGAGATTTAAATAACCCAGCTCGACAAATTTTTAAGATATATTAACTAAAATTTTATTTCTCTTGGAGATATAAAATTACAAGTATATACAAAGAAAATTTTTTTAGGTTATTTCCTTTAGGTAATCTAGAAATCGCAGAATTAGTCAATTTGATCAGATTTGTCCACTTTTTCATTATAATTTAAAGAAAATAGCCGAAGGCGAAAGAAACTGCGGAAAACAGAAAACATTTATGGATAAGGTCATCATGGCGATATTTCCCTCGGGTGTTACAATTTTCTTTTTTCACACATTGATATTTGTCAACCTGAATTTACATATACACTTAAAACTTCTGTTTCAAATAGATTTAAAGCTATTTAAGTTTATAAATTAGGTAATACTGAAGATCTAAGTAGTAAAACTATATCTGGCCCGGCCTTTCGGGCCAATCCTAAATATAAAACTGAAGGCGGGGCAGGCCTAATTTAGAAATTAAAATTTGGCGGGGCAAAACTGGGCCGTTATTTTATCTCATTTATTATTAATTAGTTTGGATTAAGATTAAAAAAGTTAATCATACAATAAAATGTATTACTTTAACACATTGTTGATTGATAAGACAAAAACAACAGAAACCATTTTTACAAAGTTTTTAGAGTATTTTCTTGCAATTATAATCTCAGATTAATTTTTCTTGCAATGTCTCCAATTATTTTTATATTGGTTAAGTTCAGAAAAAATTTATCACATTTCTTAAACTATTAATAAAAAATTCAGTTTCTTTGTACTAGTAAAATCTATGATAATGTCTATAATGCTACGATTTATTGTAAAAAATATATTTTCTTATTTCCTAAAACATTAACCAAACAACTTGGGATTTATTTAGAACCGAGACGCTGATTTTAAATGCAAACACCACGTGATATTTTACTTGTAAAAAATAATATAGGTAGCAGCCTATGATGTTGAAAAATATAATTGGTCAAATGCAAAAACAAAAATAGTTATTAAAAAAAATACAAAAAAAAATTTATTAAATCAAAAACAAAAACAACGGTGACAAAAACCAACAACAAAAACCAACGGTGACAAAAATCAACAAAAACAAGGGCCGATATATACACAAACCAATTTATGTTTTTGAGGCCCCATATCCTAAAATCTTCACGGTTGCCTGTCGTGTGGAAAACATTAAGAATTAAGCCTTCTTTTAGCGAACGTTCATAAACTAATTTGATAGCACAAGCATTATCTAGCAATACAACGCTTAATAGTATATGATAGCGAGATTAATAAGTATTAATCTTCGATTTACCTTGAAAATATTAACTGTTAGGCACATATGTAGATGACGGTTACCTGAGCACTCATAACAAGGACAGGTAGGATGAGAGATTCCAGATAGTGGGTAAACTTTTGTTTTGATCCGTCATTCGATATTTCGTGAAGGAAAGAGCCAAGGTCGGAACATCGAATCGTTGCAGGATCAAAAGGGACAAGCAAATAATCGCAAGCTTCTTTTAGTTCGGCAATTGAAACTCCAGGCGGACATTTTATGTAGCCTTTCTTGTAATAGTCCTACCAAATATAATATTTCGTGTAATTAGTTATAACTAGGGGCTCGGCGCAATAACAAAAACAGGGTAAAGTAACATAAACAAAAACGCAAGGACAAAAAAAAAATCGAAAACGTAAATTAAAAACAAAGAGAAAAACACTAGGTTAGAAACAAATACAAAAACCTTGGATATAAACAAAAACAAAAATTATAATCAATAATAACAACCAGTGTTATTTTTATGCGAAATGATGTAGGGTGATATTATTGAAGAAAATATCAAATTTCTTTATTAATAATACATTTCAAATATACCCGCCCCAAAAAATAAAAAGACCCTTGAATAGCCCAATACTTGATTTTTCATTTTAGGACCGGCGCGAATTCACAAATATGAACCGAATTTTATATATAAGCTATGAATTTTTTTGTTTAAGATTATTAAGAAAAGATAGAGTGTAGAAGTAATACGGAAAGAGACCTTTTAGATCATCCTTCGAATTCACTCTTTATTGTGTAATAATAAATTTATGTTATCGTTATCATAAGTTAAAATGAATAAGTTAATTATGAAAAATAAAGAATCGGCCCTGCCCGGAATTCTTTTATTCTAAATCAGGCCCAGTCGCCCGACCTAATTTTAACCAGGCCCAACGTCTCGCGTGACCGCACCAATCCAAACATTTCAGACGTTTATCTCTTTTATTCAAACAAATGGGATACACGAATCATGACCGTGTTAGGTAGGATTAGGGCTTGTCAAAACGCCAACGGGAGTTTTAGGAATATTAGAGGCAATATCCCCCTGCTCCGAAGTTTTTCAGTTATTCACGTTGGGTAATTAGTTCAAAAAGGTTTTGAGAGTTTGTTTCTAAAAGAGGGCATTTTAAATAAATATGAGGATTTCGCCACCAAATATTTTAACTACAAAAGTTTTTTTTAATAAACATTATGTTTTCACGTAAAATTGTGCAAAATTGCAAAAAAAAATTTATGTTCCTCTTAATTTTTGATTATAAAACAGATGGACAAAAATCAAGAGTGAAAAAAGAAAATTATGTCACTTGGGGGGATCCAAACGATGGTTTTACCTCAAATATTTTTTCTGTTTTCCGAAGTTTGATCATTTAAAGTCAGGACCCAAAGCCCGCCCAGCCCGGTGCCGGCTCGCTCGACAGGCGGGCCGGGTCGGAATATCTCGGCCCGGCCTGAACTCTATTATCGGTTTTTTGTTAGATAAAATCAAAAATGGCCAAATTTAACCAAATGACTAATTTTGCGACCTCAAAATATCCTAAAGAGATAAAATTAAAAAAAAAATTTCATATTGAATTATCTAAAAAATAATTAAATATATTAAGCTTTATTAGGTATGCGGGATATTTGGCCCTCAAATATTTTTAATGTTTATATGATATATCATAATTCTCAAATAATTGTCGAGCTGTGTAATGATGTATAAAGATAGATTAGTATTTGTTTAGTTATGGATATTATTTAGATAATTTTTGTCAATTTTATGGATAATATATGTCAATTTGTCATATTTGCACATATTAAGTTATTGCTAAAGTTTTCCAAATTTTTGTGACAATAAATACTAATAATATTTTGGTATATGGCATTTTAAAACCTCTTGTGATGGTGTCACCAACTTGTTACAAACGCAAATATAAATACTAGAGAAACTTTTTCTAATTTTTTATAATTATATGTTTATAACACAGGTCTACAAAGATATAAAATTGAAAACTTAATCATTTAGATTAGTCTTACGTTGTGTAATATTTTTATTAATTTTCACCGAAATTTTCCCTAGCCTGTCATTGGTAAAATTAATATGTGCAATTTTGACTTAAAACCCAAAAAATATCAAAATTATGTTTTTTAATATAAGAATTTAAATTTTGAATTTTAAAATTTTTTGCCTAATTTTATTTATAATAGAATGAAGAACCATGGGATGAAGGAAGATTAATATTGGTAGATATTTATTGAAGATATCCTAGTGGGGGGCAGGTCTATATAGTTTAAAAAAAACGCTTTGTGTATTTTTTAGATTAGACATATGTAACTTTTTATATTGATTTCAAAAATTTGATTGGAGTCAAAAAAATGTACACATGTAAAAACACAAATACATACCTCGTAATTACATAATATTAGAAATATGTTTTTTATACTTTATAACAATCTTTAAATCAAAGTTACCAGCAATTTAGGCTAAAGCAACTTTAATTGGTGTCTAGATAAAGGAACTCATATGCAGGTAAAATGCAGTGCTGGGAAAACAATGAGCCAAAAAACTTTGGCTCATTTTTCCCCTAAAACATAAAAAAAGAAAGGGGGCTATAAATAAAGGGCCAAAATAAGAATTTAAAAAAGCCCTTACTAAAAAAGGGGCATAAAAAAAACCCACAAAAAGTGGCTTTTAAAAAAAGCCCCAAAAAGCCCATTTTATGTTTCCTTTATAATAATTTCGAAAAATTTTGATTTTTTCTTTATAATAATGATGGGTGGGTTATTTTTCTCAAAGCTCCTATGAGTTTTTTTTTAAGAAAAGGGGCTTTTTTTAAACAAGCCCCTTTTCTTTAAGCAATAAAAGGGGCTTTTCTTTTTACATGCCCACGAGTTTGTGGGCATTTGGGGAAAAAAACTCAAAAACTTGTTTAAAAAAAAAGCCCATTTAGTTTTTTTTCCCAGCCCTGGTAAAATGTCACTTTATTCTTTGTTAATCTTGGATCCGCATTTAGACTTTAGATTATAACTATATAGGTAGAATACTAGCTTGTGACATTATAAAATCACATTGCAAATAAAAACATTATTACTTGACCAGGTATGTATTTGTGTCATATTTGACTGTTTTATTACATATAACATCATCTTCGCGTATTTTTTTGAATTAATTTGCAAATACAAGTAAAAAGCCCGATTTGCTAAATTTGGTCTCCTAATTAATTTTCAAAAAAGTGATATAAAATTAGGCCTTATATAAGAAAAGCCCCTTTTATTTCCCCGTAATTTCTTTCGATAATGTTGAAGGTAATATATAAGACCCACATGAATTATAATATATTCTTCATGAAATTTAACAATTCTTTTGTATACAATCTAATTAAAATAAAGTGGCAAACAAGTTTCCTTTATAGTTATAATCCCTAGCTAAATGCGCCTTAACCCGAGATCGGTCAATTTTTGGGACTCAGGTATCCAACTATAACTTTTTAAAAAAGGTTTTTAAGCCATCTTAATTAACTTGCCTTATAAGTCAACAAATTTTTGAAAGTTAAGAGGTAACTACAGAGATCATATCTGCAACCTTAAGGATTTTCAAATCCATTAGTCTAACCAAAAATTGTAAGTCAGCTATAAACATCATAAATTTTTAATATGTTAAAAAAAAATCTAAAAACAAAAACAGAACAGCTAAACTGTTAAATTCAAACTTCAATATTCATTAAAAATCGATATTATATCGTGTGGTAATTATGTTGAGATGCCAAATATTCTCTATTATCTAAAATAAATGTAGGAGCTTGATACACTTAAAGTTTATTTCGTATTATTTGAGATAAAAAATATAAAGTGATTTCAATGTGCAAAAAAAAATCTTGAATATTTTGCCTCTTGAGTATTCTTCTTGAGGTGAGGTCGCAAAATCTGTCAATTTTGTTCAAATAAGCATATTTTTAGATATGGACAGATTAAATCTTCAAAGGCGAAAGAAACTACGAAAAACAGAAAATGTAGGAGATCCATTTATTTTAGTGTCTAAAACTTCTTTTTTTCAATAAAATTTTTTAGCACCAAATTTTAAATTTAAAAAAAAATACATCTTTTAACACAATGTGTTGTTAAATAAAAATATTGATGTAAAACTTCATTATTCTATTTTAAATTTATTTTTTTAAATATGTGAATTTCTGAATTTGTTTTATTTGCTGAACCAATCATCGTCCGCTTTGAATACATAATTATAAATTTTCGTGCTGGAGTTTGTTATCGTAGAAGTGCAAATTAGCAGAAATATCAGAAATTTACGAATTAAAAAACAACAAAAAAATATAAAATAGGACAAATTATACAAAAAAATTAAATGCCCAAACAAAATCCGGGAAATTTTAGTTTATATTATTGGCATTAACGACAATTTGGTGACATTTTATAAGATGTCTAAATATTTACAATAAGATTAATGTATAGCCGCAAATAAAAAAAAAAAGGAAAAAAATGGTTCAATATAAAAAAAATTGTTTTTGACAATATGATGACATTATTTCAGCAAGCAAAAAAAATTTAAAAAAAAGTTTGCCTAGTATATAATTATATATGCATATGCGACAATTAGGTGACATTATACCGTGATGCCTAAGATAGAGAAATTTTGCAAAAAGGATAATATATAGCCGCCAAAAAATTGAAAATATGAGTTTAATATAACATTAAATGCATATGCGAAACTTTGGTGACATAATCTTAAGAGGCTTAAAGTTTAGAAAAATTATATAAATATTATATATGCATATGCAAAAATTTGTTTACATAATCATAGAGGATTAATTGAGTAAAATTATTTAAATATTGTTGTATATAATAAAAAACAAAAAAATTTTGAATACATTTTCGCCATATCTTTATATTAAACCATTTTCAAAATTGACGTATAATTCTTAAAGAACATATTAGTCTAAATCTAAATTAATATCTAATTATTAAACTATGCTTTTAGCGAAAACCTATATAGAATTTAAACCAGCGAGCACAACACCAATTAAAATTCTATACATCTTAATTACACTGTGCAGCAAAAATCTACATATATATGGGAATTAAAAAATATTGCTTAGGTTTGATAGAATTTTTTAAGGTCGTTTTTCGATGTTTTTTACGTATTTTACTCCTTAAAAATTGAAAAGTGCCCACTTCAATCTTTTTTCTAAAAGTGAATACTCTTAGTTTCAGAAAATAAATAAATAAAAATATTAAACTTTTTTATCATGCCTTCTATCCAAAATGGTAATTTGTAGTTCAAAAAAATAATAAAAATAAATTAATAATTAGTTTTTTTCCGCCCTTTTGTCTTTGTTTTTATGTGATTAACACAATATTTCCCTTCCTCTCTCCCTTCTTTAACATAAAATTCGCTTATTTTTTTGTCGAACATTTTTGGTGAGGAACTAGGCTCACAGCAGACAAAGAGGCAGGAAAAATTGATAAAAGTAAGTTTGTGTTTTTTCAAATAGTTCTATTTTATTATTAACATTTTGCGGATGCATTTTAAAAAAACGATTATTTAATATGCGTAAATGTAAAAAGTTGAATATAGAATTTGTTACCGCTGACCACATGTTTTGGTATCGCACTCAATGTCACAATCTTTGACAGGTGAATGTTAAGGGCGATTTTAAGTTATTCTCAAAAAAAATTGCTGGCCTTTTTAGGTGGCGCTACAATACAGCTCTTATTACATTTGGCGTAATCGTAAATAGTATACAGCATAATTAATTTGATATTAATCAAAATATTTTAATTTTAACAACATTTTTATCAATTTTATTTATAGCGCCTTCAGAGTTTAAACATTTTTACAAAAATTTAAATTCTTAAATTTGGTATTTTAACATCGAAAATTATTAAATATCGTTTTCTAAAAAAATTTCCTACATCCAGATATTTTTCTCTGAGTATATTTAGAAATTTTATTTTCTATTTAATTTCATATAAATATGGCTAAAAATCATTTAAATACTATTCCTTTAAAAATTCTAGCACTAAAAAATATTAAAACAATAAACCAATACTTTATTTCTTAAAATTAACATTTTCAAAAAAATGAATGAACTGTGAACGCGCATTTAAAAAGAATTATTTTTTAGGCTAATAATTAAGATTGGTGGCACGTAAAAATGTATTTTAAATCAAGAAAAAATAGGCTAAACTTAAGTCGCCGCATGCAAGCACTTACCTTTGCTTAGATTAAACGAAAGCCTTTAACGGGTATGACACACCTTAATGGGGAAAAGTATGGGACTTTAACCCCAATTGTTCATCCTATTAAGGCGAGGAGAGAATTTAATTTTTTTACAAAAAAAAATTATTTTATATTTATTAAAAACTTATTCACAGATAATTATTTTTAATGCTAATAATTAAGATTGGTAACTTTTTGTAATAATAGGTTTTAGGTCAAATAAATTTCAATTCTTACAATTTTGTGAAAAATCGAAAGGACTTTGAATGCACCCTTAATTAGTTGGGCCTAATTATCAACTTTTTGGCAAATTGTATTATAAAATACAAAATTTGTTTAAATAATTATAAATGGAATAAAAAAAATACCAGAATAGCTCCAAACAAGGTTGCTGAAATGCCTTCCCCAACTTCATATTCACCTCTTTTATTAGGTTGAATATAACGGTTATTGGCCATCAATGTTCCGTTGCCAAACATTCTTAAAACAGATCAACGAAATATAATATATATATTCAAAATCTAAAAAAGGATGTTGCAGGTCTCAATTTAAATGGAATTTTTCCTTTATTTTATAATGCATATAGAACTTTTAAATTTTGTAGACAGATTAAATTAAAGCTGGGGCCTAAAAACCCACCCAAAAATCATTAAAAAAATATATAAATAATAATTAATATCTATACAACACAATACATATTAAATTCAAATCTTCAAATTTATTTCAACAATTAAAGCTTCTTGGGGAGTAATCCCTGTCCTGATATTTGTGTTTTGCTTTGCTGATGCTAGGTGTTGTTTCTGTTTTTTTTTAGTTAAGTTGTTTCTATGCTTATAACCTTATGTTTTTGTGTCAACCTCAATATTTTAAATATACTAAGCAAAAAATTAAAATGCATCTTAAATTAATATCATTTCATTTTTTAAATCTAAAAACACAGGTACTAACTTGGGTAAAAAAATGTTGATAAAAAAGAATATAAAAAAAAGATTTTTAATCAAATAAACCTAAGAAATTGTAGAAAATATACAAAATAATTGTTTAATCTAAGCAATAAAAAAATATAAACCTCCCAAGCATTGTGTTTTTATGCTGAATAAATATTCCAGTGTCCACATTAAATCTTGACTCATCCACTAATAATGTTATTTTTTCTGACAAAAATTTGTTACCATTTTGTTTTCCTAAAAAAAATAAATGAGAATTAAAAAATAATTAAACTGTAATATAATAACAAAACCTTCATCATTATAATTTATTATCTCAGGTGAAGACCATTTTTTATGTTTATTAATTTTTAAACTATGACCTATGGTAACATTATTTGGAATTTCGTTATGTTGAGCTATAAACCGATTATCAAATGTATTTTCTTCTGAATTAAAAGAATTGGATGTTGATTTTATTATAGGTTCTTCATCACCAGATACAATATCAATAGATTGCAATTTTGATGAGCTCAATAATTTAACATTTGATTTAGACTTAAAAAATTCAGAAGCTTTATGATAAAATAAAGGGGATTGATAGGTCCTATCTTTCAAAATAGATTTGTATCTATTTGTAAGTTGATTTGAGGTCGATATTCCAGATGTAGTAGATTTGTTAGCCATATCTTGTGGCAGGTTTAAAGCACGAAACTCATTTTTCAATACGTTTGTCTCTTCACAGAGTCTAGGCGAATTAAGATAATGGACATCGATATCATTGAATTCACTCTCAAGAGAAGGTGAAAGTTCTTCGTCCATTTAAAACATATGATTATAATTTACACTTGTTCAAGGCCGTGTCTTGTATGTCGTTTTTTTTTCTTAACCCAATTAGCACTGTGGAGCAGACACAATTCTAAACCTCTTTTGAGGGGGGGGGGGCAAATTAATTTTTGGGGGGGGGGGGGGGGGGGGGATTTTTTAGATTGCCCCCCCCCCCCCCCCAAAAAAATTAAATTTGCCCCCCCCCCCCAAAAAAAAACACCTATAAATTTTATTTTGTCCTTCTACCCCCATAAAATTAAATTTGCTTCCCCAAAAATATCTAAATATTATTTTAAAAATATTTACTTTTTTTAAAAAATGTTTTCGTTCATATCAACACCTTTCATCCGCTAAAGAGATCTAACCAACACAGAAAATATTTCTTTTTAGATGTATAGAAAAATATGATGTTACAGAAAGCTGTGTTAAAGCAATTCGTTAATCTGATGCCAAAGAAATTTCCTCACTTTTCAACAATCTTTTGTTAGAATATAAAACCGAAGGACTTGATCGCATGCTATAATAGGGGGATATAATCTCCAGGGAAAAGAGTGGTGTTCAAGTATATTTAAGCAAAATGGCTAGACACCATGTCCCGTATATTCACTTCTCTAACCACCGATTGCATCTTGTTGTAAAAGATTGTCTTAAAATTATAAGTGAAGGGAGATATATTTTTGATATTTTTTATTTCTTCATATATTTTTTCAACATGAAGCAATCAAGGAAGTAAGTGAATGCGGGACCATACCCCGGCTGTTGCCCCATCGGTGGTGTGGTCACTACGACGCCATTGTTTCTTTTTAAATTACAAAAAAATATTAAATACTCTTTTAAAAATTAAAAAAGTTTATATATCTTCAGGTAACAGGGTTAAAGCGTCGGGGTTTTTTGACCATATTTATAATCATTAATTTATTTTTTATATTTATCATTTGATAAATTATTTTATTTATTAAATAAAATTAATGAATGCAAAACTATTTAGGGCACGTGCAAAGTGAGTTTTTATTTTCGTAAGATTTTCAAAATTTTGAAAAAAAAAATTTTGTAATAAAACGCAAATTTTTAAAAAATTGCCAAATTTTGTTTATGCACATAAAATGCTATTTCTTAAATAAAAAGTTTTCAAAAAAATTTTGAAAAAAATAAAATTATTAAAATTTACAAAATTTTCAAAATTTTGCGAAAATAAAAACTCACTTTGCACGTGCCCTTATGTATCTAAAACTTTTGATTTATACACCATTGTTTGTAAAGGGCGCGTTCAGACTCCGTTCGTTTTTTTGATAAATTTTAAAATTTTTAAAAATTTTTAAATTTTTACCTTTTGACATTGAACGCTTTTTTACAAAAAGTCGCCAATTTTTGTTATTAGCATTAAAATAGTTTTTCTGAAAAAAAAAGTTTTTAAAAATTTTGAAAAAAAATAAAATTTTAAAAAATTCGAAATTTTTAAAATTTTTTAAATTTTTTAATTTGAAATTAGTCTGAACGCGCCCTAAACTAAACAATTAAGATATACAAATACATTTACAGATTTATTTAAAAACTATTTTGATATAATATAATACTTTTTTAAATGACAATAATTTAAGAAAAACTAAATCTAAAGATTTTTCTGATTTTTATTTATTTCTACTCATAAGTTTAAGAAATAATTTAAATATTAATAATAAATTAAAAAGTATTTATTCTAATTTTATTGATTTATTTTTTGATTCTTTTAATAATAGTTTTTTTACCGATAATATTAATTTAGAATCTCTAGATTCCCTTTATAAATTTGATTATCTTTTTTTTTATATATAAATAAATTAGAGCCTCTTTTAAAAATAAGTAATTATAAAAATTCATTATTCAAAGAAATGGACGAAGCAAAATTTAATAAAAAAAACTTATTGATTACAAAAAATGTGTTATTAATGATTTTGTTAAATTTTTAAATGATTACAAAGGGTGCGTTCAGACTCCGTTCGTTTTTTTTTTGAAAAATTTTAAAATTTTTAAAAATTTAAAAATTTTTACCTTTTGACATTGAACGCTTTTTTTAAAAAAAGTCGCCAATTTTTGTTATTAGCATTTGAATAGTTTTTCTGAAATAAAAGTTTTCAAAAAATTTGAAAAAAAAAAAAAATTTCAAAAAATTCGAAATTTTTGAAATTTTAAAAATTTTTCAAAAATTTGAAATGAGTCTGAACGCACCCAAAGATGCGTTTCCTAATTTATTTCACATTTTTTCTATAAGTTTGTTATTTGGCTCTTCAACGTCGAGTTGTGAGGCTATATTTTTAATAATAAAAGTTTGAACATGGATTTAATCAGTGGCGACTCGTCATTAGGTGCAAGGTGTTCACTGAACACCCTGGCAAAAATTTATATAGAAATGTTTTTAAAACTATTTAAAATTAGTTTTGGATGGTCTAGCGGGACGGCAGTGATTTGTAAACAAAATAAAAAATTGAAAGTCCCATCGTACCATTTTCTATTTACAAAATTGAATCATACATAAGCTGTTTTATGTTTAAATTAAGAGGATCAACAGCTAGATTCAAAAAACTAACATCGAGTGTCTATCAGAAAATGTGCAATTCAAATATTGAACCGTGCTTAGTCAAATGCAATTTAAAAGCTTAATATTATTAAGCTATTAAGTCTATTTACGAGGTCAACAACTTAAATTTCAGGTAACATAGATTATTTTGTCGTAAGATGTTCAGCGTAAAAATTGAACACGTAATATTAATCTTCGAGCGTGTTCAATTCTAAAATTGATCATATATCGACTATATTTAAAAAAATAAACAAACCGGACAAGAAAGCTAATAATTATTTATATTGCATTGCACGATGGTCAATCCAAGAACTGAACACGTAATGGTTCACTCCATCCAGCACAGGAGCGTGTTCAATCCACAATTTGAACACTATGTGTGAGTTATAGTTTAGCCTCTTAACATTGAGGATTGAGCCTATAATAACACGCAGAATACAATATACAATATTAAAAAGATGGTGTTCAATTATTAAATTGAACACCAATTACATATTTAATAACACGAAGACATATAACAGCTAAAAGATGGTGTTCAATTCTAAACACATACATATTGTGTTCAATGCCTAGCATTGAACACTTTATTTACACGAAAAATACAATAGTAAAAAGATTGTGTTCAAATAAAATTAAGCGTCAATGTGTTCAATTTTAGCATTGAACACTTAATAACATAGAAGGGTAAAAAGTTTAAGTTAGCATTAAGTCTCATATTTATAAAAGATTGGGTATATTCGAATGATATATGAGAGAAAGGCCAAATGTGTTACACAAAATTTTAAAGCTTATAATTAAATTGTAGAGACTACACGCTCGTTGAACAATAATGTTAGTATTTTTTTTTCACTTCAATATAAAAATTATGTTTAATTTTTGAATTTTAATTAATATAAATGAAAATTCAAGATTTAAAAAACAACCCATTTTCTTCTCATTCCAGAACATTCCTGGAAAAATTCAAATTTATATCGACAATTCCAAAGGATCCCATTCTACTTACACAAGAATGTTCTATAAATAAAAAAACAGTTACCCGAAAGTTTAACAACGAAATTCTTCAAAAACATATTTGGATGGCTTCATCGACAATAACTTCTAAAGTTTATTGTTGGCCCTGCCTTCTTTTAAACGAAACAGGGACAGGTCCATTTAATAAGGGCTATAAAGATCTCAATCATTTAACAACCGCAATATCAAAGCACGAATCATCGAGGGAACATATTCAGTCGTACTTGGCATTCAAAAGATTTGGAAAACAATAACCAATCGACGTTTTATTGAGCAAACAGGCCAGTGAGGACCGAATTCGTCATAATGAGAAGGTGAAACTAAATCGCAATGGATTAAAAAGGTTCATTGATATTATCTTTTTTATCGGAATTCACGAAATACCGCTTCGGGGGCACGATGAATCGACAAATTCATCCAATCGTGGAAATTATAAGGATCTAGTTACCTTGCTGACCACATACGACAAAGAATTCGAACTGTTTTTAAGTCAGACAAATGTTTTTCAAGGGACCTCCTCGACAATTCAAAACGATTTAATTGATTCGATTTCTTCTGTCGTGCTTAAAAAAATTCAGGAAGAACTTCAGGATACCCTATTTGTAGGGATCCTGATCGATGAAACGTCGGACATTTCTAGAAAAAGTCAATTATCCTTAGTTTTAAGGTAAATATTTTTGATTTATATGTGCCTCATATGAAATTACAAGTCGTATTTTTATGTATTTTAGTTTAACTCTCTGTGAGATTTGCCAATACATATTCTTAATTTTTTTTGCAAATCTACCTTTGCTCATTTTTGGTGGACCTATGCTTAACAAATAAATATTTTTTTATCACTTTTGTAAATTGGTTGAAATTTTAAATATAGATACGTGGTCAATTTCGAGGTAGTCGAACGTTTTATAAAGTTTGAGGATGTGTCATCAGACCGATCAGCAGAGCGTATTTCAAACTTGGCAATTAAATTTATCCAAGACTTTAATTTGGGGAAAAAAGTTATAGCCCAAACCTATGACGGTGCCGCAGTTATGGCTGGACACTTAAACGGCACTCAAAAACGCGTAAGAGATGAATTTCCTGCTGCAAAATTTATTCACTGCGCTGGTCATTGTCTTAATTTGGTTATTAAACAAATAACATCTAGCAACAAATTAATTCATATTTTTTTTAATACAATAAACGGCATTAGCGCCTTTATTTCAAAATCTAGTAAAATTGATCACGAATTTCGACAATTTTTGACATGCAAAGTCCCGCCAGCATGTCCTACTAGGTGGAGTTATTCTTCGAGAATAATAACTGTGCTACATGGAAATCTTCAACCCTTAACAGAATGTCTTGAGTCCATCATAGAAGATCCATCATCTTGGGGGCCGAACGTAACTCTAAAAGCTAGAGGATTTTTACATTTTTTTAAAGATTTTGATACTATTTTCCTTTTAATTTTATTTTCCAAGGTTTTTTCACATACTGACATTTTATTTAACATTTTGCAAAATAAATCTCAAGACATTCTTTTTTGCCTACAAAGTATTAATGAATGCATTTCTTATATGAACAGTTGTAAAAATGATTTTTATGTTGTGTTTGAAGAAACGGTTAAACTATTTGGTCAATTTCCGTCGCCAAAACGTAATAGAGATGCAAATTTTCACGAAAATTTATATCAAAACATTATTTGTGATATTATTTGCGAAATGGAATGTCGTTTTGAATCTCTAAAAGATATTAAATTTATAAATTTAATAAATTGCTCTTATTTTAATGAATAAAAAAAAAATTTCCAATTACTTTGATAGATGATCTTAAAAAAAGCTACAATTTTTTTGATACAGTTAAGTTAATTAACGAATTAAAAGTTATGTACACTACGCCAGAATTTCAAAACAAAAACATTAAAAGTATTATTAATTATATAATAGAATATGAATTAAAAGAACCATTTTCCGAAGTCCTTTCCTTATCAATTTTAATTATGACTTTTCCTTCAACAACCGCTTCAGTTGAAAGGTCGTTTTCTGCGTTAAAACGTATTAAGACATTTAATCGTAATACAATTGGGCAGTCACGCTTATCGAATCTTTCCCTTATAACAATTGAAAAAAATTTGATTCAACCTTTAAAAACGAATCCAGTTTTTTATGACGAAATCATAGATGAATTTGCACAAAGTTCAAGAAGATTGGATTTTCGATACAAATAAATACAAAAATTAAAATAAATTTTTTTTACTAAAATACTATATTTTATTGTAGTTTAATTAATTGACCAAATACTTTGCCCGTCATAAATAGTTTCATATTTTGCAATATTACTACTATAGTTTTATATATAATTCATATGCTTTTATAAATAAATAATGAACAATAAAATTTTGATTTTTGATTGAACACCCTGGCTAAAAATCCACGAGTCGCCACTGGATTTAATTGATGTACATGTATATTTTTTGCCGGGATCGAAGGTCACGGCTGGCGGCAAAAAACCAGTGAAGAGAGTGTGTAGAATTTCTAATTTATAAACAGACTATCTTTTTAGATTTAGGCCAAATTTTATTTACTAGTTTTGTTTATTATATATTTAAGAAAAAATCGCTGACCCATAATTATATTTTTAAAGATATTCAAAATTCGATTTGTGCTGGGGTCCATATGAATCTCACAGTGCTAATCGCGAGTTAAGGCTGCGGCTAGTGAAAAAAAAGTTTTGAACAAAAAAAATTGAACGCATTTAAATAACATTGAGGCGGCTAGTGTGAAAAAAAATTAAAAATTGTTAAAATTTTGAAAAATAATTTTTTTTTAAATATTTTGTTAGGGCACGTGCAAAGTGAATTTTTATTTTTGGGAAATTTTAAAAATTTTGAAAAAAATGTATATAATAAAATGCAAATTTATAAAAAGTTGCCAAATTTTATATAGGGCGCGTTTAGACTCATTTCATTTTTTTAAAAAAGTTTAAAATTTTTACCTTTTGACATTAAACGCATTTTACAAAAAGTCGCCAATTTTTGTTATTAGCATTTAAATAGTTTTTCTGAAAGAAAAGTTTTTAAAATATTTAAAAAAAAAAATTCAAAATTTTTAAAAAATATAAAATAAATCTTAACACGCCTTAGTAATATTTTTGAAAAAAGCATTAGCCGCAGACTAAGGTGGCTAATGTAAAAAAAACTTAAAAAACCAATTTTTTTTTTTAAATTAAAATGAGTCTGAACGCGCCCTAACAAAATTAAGAAAATTTTTTAATTTCTGTGTTTTTTTTACATTACGCCACCTTTTTTTTCTTCAAATCTTTTTTATAGCCGCAATATTTTTTTTATTAAAATTTGGAAAAAGTGTGAACGCGCCCTAAAAATTAGTTCAAATTTTTTTAATTGTACAATATTATGGAAAATTACAACATGTCGTCTATTAATTCTAAAGCCATCACTGGCATGACTTCAGCCTTAAGTATGGCACAACCAAAAGCTCTTGATTTTGACATGACCAATAAATTAGAGGAAATGCTTAGATCTTTTAATTTATATGAAACGGAAACTGAGCTTAATCAGAGGTTTTATTTTTAATTTTTGTTATTTAATATTATAAAATTTATAAATTAAAATGCTCAATTAGGATGGAAGTACTCAAAAAGTTAAATGCAATATTTATTGAATGGATTAAAAAAATTAGTATTCATAAGGTAATATATAAATATTTAAATTTAGAATATGCCAAATGAGATTGCAGAATCTGTTGGTGGAAAAATTTGTACCTTTGGATCATATCGTCTGGGGGTGCATACAAAAGGTTATTAATAATATTTTAAAAACTTTTAATTGGATTTTTATACTGTGTTTATAGGAGCTGATATAGATACTCTTTGCATAGCACCAAGACATATTGATCGCAATGATTTTTTTGTATCATTTTATGAGACTCTTAAAAAGCATTCATCTGTTACTGATATAAGGGTAAACATTATTAATTGTGTTAAAATTATCAATTAATAACACATTTGTTTAATAATTTTTTAGGCAATTGAAGAGGCCTATGTTCCTGTCATCAAATTAAAATTTGATAAAATTGAGGTTGCTCATAACCATTTATAAATTTTTGTATAAAGATTTTCTTCTAATATTTCTCATCATTAGCTTGATCTTTTGTTTGCACGACTTGCCCTGCGAGTGGTTCATAAGGATGAAAACATAAGAGATGAAAATGTACTAAAAAATCTTGACCCAAAATGTGTAAGAAGTCTCAATGGTAATTTATATTTTATAATTTTATTGGTACAAAAATTGATTAATAATACATGCAGCTAATTTTGACTTAAGCCTATATCCTATGTTAACATATATTAATTGCATTTCTAAATACTCCTAAATTATAGTTTCTTTTATCATAATAAAACTACATTAACTTCCATGATTAATTTTATAAAATTGCAATAAGGAATTGTTTATTAAACCCTATTTTTATTTTTTTTGATTTTTTCATATAAATCTTTGTATACTTGAAAATTTTGGTAGTCAAAGTTTATAAATTAAGGTAGGGTACAACAAACTAAGATACCAAAACTTGTTTTGAACATTATTTTAATTTTTGTAGTTGGACTGAGACAAGTGAACTAGGGTTTTTGTTATTTTTATAGTTTTATGTTGTGTCACAAATTAAGGGCAAAAAAATGTTTGAAATTAAATTTGCATTTTTTTAACTTTAAATATTTTTCTACACTGTTTTTATGTATTATATTTATTTAAATGTAATTAAACATTATCAAGGAGGTATAATCATTAAATTTTTGCTTACTCATTGAACGATTATTTTTTGAAAAACCCCTAATAAATAAATATTTTTGAAAAAAAAAACAATACCCAATATAGTAATTAATTATTTTTTTAAGAATGACCTTGTATAGCTTGATAATACTTGACTCAGATTTTGACAAATGTTTTTCACCTATAATAAAAAAAACGATTTTTAAAATATTGAAAACTAATTATTGTACAGGGTTAATTTTCTTTGTACCCACAGCCCACTGCTTTGGCATTGAATGTTGCAACCTTTAACAGGTGGCTGTTACAGCCACTATAGGGTAGTTTTTCAAAAAAATTATTTGCTAGACTTTTTGTCTTTGCATTTAAGTATATGTCTAAGCTGACTTAAAATAAGGTTGCATTCCACACCCTTTATCACATTTGGGTATATCAAACATAAAGTGTTTCTAAATATTTTTAATTACTTAGTAGGACATTTAATACAACAATTAATGGGGAAAATGATTGTGATTTAAAATATATAGTATTTAAATGGGTGCTTAATTATAGAAAAAGGTCTGTTTTAACATTTTTTTTTAATGTGCAAAACATGTCAGTTATCTTCCTAGATAACAACCAGGATTCTTTTTGTTTGGGAATTTTTTAGGCAATATTGTTGTTGATATTAGGCATAGTTTTACACACAGACTACTTAAAGGTACAAACCACGCTCTATAGTATAAATGTTAACTAAAGGGTAATTTTTAAACATATATTTTCAAGGGCAAATTGATTAATAGGTGCCTATTATGACAAAAATTAAATTTTCAAAAATTGATTTTCTTCTTTACGCCTTAAAAAACATCTTCTAGTTGATGAGTTGCACATTAGTATGTTTTTTTAACTTAACTTTACATAAAATTGGCCTACCAGATTTCTAGGTGTTCTTTTAGATTCTCCATCTACATTTTTATTGTTTACATTTATTGGTTAGTACTGTACGGTTTTTGATAAAAACATCATTTGAAGTTTGAATTTAACAGTTTAACTTAATAATTTTTTTTTAATATTTTTTTGTTTTTATCTTTTTATTTTGACATTTTTACTAAAATTTTCAATGTTTATATCTGACTTACTAAGTTTGATTAGAAAAAACGGTAAATGGATATAAAAATCTTAAAATGGCAGTTTGATTTTGGTAGTTAGCTTATAAATCTCAAATATTTATTGACATGTGTTGCAGGTTAAATTTGTGTAACTTTTTTTTACATAATTAACAAAACTAGTAATCAAAGTTTGGTGTAAGTCCGGTAACTTAATTCTCTTCTAATTTAAAAATTCTATTTGGGTCCATATGGACCCGTCACTGTCAATTTCACTATTTAAAACCATAATATTGCCTCAATGTAAATTTAAACTGAAAAAAATTATTTCATTTAATCTTAACACAGGTCAACAAATATCAATGTCAGAAGCTTGAATTTTATGAAGACATAAAAGAATGCATCCCCATGATGGCCTAACCTCATATATATTTTTAGTTTTTCTTAGTTTCTTCCGTCCCGTCTATAACGAAAAATGGCCTTTTTTGACCCAATTGACAGATCTAAATATACCCTAAATAGAAAAAATTTAAAAATCTTTTTTGCATATAAAAATCCCTTGTAACTTAAATTTTTAATCACAAAAAATGAAAAATAAATTTAATATATCAAGCTCTTACATCGACATTTAGATAATACAAAATATTTTGCATCCAAACTTAAATACGACACGATATAATTGGTTTTAATTATTTGAAGTTTGATTTTAACAGTTTAACTATTGTAATAAAATTTTAATTTATTTTTGTTTTTGAATCTTTTTTGGTTTTTTGACCTTTTTATAAAATTTAAATGTTTATAACTGACCAACTAAGTTTGAAAAACGGTAAACTGATTTGATATTCCCTAAGATGGCAGGTTTGATCTCTGTTGTTAACTCATAACTCTCAAAAAATTGTTGACCTGTGTAATACATAAGAATATTAAAGATGGGATTAAGGATGTTTTACATATAAGATAGGTCAAAGAATTTTTGAGAGTTATGAGCTAACTACAAAATCAAACTTGCCATCTTAAAGATCAAATCCGTTTACCGGTTTTTTTAATCAAACTTAGTTAGTCACCTATAATCATTGAAAAGTGAATTTTTTTTTGCATATTCAAATAGTTAAACTATTAAATTTAAACTTCATATATTATTTTTATTAAAAACCGATATTATATAGTGTCTCCTCAAGTTTGGACGCGAAATGTTATGTATTATCTAAATGCTGATGTAAGAGCTTGACATACTAAAAAATTTTATTTCTCGGGATTTTTATATGAAAAATGATTCTTGAATTTTTTCCTCTCAGGGTATTTTCGAGTTCGCATGTCAATTCGGTCAAAAAAGGCCATTTTTGGAGCCGAAGGCGGAAGAAACTACGAGAAACGGAAAATTTATATGAGATAAGGCCATCATGGGGATGTATGCTTTTATGTTTTCATAAACTTATCTGACATTAATATTTGTTGATTTGTGTAATATGACTGTAGTTTATAATAATGATAGGAATTATTTTTTTTCTTAGCTAGTGTGAGTAATAGCCAAAAATAATTTTTTATTTTATAAAAATGAATCTTTATTTAATTGTTCTACCTAAGGGCACGTGCAAAGTGAGTTTTTATTTTCGTGAAATTTTCAAAATTTTGTAAAAATTTATTTTAAACGCAAATTTTACAAAAAGTTGCCAAATTTAGTAAATGCTCTTAAAATGCTCTTTCTGAAATAAAAATATTTAATAATTTTGAAAAAAAAAAAAATTTATCAATATTTTCAGTTTTAAAATTTCACGAAAACAAAAACTCACTTTGCACGTGCCCTAAGAACACGATTAATTAATTATGTTTTTTTTTCCAGATTTTTTTCTCTTTGTGTAAAATTAAAAATTTGTAGTATACAATGAATTAAAGCGCACGTATTTTTCTTAAAAAAATGAAAAAATAAAGCTTATAGCTTTATAATTGAAGTTATAGATGTTTAAAATTGGGGTCCGTACGGACACCAATTTAGCATTCATGTTACAAATTTCTCACGCTAGCATTCGTGGGTTAACCTTATTTTTTGTTATTTTATGCTTGCAAGAACTAATAAATATATATTTTCACACGATAGAACAAAAATAAATATTTGTTATCTTACGATGAAGGGTATTAATTCTACAATTTGTATTTGTATGATAGTTTTTGAGCTAAAAATATATAATGTAAGTAATATAAAATTGTCGGGCCGTATTTGTAAATTATGGCCGGGCTGGGCTTAAATTAAAAAATTTTCAGGGCTGGGCCGGATATTAGCTCGGTAACTCTAGTTTTATTAACATTTTCATAAAATATAATCTTATTAAAAAAAATTTTTAATTTGTGTTACAGATTTTGGCTAAAAACAAATATAACTTGGGCATCACACCATATAAAGGCTGAATTGAAAAAAATATAAACTTGGCCCAAAATAATCAAAAATAAAAAATGAATGAGCTGGGTTTATCTTAATTTTTTTTTAATGTAACGAGTTTCTTTCTTATATCAAAGCGAAATGAGTAAATTTGAAATTAATTATCAAGAATTTATAATTTTTTTTCATTTTTAAAAAAAAATTTTAACACAGAGTTATTGAGGGGCTATGCCTTGACGGGGGCCGTCTCGTTCAAGAGATATAGGGTAAGGGGGCATTGTTTTAGCAAGTGATTGATTCTAGCCTTCGACTTTTGCCAGGGTTGTAAAGCCTGCACGCTGTACGGAGGATGCGGCGTCATTTCAATGGATATTATGTTATTGGTGGAGAGACGCACTTAATCTTATTGACTCTAGGGGTTTGAACGCCGCATGGCAATTATACTGCTCCTCACCTAAAAAAATACAGAGTTATTGATTTACTAATAGTTTTAAATTGTATTGAAAAAAGTTTATTTTAAATATAAATTGAACACAAATAAATTAACATTAGGATCCACTGTGGATATTTTTATACAAAGTTTTTTATTAACATGCCACAGCCAATATCGCTTTTTGCATAATTGGATTTTTGATTAAAGTTATAAAGAATTAACTTGTTGCATTAAACGGTAAACGGAATTGTAAACAGGACATAATGTATAATAAATTTAGATAACACTGCGTTGTTTTTGTGTCGGCCTGTAATGGTCCTTTTGGATAGAATGTTTTAATGACATATGCCATCAATAAATTAATAAAAGAAGTTTTTTGAAATTGTAAAAAGGGTAAAAAAAGAAATTTTTTTAAATTGTAAAAAGGGATAGATGGCATATATTATTAGAATTAACAATTTAAATAAAATTACTAGGTTCTCGTGTTACCGATGAAATTTTGCACCTCATCCCAAATATTGAAAATTTTCGACTGGCTTTACGTGCTATCAAAATTTGGGCCAAAAGTAATAAATCCTTTTTATTTTTTCTTACACATTTAGATATTGATAGATAATAATTTAACATCAATTAACTTTAGGCATTTTGTTTCTTGATACTTATTTTTATTTTATTTTGCCGTTTTTTTATATTCATATGGTCATAGGTTTGATCGCGCTTAATTTACATTAAATATTTGGCATTTTCTTGTTCGAATTGCCTATAACTATTTAAAAACATCCGATTTTGACGGCTAAGCAAGCCAAATTAATACACCTGGCCTATAAAAATGTTTAAAATTTGAAAGGCCAAGATTACTTTTTTTAAATAATGCCCAATAACTAGAAAAACTCGCTTTATTCACATAAATAAAAGTTGTGATTACAAGATAAAGCTAAATATGCCCCCCCCCCCCCCACCTTCCCATTTTTGTAATTTTATAAAATTAATCATTAAGCGATCAAAAATATAAAATCAGAATAAGAGCTGAAAAACCTCTTTTTACTTTTGAATACATAAAGAGCTGTAAGGCCGATTCAAAAATGATGTAAGAAATATAATTTTCTATTTTTAGAAAACTGATTATTCACCTCTAAAACCTAAATCAGCTTTTCCTTTAAATTCTCGGGAATCCTAACATCTAGTCACAGTTAAGGCATGGTCAAATTTGACCAAAATGATATTGCGACTTTGAGATTCCCTAAAATAAAAAATTATAAAGAATTTTTGCACTTTATCATTGTAACTTATATTTATTTATCACAAAATGGGAAATTTTTTTTTAAGTTAGGCTCTTATACCAACATTTAGGTTATACATAATTGGCAATCAACCTAATTAGACCACAATAATTTATTGGTTTTAAAAAAAATGTTATTTGAAGTCATAATTTATCTGTTTTTAAAAAAATATTATTTGAAGTTTTAATTTAGCTGTTTTAAATATATTTTTTTCATTTTTTTGTCTTTGTATTTTTTGTTTTGTTTTCGGGCATGTGCAAAGTGAGTTTTTATTTTCGTAAAATTTTTAAAATTTTGAAAAAAAATATTTAGTAATAAAACGCAAATTTTTAAAACGTTGCCAAATTTAATATATGCACATAAAATGCTTTTTCTGAAATAAAAAATTTAAAAAAAAAATTTGAAAAAAAAAAAATTTTTTTAAATTTTTTAGATTTTTCAAAATTTTACCAAAATAAAAACTCACTTTGCACGTGCCCTTCTAAACATTTTTTTTTAAATTTTAATGTTCTAACAAAGTTTGACTAGTACGATAAACGGATTTGAAAATCCCTAAGATTAAAGGTTTTTTCTCTGAAGATAGCTAATAACTATCAAAAATTAAACCGTGTTATTTACAGAAATCGATCTTTCTGTGGTTTTTTTCCTTTTATTTATTCCAATATTAACCTACCTTTACCTTATACCTATATATAAAACTTTTGTATGCTAAATTTTTACATATTTAGATCACGGCGTTTATTCAAACGTGTTGGGCTACCTTGGTGGGGTAAGTTGGGCCATGCTTGTCGCTCGTATATGCCAACTTTACCCTAATGCTTTGGCTTCAACTCTTGTTCACCGTTTCTTTTTAGTCTTTTCAAATTGGTATTAGTTTTTTTATTAGATAAGTCTAAATTTTTTTAACAATAAGTGTAACCTATTTAATTATTCCTATCATTCGTTTTATTACAACTTTTTATCTTTTAATTATATATATATATATAACCAGCCACAAAGGTGGAGAAGATAATAAATTTGAGATTTTTTTTCCAAAACACTGAAACCAAAACATAACTAAAATATTTTTTTTATATGTTAGATGTAAAATATCTGAAAAATAAAAATTTAAAAAATGAAGGTTACGCCTGACTCATCGTCAAAACTTGTTATTTTTCCTCAAATTTTTAAATCCTTGTTTTTGTTACAAAATTGTATTAGCATTTTTATATTTAAACAAGGCTGTAGTATCTCGTCCTGCCCGACCTATTTTTCGGCCCAGACCGGCCCATATTTTTTTATTTTAGGCTACTCCCGGCCTGGCTTTTATTTACAATTTCGGCACAAACATTTTATATTACTTGCAAGAAATAAAATACAGAGTTTAGAATAAATACCCTTCATTGTGTGATAACACCGGTCGACAATTATCAATGATTGAAAAGAAGACATTTGGGGGAAGTTAATCCACAAGATGGCTTTATATACATTTATCCCATTTTTAGTTATTTTTAGACTTCGGCTATTTTTTAAAATTTATTTAAAAAAGGGCCATATTGAGAGATTTTACGACCTAGAAAAATGAAATTTAAGTTATACACAATATTTGGCACCCCAACCTAGTTAGGACACGATATAATTTCAGTTAAATAAATATATTATTTAAAATTTAAAGTTTAGCTATTTATAATACACAGGTCAACAACTTTTTGAGAGTTATGAGTTAACTACAGAGATCAAACCTGCCATCTTAGGAAATATCAAATCCGTTTACCGTATTTCCTACTCAAACTTAATTAGTCAGTTATAAACATTGAAAATTTTAGATAAAAAGGTCAAAAAACCAAAAAAGATTTAAAAACAAAAATAGAATGAATTTTTTTTTTGCATATTCACAATAGTTAAACTGTTAACTTCAAACTTCAAATAATATTTTCATTAAAAACCGATAATATATCTTGTCATATTTAAGTTTGGACGCGAAATATTTTGTATTATTTAAATGCCAATGTAAGAGCTTTATATATTAATAAAATTTATTTTCCATTATTTGTGATTAAAAATATAAGTTAAGGGATTTTTATATGCAAAAAAGATTTTTAAAATTTTTCTTTTTAGGGTATATTTAGATCTGTTAATTTGGTCTAAAGAGGCCATTTTTTGTTATAGACGGATCTAAGGAGCCAAAGACGGAAGAGACTAAGAAAAAGGAAAAATAAATATGAGACTAGGCCATCATGGGGATGCATTCTATCATGTTTTCATAAAATTCACGTTTCTAGCATTTAGATTTGTTGACCTGTGATATAAAAATTATTATTTTCTGTTTTTTGTAACATTTTTTTCAAATCAATTTTTTGATAAAAAAACGTAAAATAAATGTAAAAAAACTAAGATGTTTGCTAGAAAACAAATTTTAAATACATTTTTTAAAATTTTTGAAAGCTAACTGTTTAAAAAAATGCAAAAGATACAATTTATTGTACCCTATATATTGTAAGCCGATTTTCAAAAATTTTAAAACCATTTTTTTGCTATTAGGCAAATAAAATGATATTCCACCCATTTGATTTAAATGCCTATAAAAAATTGAAATTTTTTGACAATTTATATATGAGCCTAAATATAAGCATTAATTTAATTGATTTTGTATAAGCTATATCGCCTTTGAAAAAAAATTACATTTTCCACGTATTATACTCTTGCGCTAAGATGATTTTTTCTAAGTTTTACTCGTTTTGTCTCTAAAAAGACGCAATTTGAAAAAAATCTTGATAATTTTTTTTAAGGGGCTATTTAAATACTTTTATAAATCATAAAATATTTATTTTAAAAAATTAAATTAAAATTCAAAAGATTTAACTTAATACTTTACCCATGTGTAAATTAAGCTTTATAGCGCTAATTATTTTTTTCCTAAAAGTGTCAGCAAATAACGTATTTTTGTCCTAAATTTTGATACATAGTCTCTGCATAACTATATTTAACAAAATTACATATTTTATAAATAAAAAATGCTTACTACCCAGTTGAGTTATTGTTAACCTTTCCTGTCAAATACCTAATATTAAATGTTTTTGTTTCGTAATTGAATTCTTAAAACTATTTTTCGCTACTTTAAAGCTAATATAACACAGATCGACAAAAATCTATAAGTGATAAAATTTAGATTTTTGAAAAGAAATAAATTTACTACCTCATAATTTTTTCGTTTCGAATTTTCTTCATACCTCAGCTATTATAAATCGGAGGGTCAATTTGCCAAATTGACCGATTTTGCGACCCCGAAAATACAAAGAAAAAAATTTAATTTTTTTTACATAAAACAATTGTAATACATTTTATCTCCAAGCTTTTACATCAACATTTAGGTAAAGAATATGTGACACTTAACCTGAATAGGACGCGATTCGTTTTTAAAATAAAAATATTATTTGACAATTGAACTTTTTTTTATAAAAATAGTTTTATTTAATATTTTTTTGTTATTGAATCTTTTTTATTTTTTCAAATATAGCTAGCTTACAAAATTTGATTATTAAAACGGTAAACGGGTTTTAAAATCCCTAAGATGGCAGACCCGGAATAACTCTCAAAAATTTGTTGACCTGTGGAGTCTCAATCTTTAATGTCTTAAATTTGTTTTTTATGTTATAGGGCTTGGCCAAAACCAGTTTTACTTCAGCCTATGAAGGATCCTAGCCCTGGATTGAATTTTCCTGTTTGGGATCCTAGAGTTAGTATTATTAAAAGTGTTTATGTGCTTTGTTTTTTATTGTATTAACTATAAAGGTATTTCAATGATTGTTTTGTATATTACTTTAAATGGACCCTACGTTTCATATTTTTAATATTTAGATAAATGCTGGAGATAGGTACCACCTTATGCCTATAATTACTCCTGTATACCCTTACCAAAATTCTACCTTTAACGTTTCTCTCTCAACCAGAACTATTCTCGAAGAAGAGTTTAAGTCAGGTGAATATCAAAATATTATTTGGTTACTCTAAGTGTTTTATATGCATAATAATTTAATGGTAAAGTCGCTACGGCTCAAAAAGCCAATATTTTTTTCGACCTAAAAATAGCAAAGTGATTTGCATTACAATTTTTTAATCTAGTTTTTTGCGATAATGCCATTTTTGCATAATTATTTTTAGAATAGTGTTTACATTTAGCATAATCTTTTTGATTGTCTAACATTAATCTATAAGTGTAAGATGAGCTTAAAGAAGCCTATTATTAATACCAACAAACTATTTTTATTTTCGACTTTGCTAAGCGACTTAGTATTTACTGTTCCCATGTGCCATTGGCTTGTTTTAAAGCTCATTTTTCAATAAATGCTAGTTGATGCTGTAAGGTCAATTTGTGCGGAGTGTTCCAGATGACGCTTTTTTTTGTAGTCATCTCGTTGTGCCATGTCTCGAAAATTGCTGATTGTTGTCGTTAAGTTTTGAGGACTCGTAAGTAATTTTTTAGGCTCACTTTACTGTTATGTTTTAATTTGAGTCACATTTTATGCGGATATTAAATAATTCGTTTTGTCCTCCTTTCATATTGCCTGTGGCCATTGAAATTATTGTAAAAAAGAAACACAATGTATGAACAATAGAGTGACTTAAGTTTTTTATATTAGTTTTATCGTAAACGGGCAAATTATATTAACAATTCAATTTTTTTTAAGGGTCGTTGAATTTATGAACAAAAATATATTTTTTTTTCAGTTTTAAAATTAGACAGGCCACAGCCTTACGGCCTGGACATTTTGGAGGAGCTCACGAACGTTAGAGAACTACTGTTTCCGTCTTTTTACCTCAGTCGTCTTGACGAGGAAAGTTTTGTTATTTTAACATTTTAACATCTTCAGGCTTGTAGCTACTTACGGGTATTTGAGAGGAATTTTGTTTGTTTGTCAAGATTTGATTCATAGCTAGAAAAGCATTTGGGAATGCCTTGGTTGGCTGATTATACAATGTAGAGAGCGCTGCATCAGTGGCTGGTCGTTGTCATTGCTGTCGAGCTAAAGAGAGCGTACAATTGTGGCTGCAATAATAATTTTTAGTTGTACCCTTTTTATATGTGCTATATTCCTTTATTATGTATAATATATACAATCACTGTAAATCTTATTCCTGCAGTTACAATGCTATTGACATTAAAATTTTTATTTATTCGTTAAAAAATTATTTTGTGTTAATATTGCCTCTATTATGTTTTTTATTGCTATATTAGAAATTCAAATGAGCTTTCTAAAATATTTTTATAAGGACGCGTTCACACTTTTTTTAAAGATTTTATTTTTATAATTTAAAAACTTTTTTTGTAGAAAAATTATTTTAAATGCTAAATATTAAGATTGGCGACTGTCGTAAAGTAAAATTTTTTAAATTTGATTGATTGAAAAACTGAATGAAATCTGAACGCGCCTCTTATATGTAAAATTTTTTTACAATATTGCTCTTGTTATGTTTACTGTAATATACTCCAGAATCCCCCTCCTTTCTTACTTAAAAATCTTCCTTAAAATATGCTTCTAGAAAAATGGGTACGCCTTCAAATATATGTGCATATTTATTTTAAATTTTAACAATCCATCTACTTTTTAATATTTAATATATTTTATGAGTTGCTGCATTAAATTCATTTATGTAATTAGGAATTCTAAAATTATATTTAAAAAATAGTTGGTAGATATTACAAAACAAATGGTTATATGCCACTAATGTATTTAAGGGCTTTATGACTAATTGAATTTTCTTAGATTTGTCACTTTACCAATATTCTCAATCCTTGGGGTTAAAATAGTTGTTTTTAGGATTCAAATTGTAACCAATGCGACTCCTAATTTTTAGTAGTTAATTTTCGACCATTGGTTTAAGTTTTGATTGTAAATCTTTCATATTTATTTTAGGACTTGTTATTGTGGAAGATATAATGCGGGGATCAAAAACGTGGGATTGCCTGTTTGAAGCGCCTAATTTTTTTCAAAAATACAAGTTTATTTTGCATATTAAACTGTTTAACCAGGCTTACATAACATAGAACATATTTTTGAGAGTTGTTAGCTATAAGAGACCAGACCTCCCATTTTAGCCATTTTAAATTTGTTTACCGTTTTTTCTAATCAAGCTTAGTAAGCCACCAGCTATATAAATTGAAAATTTTTGAAAAAATTATTTTATATAAAACAGCTATATTCAAACTTCATATATTATATTTATTTCAAAACTGATATATATCATATCCTATTTAGGTTAATGGCTTTCGTAATTATTTGAAAGCGAAAACATTTTTTAAAGACTAATTAACTTCTCTTTATAAGTTAGGATGGGTAGAATCATTGAAAGAATATGAATTTTAACAATGTTATGGAGATCCTTAGAGCCTGTTAAGATGGATAGCTTTTATTTCCCAACACCCTAACTAAAAATTTAGACGGTATTATCGATTAGTAATAGTTAATCTTTTTTAAAAATTTGTTAGTCATTAATTACACAGCCTGCCATCTTAAGGATTTTCAAATCCAATTACCGTTTTTTTAATCAAACTTAGTTAGTCAGCTATAAACATTAAAATTTTACAAAAAAAACAAATAAATTAAAAATTTTTATTGCATATTTACAACAGTTAAACTTTTAATTCAAATTATTAAGAACCGGTAATATATCGTGTCGTATTTAAGTTTAAACGCAAAATAATATGTATTATTCAAATGCCGATGTAAGAGCTCGATATACTATAAATTTTCATTTTTCATTATTTGATATGTATTTTTATATAGATTCTTTATTTTTTTCTATATAGGGTATTCTCGAAAGGCCATTTTTTTGATATGGACGGATTTAAGGAGCCGGCGGAAGACTAAGAAAAATGGAATATTTGTTGAGATGAGGCCATCATGGGGATGCATGCTTTTATATTTTCATAAACTTAATTTTTGTAACATTGAAATTAACCTGTGTTATCGAGTAAGGTTTTTTAAAAAAATTACTAGTTACTTATATAGATAATTTTAATACCTTGAGGATTCTCGAGGTCGAAAAATTTTTTATTTTAAATTTGGTTAAAAATCGTGAGGTGTCGTATCATGTATGTTTATTGTCCTGGAAAAATGCGTTTGTGCGAATTACTAATAATTTGAGGCATTGGAAATAATTCTATGTAATATAATTAGCACCAAACATTTGACCAAATAGTAAATGTTTCGAAAGGTCGCACAAATTTTGTTGTCCGTTATAATTTGAACCATTCCTTTTAACATTTATATAAAGGAGTTTATGTATTTAGACATTACATCGTATTAATCGCTCGCTCAACCACCAAGGAAATGCAACTTGAATGGTTTATTTTTTACCTAATAATTTGTTCATCATATGTTATCTTTAAATTAGCTTTGTAATTTTAAAACACTTTTTTAGGGTTGGTTTGATAGAATCCAAGATACGCACACTAATAACTGCTCTTGAAAGTAATCATTTGCTCAAGTTAGCACATATAAATCCAAACAGCTTCGAATCTACTTTTACTGTTGTTGATCAGTCTACCACGTCTCTAACAAACGATAACACAGTTCCCACCGACTCAAACCATCCTGTTTCTGATAATCATTCTGAAGTTGCCACTTCCTTTAACAACAGTTTGAAAACTAACGACACGGTAGCTAATTCTGTAGGCGCTAATATTGTTGAGGGTGAAACTGAAAAAAGTAGTAATGATCTTCCAAAACAAAATATGTAAGTTTAATTTTATTTTTTTTCTTTTATATATTTTAGAAGATTTGGTTTTAATCTGAGATAAGTTGATTTTTTTTTAATATTAATTATAATCTGAGAAAAGTTGATTCCTTATATTCTAATATGAACTGAACTCGGCAATAAAATGATATCACTTCTCTCTTCTAAGCTTTATTTTCCAAACGAAGTTATAGCCTTTTAAATTCTGGAACTTGATAAAAACAAATATGACTTGTTCACGCTAGAACAGGATTGTTATTTCCATTATTTTTTCTTTATTGTTTATTTATATTATTAGTGCATTAAGTCATTTAGGTCATAGCAAAAAACATAACCGGGTAAGACTAAATTTATTGAATTTTTCCCGAAAAACTAAAAATCATAAAGGGTTGTGAAGGCTCTAATGTCAGAAAAAAAGAAGTTTCTGAAAATGAAATGAACCCCATTATGGCCTTATCTCATATATATTTTCCGTTTTCCAACGTTTTCGCATTCGGCTATTTTGTTGCGTACATATCTAAAAGTGCGACCTCGAGTATACCCTAAAGATATATAAGATTTTTTTCTACATGCAAAAATTACCTCTATAATGTGTTTATTTTAAATAATGACAAATGAATTTTGTAAGTATATCACTATCAACATATAGATACATAATATATGGCATATTGACCTCTTTAGGAAACGATATATTACGTTATTAAGAAAAATATATTTGTAGTTTGAATTAATTTTTTTTTTTATTTTTTTTTATAACATTAAAATTTTTAATGTTTATTGCTGACTTACAATAACGGTGAAAGGATTTGAAAATGCCTCATGCGGGAGGTTTGGTGTCTATAGTTAGCTCATAACTCTCAAAAATTTGTGACCTGTGTTATACAAAACATTTTGCATCCAACAATGGCACGATTATTTATTAAGTTGTGATAAAAAAAATTATTTTAAGTAAGAATTTAAGTTTAGGTAACAGTTTTCTTGTTTTTATTAACAATGTCTCAATATTAATATAGCACAGGTCAACAATTTTTTGAGAGTTATGAGTCAACTACAGAGATCAAACCTGCCACCTTAGGGAATTTCAAATTCGTTTCCCGTTCCTAATCAAACTTAGTTAGTCAGTTATAATCATTGAAAATAAGAAAAAAGGTCAAAAAACCAAAAAAAGATTCAAAAACAAAAATAAATTGAAATTTATTTTTGCATATTCACAATATTTAAACTGTTAAATTCTAATATTTTCATTAAAAACCGATAATATGTCGTGTCGTATTTAAGTTTGGACGCGAAATATTTTGTGTTATCTAAATGCCGATGTAAAAGCTTGATATATTAATAAAACTTATTTTTCATTATTTGTGATTAAAAATATAAGTTACAAGGGATTTTTATATACAATAAAGATTTTTAAATTTTTTTTTTTTAGGGTATATTTAGATCTGTCAATTTGGTCAAAAAAGGCCATTTTTCATTATAGACGTATCTAAGGAGCCAAAGACGGAAGAAACTAAGAAAAACGAAAAATATATATGAGATTAGGCCATCATGGGGATGCATTCTTTTATGTTTTCATAAAATTCACGTTTCTGAAATTGATTTGTTGACCTGTGTAGTGCAAACTCGGAATTTTTCGAGGTGTAGCTCGACTTAGCTCTGATTAGAATAAACAGAAGTTTAAATAAATTTTCGAGCCCATATTATCAAATCTATGCTATCCAATATAGAATTACTTTTTTTGAAACTTTGGAGATATGCATAAATATGTGACATTTTTGGACATTTTTAATTTCTAAAATTCTATTCATTTAAAAGACGTGAAAGATTTTTCACTAAAAATTATATTAACCCTAACTTTTCCCAGTTAACTTTATTTTCAATTTGTACAAGGATCTTTATTTTTATAACACCTATATAAACGCCCTGGCCCGAACGTGAAAATTGGACCAAAACAAGAATTTAGGCGGGTATTCAAACCAGAGATCCGCAAAAACCAAAATTTGGGAGCCCGGCCCGGGTTTAATTTTTTTACCTTTACGCCGGCCCGGCCCGGGTTCAATTTTTTTTGCCTTTACGCCGGCCCGGCCCAACCCGGTTTTTTTTTTAATTTTTGAGCCCGGCCCGGAAGAAAAATTTAAGCCCGGCTAAAACCCGGGTTTAATTATTTTTATAATTTTCAATATTTATCTTAAATTTTGTTCAATTTATATAAATTAAATTTTGTACTTATATATGATGCAAACTCTATAATAAAAATGAATATACATCAAAATTTTTATTGTTAGACAATAGATTTGCCGTGCGTATTGGATATTTCATCAACAATCTTATCTTCAATTTTTCGTTTTAGGTCCATATTGCGGGAAAATTAATTTTATCAATGAATGAAAATTATAGTGAGAAAAATTAGGCCATTTAATCTATATTAAAAGAAAAACTTATTTACAGAGAAGTTATGCTGTAATGAAGTTTAATAAAAAATAATTTTATATATATATTAATTTATTTAACCAACCCGGGCCTAGGCCCGGCCCCGGCTTACTTTTTGCGCCGGCCCGGGCGAGAAAAATTTTTTATTATGTCAGGCCCGGCCCGCCCGGATGTTAATTTTTTCCAGTCAGCGCCGGCCCGGACCCGGGCCGGCGCCGGGTCCGGGTTTTCGGGCCGGCTGCGGATCTCTGATTCAAACAAAATATGTATATTTTTTAATTATATGGGTTTGATCATAAAAAAATAATGATTACAGTCTGACCGTAAAAATTCTAGCCCATGTTAAATACGAAACGTTGTGGTTCATTGATGTTAGGTATATGAGGTATTTCTAGAGGAGCCTATATAACCACCACTCGAATTATTTGTCCCATAATGATTAATAAAAACTGTTAATATGAATTATCTTCTTATTGCTTTTTGACTATCTTACCATTAAAATCAAATTTTTAAAATTTAAAAAATACTATAAATTGGTTAAATTAATGTTTTAAATATTGATAATGCCTAATAAAGGTTGTTTTATAAATTTAATTTGGTACAATATGGTTGGATTAATATTTATACTACATATCGCTAAGATATTTTTAAAAAAAGGCACACCTGATTTAATGCCTAAAATTCCGAATACCATTATTTTAATTAAAAAATTGAGATTACAGTGGTTATTATTGTACAAATAGTTATTTTTTTTATTTTTTATTTTAAAATCTTCCTATTTACAAACCAATTATATTTTTTTCGACTTTCTCAACATGCCCACACCGGTAAAATGAAAAACGTAAAATTAAGAAAAGACCCTATTTATAGATTAGTTTACGTTTATTAACTCGAAACCTCTAAAAAACATTTTTGGACCTAGGTTATTTTAAAATTAAAAAAAAAATTGTGTCTAAACGCAACACATTTTGTATCACATAATCTTGAAGCTAGAGATAAAATATTATATTAATGAACATTCATCATTTAGGACATACATACAGACCACGTGGTTTATTGGCCTCCTGTTTCACAAAGTTGAAAACGTTAACATTGATTTAACGGAAAATATTCAATTCTTTACAGATACTGGTATAGTTTTTTTCATACATAGTTCAAACCGGGCTGTGATATTCCGGCCTGGCCCATTAGACACATTTATTTAGGCCCCGCCCAGATTTTGGTTTTTCAATTTTAGACCCGGCGCCCGAATTCAAAAATAAGGCCCGAAAAAAACAAACAACTTTTCGCCTATATATTTAAATAGTTAGTTAGAGATATAATATTTAATTTCAAAGATCGTAATGTGGACTACCTTAGACTCTAAAATATTGAACAAAAAAATTACAAGTTAAAAAAAATCCATGTATTTAATAATATAAAACGATCTTTAAATTTTGAAAAATATAGCCCTTAATCTTAATAAATGGGAGATATCGAACCATTTTTAAAAAATAAATAACTTCTGCCTTGATTAATCCTGTTTTCAAAATCGACTTTCTGGCTTGTTAGCGAACTTTTTTTCAATAAACTGCATTTTATAAGGGCGTGTTTAGAGTTAATTC